>VMKM01000023.1:600000-992398 GCA_008360985.2 Macquaria ambigua
TCCTCTGGCTCTCATGGAATAAGCTACCCAATCTAAATATAACAAACAGTGATGGATGACTGGCAAAGCTAATTTGCAAAAATGATTCATTTATTTAGGTGTTCGAAAAGTTTGACAAATTGAGCCATGTTTCCATGTTTTATTTTGGTTCTGCAGTCTGTGCCAAATGAAATTGTTTTATTGGGCCAATTAAAGGCATATTATTTTCTCATAGCGCTGAAGCAGGCAGCTGTAAAAGCTATAAAAACCTACTGTACACTACCTGCCCAGCAGCAAACAGCAGACAAACACAGTTAGAGACTAGCCGGTGAACAGCTAAAGAGGCAGATATTTCCCTCAGGAGTTGGTAGAGACCAAAAACAGAACTAAAAGGAGAGTGAACATTGGACTTACATTCATCAGGTCTACAGAAACATGACAACAAATGAAAGATCATGTTGCTCCGTAACTGTTGCATGTGTAAATAAGCAACTGTTTGCTAACAAGTTCGCCATATCAACTTAATTACATTTAGACGTATTACGCAAAACCTAGATAAGAACATTTAAGGAGATACTCATTAGTAGGTTACTGACAGGCACCATCTGAAGCTCAAAGGCAGCTGTAAAAAGGTTGGAGTTTCATCCTCTATGGAGCACAGAAGCTGCGCTCAGCTTGAATCTAATGGATTCTAACACTGACCAGTTTTCACACTAGAAAGAAGTATTGAAAAGTCCACAGAAAAATTCCTGCACTCCAACAGTATAATGTACTTGCTCTCCATCCATATGCTCACTGTGTTCCAGTCATATTTTCATCAAAATATGGCTAAATAGGTTAAATAGGCCTACATTAAATAGGCCTACCATCTCAATCCTCACTCAGGACCCTGACATGTTTACACTGGAAAGTTACATTGCAACAATACTGTCACACATGCCTGCTCTCAAGTTTGAAAGGGTCTTGCAGGAGCCTTAAGACAGGTGCAGTGTATTTTGACATATTTTGAGTAGACACCATGTATATGCATAAGAATATGGAAAGCAGAAAAGTGAATTATATTGCATGAGAAGTTTTGAGAAAAGTTAAAGAGGTTTCTTAATGTTTCATTTTTTTTATTACCCAATGTGAAAACTGGTCACAATGAGAATTCCTTGTAACCACTGTGGATCCTTGTTGACTACATCAGTATATGTTTTATGGCCACCTGCAATGTTTCACATCAAAGGACAGGTTTTTGGTGGGATATTCCTTTAAGTAATTTAACATGTCACAATGCCAATGTCATTAAGTTGTCGTTTATTGTTTACAAGGTGCTAATCAGTGGGAAGTCGTTAAATGACAATGGCAAACGTCAGTTCCCGTTTGCAAAATCACGCACAATATGCATGCTCGCCAATACCTCACACTGCACCGCAGCCCTGTAAAGTTTCCCCTGTTCCTCTGCAAAGTGGCCCCTCCAGCTTGGGGCCCTTTGACAGGGCTCCCCTTTTGAACTGTAAAGAGCGCCTAAACACACACATACACATGCAGTAAGGCAGAAATGCTGCTTGCCCTTTGTTTTTCAGGTAGCAGGTACTACTTGCCAATTGTGGTGATAACAGTGATGGCAAAATAAAAAGAGCCGGCGAACTTCCACTGCCTCCCGGCTCGGTGCGGCTCCGACTGGAGGACCACTCTCTCAATCTCCCTGTAGTCATCCTCGGTGAAGCCGTACTTTTTTTTCAGCTCGTTCAACTTCTGCTCCAGCGCCTTTTTCTTTGAACTCTCGCTGCCCGACTCTAGTGCGTCAAAGACGGCGGCTCCTATGAGCAGGTAGAAAACAATGGAGAGGATGAGAGAGAGGGTCCTTACGTTCTGCGTCTTCATCCTCAACTCCGGAGTGCGCGCGGAGCGGAGGGAGGGAGGGAGGGTGCTGCTGCTCAGAGGGACAGACGCACAGAGGACACAGGAGCATCCTCCGTGGACTCTTCATCTTCAGCGAGTTGATGTGTTGAGGCCACTTTGGCCTGCTAGGATTACAGCATGAGCCTAATAGGTTGCGTGTTGAAATGGCACCTAACTCTGCACAAGTTACCTGAGCTCCTCAGCTGGCAGCACTTTGACTTTCCACAGTGTGTTAGTCTAACCTACTTATAGGTGCTCACATGGCCTCATTTACTGCACCTTAAAAATATCTTTAAATGTTGTTTTACAGGTGCACTCAATTCATTAAAGTCCCCCTCCACACAAAATGTGTTTTACTTGTTGTTACTTCAGGTTGATGTTTGACCTTCACTGTGCAGATTGGTGTTTGTGCACAGTTTGACACCAGAAGGCTGTTTTCACATTCACCTGCTGAAGAGGGAAACGTTTCTCTGTTATCACCTTGAATCTTAGTTTAAAACGTGCATGCAGGAGTAGGATTTTGTGTTGACATCACAACTAGTTCGGAAGCCAATCATGGTCCAGTGTGCAACTTAACACAAGAGTGATGTGGAGCCTCCAGCGCACATACACTGAGAATGGACTTCAGTAGAGTAGGAGGCATCTTGTATCCTGCTTTTAAACCTTTGAAACGAACAATGTTTGCATATTCATAGATTCTGGATTTTTTAACATGGGAGAAGGAGTAGATGTCATTTTAAGAATTTGAACTAGGTAATTGAACTTTGTTTGTGAAAAAATCAGACCTATATTATTATTCACTCCAGAGTATTTGTCTGCAGGGGATATTTTAAAAAAGATTGCATAAATAAGTAAAATGAACATTTCCTCCACTTGTGCAATTCATATATGTGCATGCATGTGTGTGTGTGTGTGTGTGTGTGTGTGTGTGTGTGTGTGTGTTGTGTCTTTGGCTGCCACAGAGATGCACAGCAGAAACAGCTGGCCTTTCCAGACTCTACTCTCCTGATTATTTTGCCCTGCGAAGCGTTCATGTGCGGAGTATTCACAATATGCTCGGCTAAAGTATTACTCAGAGCGATGAAGCATTAGCTGGTGGCAGCGCTGACCTTTATCAAGCACACTTAGTCGCTGAGTGAGCCAGCAAGCCTTTCGTCATTAACTAAGTCTAACACACAGAGATGATTTGTGTGTATGTATCAGTGCAGCAACACAGAGGCCTGCTTCCTCACTGAGGCTTTCAGTGGCATCTGCTGGGTTTTTCCTCAGTATCATGCTAATTGGGTTCACAGCATAGCAACCAGAAAATAGGCAGACTGCTGTAGCTCCATGCTGCAAGATATTTCAGTTTCATATCCTGCATGAAGTTCCCATTTATTTCAGGAGGGCATTCCAATTTGTGGGGCCTATTCATGCACTAACCCAGGCCATAAAGAGCCTGAGATCTGTCATTAAAATCCACATTTATTGCCTCCATTCCATATAGAACATATGGCTGTCTCTACACTGTGTTTTTATCTTCCAGAGACAGTACAGGACCTTATCCCACTTTAGTAAGCACAAATGAATCTATTGCAGAGTAGATGTTAACAGTGCAGCATGAAGACAAGTCTTGATTTTGTCCACCGGTAGTGAGAGCAATTATCTCCTTTTGAAAGGAGTCCCTGAGAGATAATAGCTTCGCCGGAATCCACTCAATGTGAGCACACAGTGCTTACATCAGTATTATTCAACATCAATTCCTTACAAAAATTTTACATCGTATGTAGAAAACAAAATAACCCACAGAAGAAGTTTCTAAAGTCACAAATAGACACATCAATTCAGCAGTATATTGTGCAATCACAGCAAAGGAACAACTCTCCAGCCATGAAGTAATAATGCTGTATTATCTGATGTACTCGTCTCATATCTCTCTGCTCTACGGGACGGTTCATGCATCCCTTTATCTTCCACAGGAAGACATTAAGAGCAGGACGTCCACTGACTCGAGTCGAGACACTCATCTGTCCAAGTGCCATCCCCGTAGAAAATGAGGAGGGGGAAATATACTGCAAACATGATGCTATCTTTGCACTGATAACAGCGGGTGACGGCAGCGGAGATAAAGACAGTCGTTATGATGATCACATAGTACAGGGACAGAGTGTATTTTTATCATAAAAACAAAAGATGCAGCAACTTTTTAAAGCCTGTTTAATTAAAAAATGCTTCATGTGAACTTGCAGGCAAATGTCTCTCTGGTGACAAGGCATCAGTGTCACAGAGGGAAACAGGTTTGAACTTTGCAGCTAATGTGAACAGTCCTTCAGCCTTATTAGCCAAAAGGGCAGGAACGTGGTCTTTAATTCCTCTACAGTGTTACCTTCAGGGAGAGGTGCCTCATTCTGGTTGAAGCATCTGCTGTGAGGATGACTGTGGCCACAGAAAAAAAAGTGTTGTTTTTTTATCATATGGATCTCTGTTTTCTCAAATGACAGTAAATCGCAGCTGACAGCAGTCTTTGTGTTTTGAAAATTATAGTCATTGTGTCATTATGTGTACAAGATCACAGAGTTAAAATAAAAATCTAACACCAGGGTAATTTCTTCCTGTGAATGTCCTGGTGAGTCGACTACTTTCGGCTTTGTTGCCCACATTTTACGGTAACAACGGAGATAGACAGAGACAGACAGAGACAAAGCAAAGAAATAAATCCAAAAGTAATTCAACTTCTATTTCTTTAACAAAAAATATGGTAAACAGACTCAACTGTGATTTCCATGATGGTGGTTCAAATGGGCTCACGTACTTGACAATGCACTACACACGTGAAACAACAGCACTTTTAATTCATCTTTAATTTACCCCTGAACAAAACACCAAACATCTTAATTTAAATCAAGGAGTTTGGTGGTATGGCAGCCAGAGATCCCTTCATTTATCCATCAATTTGAAAATGTGAAAAGAAAACCCTTTTAAAATGCCCTTATTAATAAACAAATTAAGTAGAAGCTTTGCCTTAATTTGCACATTCATTTGAAATATTTGACAAACTTTGGTCTGCGTTAGGTCTGAAATACTTTTAGAATTCAGGTATTTAATAGGTTTGTCCTATATTTGGGGTGAATTGATGGATTTGGCCTAACGTAGTAAGGAGTTTTTAATGGGTTTTCTGCAAGGAGGAATGTTTTTAAGGGGTAAAAATCCCTTAAAATGTACAAACTAACATTACAGGTAACCCTTCATTTATACCTTAAAAGGACCTAAATTTATCAATTAAAGTGCAAAATCAGGCTTCACCTCAAATTGGGGTTAATTAATGTATAAATAAATGGATTAAAACAAATTTAAGGTATTTTTGAATGGATTATCTGCACAATTTAAGAGGTTAAAACTCAATCGCTGAAGATGTAGCCGACCTTGATTGAACAATGAAGGTCCTTTTTAGGTTTAAATTAAGGGATGGCTTTTGGTCAGACCCTTAAAATGTGCAGACAGGCCCAGCTAATTTATTAAAATACCTTAAAATATTGCAATCCATTAACGTATCCATTAATTATCCAATTAAGTCTCATTAATATACCTTGCCTACTTTAAAATTACATAAGTATTCATGTGTAAATTAATGTAATTTTAAGGTAAGTTTCATATTAATTATATTATTATTATTATTGACTATTTTGACATTATCTTGAGGTATCAAACTTTGTGTTTGCAGTTATTGTACCCCTGTCATGAGATCAGGCCTAACAACAATTATTTTTACTGAAATCATGAAGGTGCTTTCAGATTTTGCCTTAATGCACCTTCAGGTTGAGTGTAGCAGGTTTAGTGTAGCTATTCAAATGCTGTTAAAACAACGGGAATATACCTCTTAACGTCTATAATGTCTAAACGTTCACATTTCAACCTAATTTAGCCAAAATTTTGACCTGGAGGTAATACGAAGTAGGCCTATTTCTGTTTGTTTCACTTTAGCCACATAAGTCATAGCAACATTATGTTCCTGCTCAACTCATAAGCTGGCAACATGGCTGCTGGTGTATTGTGGGTGTTGGTTGTCGACTAGGTTTCTGTTCTCTGTTAAAACAATTCCAGAGAAAATGAAAGTGAAACAGACGAACACTTCATGTTCAGCACATACAACAACAGATGAGGACTGTGTCAGCGCTGTATCGTCTCGCTAAAAACATGATTGTGATGGGCTGGTTTATCTATAACCGACTTCGTCCTGTTGGTCAGTGGTTATGGCGCAAACTAGGTATCTTGTGGCGCTGTATTACAGCGAAGCTTCGTCCAATAGTCGGATATAGATTTGCAGCGATAGGCTGGGGACAGGATCACGGAGGCCGAGATGAGCCTGAAATAATCGACGAAGACAAACTCCCTGTGAAAACTTTCCCAGCGGAGCCTGTCTATGGGGGTCAACATGAGGCTGCAGAGGGAGGGGAGGGGGCCGCAGACTCCAACCGAGAGCCCGCGTGCGAGCAGCCAGGGTGTGAAGATGAAGATGGTGATGATGAGTATCGAGTTGAGACCACTGATGAGTTGTACTGTGGCTATGATTCAACCTGGGAGACTGAGGGGCATCAGCAGGACACATTCAAGAGAACCAGGCGACCAGCAGCGTCCAAACATGTGAGTAAACCAGAGGCCTGCTGCACCTACAGCTTGGGCCTAGCTTACTGTACAGCTGGTTTCACTCCAGGCCTGCATGAATGATGTTCTATTAGATTTTAGGTGAGCCTTTTGGTGATCTAATAGTGATTTATTATATTATAATCTCCTCAATCTCATGTGGGGAATTACTTGACTGCAATTTTGTGACAGTTGTTACATTTTCAACATTTTCTTTGCAAGGGTGACTTGGCAAAATTGACTGTAATGTTTGTTGTTAGGCCTACTATAACCACTAAATGTCTTCTTGAGTTTAAACTGACCTGCATTCATTTTCTGTGTACCAGTACAAGTTTAGCAGATTTGAAAGTGCAGCAAGAGACATGCAGAATTACAGGCATGACTATCCTGTAAGTTACACTCTCACACACACACACACACACACACACACTGCAAACATGCAAACATGTTCAAGTGTAAGCCATGCACATGTTGTTCTTTTCTCCCCACAGTCCCAGACCAGGCTGCAACGCTGGAAAAATCCAGGATCTGTAAGTACACATGACGACTGTGTGTTCATGTGACTTATTATATGACTTGGTTATTATGTAATATAAAATATAAATGTCTAAGTGCAATTTTCGTCTGTTGAGTAGGATGACAAGCCTAATTTGAAGTTCTACGTCGGATCGACGCACTCTGTACCTGACGGTAGGCCTACAGTTACAAGCACACTGTATGAAGTACATGGACATAAATGAAACAAGTTGTGATTTAATTTGTCAAATCAGTGTAACTGCAGTGTAAATCAGAATCAGAATAACACCTTTTTAATCAAGAATAAGGACCAATTCAGTGGTCCCCAACCTTTTTGGCCTGTGTCCCCTTAAAAGAAAGTGATGTCTACATGTCACCCCTCTTCACAGGTTTGCTGTCTATGACTCCGTTAGCAGCTTGACCAAAGAGTCTCACGTTTCATTTGAATAACGTTTAGAGGCCTGAAGGAGTAAAACAGTTCACTAGAGAACAGCAATGACTACAGAAGCGTGTGAAAAAATAAACATAATTTTGTGTAGCAGAAAAATCTGGTCTATCCACCAGGCTGTGAGCCACTGGATTCATCTTAATCTGTGCAACTATCTTAAGATCTATTTACAACTTGATTTACTTCTAGTGACTTGTATTTCTTATCAGGTGTCTACATCGATGATTTCCACAATAATTGGTCTGGAGAGTATGACACACTGGAGTATGTACACACCTATATTCAATGGTAAGCTAGTCTATAATCACAGATGTAATGTAAAATGTTCAGCTCCTGTTTCTACAATTTGTAATAACGTTTTTTTCTCAAAGGTTGTTCCCACTGCAAGAACCAGGGGTGAACAGCAAGGCCACTCCTTTGACAAAAGAAGAAATTAAGGTAAACCGCTAAAAGCTACAAAGTTAACATTTCAAAAATAAGTGCCTCACATATTCTGACAGAAGTTCTGCCTTTACTTCAGGATTTTCTTGAAAACAGCACTGCAAAGAAAAATCTGTTGAAGTCCTACAAGCTCATGTTGGACTTCTATGGTATCAAGTTGTGTAATGAAGAAACTGGAGAAGTCCAGAGAGCATCAAACTGGAGAGAGAGATTCGACAACCTTAACAGGTGATCTCTGAACTATAATCTAACATACTGTTCACTAAAAGTAACAAGAACTTTTTTTTTTGTCTTTTTACTGTTTGTCATTGACAGTCACACTCATAACAACTTGCGCATCACCCGCATCCTGAAGTGCCTGGGAACCCTGGGGTACCCTCACTACCAAGAACCCCTGGTCCACTTCTTCCTGGAGGAGACTCTCGTCAACGGACAACTCCCAAGTGTTAAGGACAGTGTTCTCAACTACTTTGTGTTTGCCGTCCTCAATAAGAGACAACGCAGGAGTCTCATCAAGTTTGCCTACTTGAACTATGACTGTGAAGATGAGTTTGTATGGTGCCCAAAGAAAATTCAGATGATATGGTCAAGGGCTGCCAGAGAAGAGAATGAATCGAGTATTTGAGTCTGGACAATGAGGATGAAGCCAAAGACGAAGCAGATGAAGCTGCAAAAGCAGAATATGTCAGTTCCCCAAATCCATAATACATAGTACATACTAATTCTTTACTACATACTAATTGTCATAGATTCAGGAACAGGAAATGATACAATATGTGTGACGGTTGTCATTCAAACTGCCAATTAAACTTCAGTAAGACATCAAAATGTTCTTATTTTCTTTTTGTTGTACAGGGTTTTTTGGAGCTGTTTCACCAGCCACAATTTAATGTGCATCATCAGCACACTCAAAAATGGGCCGTATGCATGCTGTCTTGTTTGACAATGTTACTCACGGGACCCTGAAAACCTGATGTGTGATGACTGTTGCCATTGAGCAGTTACGATAGATTTGCCTTCACCAGCAGTTGGTGGGGCAGGCGATCATAAAGCGTAAACGAGCAATAAAGAGCTCATTGCGTCTGCCAAATGCAGATAAAATATCCAGCCCTGAAGAGAATGTCACAGAGGGTCAAAGCAGCAAAGACAGAGTGATGATGAATTATCCAGTTACTGCACACGATCTTGACAGAGCATCAGTGAAATTTCCTCAGTAGTTCATACGGTTTATTGTGTCTTACACTTAATCAAATAGCAGTCATTTATGCAAATGTGTTTGTTGCTTTTTGTATTCAGTTTGGTTTCTGGATTTCTATTCTTATTTTGTTCTAGTTTTAACCAGAAAAGGTGCAATTGTAATGAAAGTGCTTATGTTATGGTGTGGGTAAGTAGGACAAATGAAGAATTTTAGGAGTTGCTGTTTGACT
Source organism: Macquaria ambigua (assembly GCA_008360985.2). Classification (NCBI taxonomy): domain Eukaryota; kingdom Metazoa; phylum Chordata; class Actinopteri; order Centrarchiformes; family Percichthyidae; genus Macquaria; species Macquaria ambigua. The sequence continues at coordinate 609,319 of VMKM01000023.1, forward strand.
GTGATCAATAAACCTGTCACAATTGTTCCCAATTCTCATTGTCTAAAATCTTCATTCTATTTTCTTATTCAGTATATTTACATCCTGTTGTTTTATACCTAAATGGTACCTAAAACCAGGTATACCAAAAAAGGTAGATTCTACCATCAGTTCTGTGTTTGGGAGTTGTGTTACTGCCTAACTGCAGTAAAGTGACCTAATGTTTAAAGAGTAGGGATGTTTTTTTTTCTTTTTGAATCATCTATTAATCCAGTTGATCATGCATTATAAAAGGTTAACATCATTCTGGCACAACACTTTTATCATGCAAGTACGTTTTTGATTATTCTCAGAAATTAAAAACAAGTGATATTAAAAATATTTCTCATCTCCATTTTTTTGTAGCATCTGCCAGATGTAAGGCTACATACATCTCCTGAGGTTATGCTCACAGCATTTGGTATGATGAGACCCCACCTGTGCTAGCAGCTAGATATTTTGGAGGTACTGTACTGCAACAGCCTAAGAAACTGGCATTCATTGGCAATGGCCTAACTGGCTGTCATGTGACTCCTTATCACTCAGAATTACTGAACCGTAATATGAAAGCTAAGCAATTTCACATTACTTTGGGACCAAGTCTTAATTCTTATTTTACACAAAAAAATGTGTATTTATAACAACAGAGACAAACACACTTGTCATCAAACAGGTTTAATTGGTTGAGCTGACACAAAATCAGGACATTATTCATTAACAACTATTGATGGGGTGTATACTGTAGATAGTTGGAGCCTTTAAGTTCAAAGCTGTTGAACATATAAACACACATTTGTGTGTAAACAGTGTTGCCCTAACTTTCACATTATCCATCTCAGATATATGGCTTTTATTTTCTCTACTTAGAAAAGTATGATTAAAAACATCAGTATATACACAAATACATTCATATTTACATATTGCAAATGGTGTGTTAATCAGTTACATCATTATTTTCTTTAAAAAATGCTTTGACAGGAGGAAGGTACATGTAATAGGACTCAGTAGCCTAATTAATACATCTTGTACACAAGCAACTTAGATGGCCTTCAGTTTTTTGTTTTTCAAATGCAATAAAACAAACTTTAAGTGACAAAAAGAATACAAACATTGTCAAACTTTTTTTCTAGTAGGAACACAACTGTGGAAATTCAACAAAATACTGCTCATCTACATTTACAGTGATGATTTCAACTGGTGAAAGATTTCAGTGTCTCTCAAAACCATAACGTAGTGTCCATAAAACAGAAACTAGGACATGTTCTTGTCATTTTGTGCAGTTTTATCACTCTCCTTGGGTGTATCATGTTTACTGTCCTTTTTCTCCACTCTCTTTTCTCTGCTTCTGCTCCTGTCCCTACGATCCCTGTCTTTGTCCCTGTCTTTGTCTCTCTCCCTCTCCTTGTCTCTGTCCCTCCCCCGGTCTTTCCCACGGTCTCTGTCCCTGTCGCGTTCCCTGCTTCGGGATCTGTCCCGTCTCTTGTCTCGCTCTCGTTCACGGTCACGTTCACGTTCACGTTCGCGCTCTCGATCACGGTTTCTCCCTCTGTCGCGGTCGTAGTCCCTCTTGTCAGAATCCCTGGCTCTGTCTCTCTCCCTGTCTCTCTCCCGGTCTCTCCTCTTGTCTGTGTCTTGATCCCTGTGTCGCTCTCCCTCCGTCTCCCTGTGCTTCTCGCCCTCCCTTCCTCTGCTGCGGTCTCTTTCTCGGCTACGCTCCCGATCGCGGTCCCTTTCTCTGCCTCTATCCCACTCTCGCTCTCTGCTCCACCGCTTGCCCTGTCCCCTGTCCCATGACGGCCTGCCAGCGTGGGAGACTTCCCGCTCTCTTTCCCTCCGGCGGTCCTCAGACAGCTCCTTCGGCCTCTCTTCAGAGGGTTGTGAAGGACCAGGGACAGGTTCTCTATGCCCTACTTCGAAGCGACTGAAGCGATCTCCGCTGCGGGGTTCTGAGTCCTCTCGGTTGGTGCTGCTCCTCCTCCTCATTTCAGGAGAGTGGCGGCGCCAGTGCAGGTCTGGACTGTGGGCTCCCATGCGACTTGGAGGGCCTATGGGAGCCTCTGGAGGAGTTGGCAGTAGCGGCCCGCTGTGCCGAACAGGTCTAGCCTCATCAGAGTGCCTGTCGAAGCGGTACCGCTCTGATCCTCCAAAACGCTGAGAAGGATGGGATCTATTCTCATGAGGGGGAGGACCTCTGGGCTCATCAAAAGATCCTCGATGTGGTGGTGAGGAGTGTGGTCTGGAGCTCCCATACTGGTTATGTGGACTGAAGTGCTGTCCGCTCATCTCTCCACTGGAAGGTGGGCCTCTTCTGTCCTCATACTGGTTAGGTGGAGGTCCCCGGTATGCTGGACCTGGCAGGGGACCCTGATTGTCTTTAAAAACATGGAGAGGGTTTGGATTCTGGTCCACATTTAGCTTGAAAGAGTTAGAATTGTCTTTGTTATACTGTTCTGCAGGGCCTCGAGGTTGGTCTACCATTGGGGGTTGAGCCCCACGGTCACTGTACTGAGATGGCGGGGGACCCCTAGGCCCTGGGAAGTGGGACGGAGGAGGAAGTCTGTTATCAAAGTGACCAGGAGGTGGCCCTGTGAAAGGTGGAGGAGGGCCTCTGTTTGCCGGGAAATTAAATGGTGGTGGAGGACCAGTGAATCTTGGTGGAGGTAAACTGTTCTGTCCATCAAAAGCAGAAGGTGGGGGAAGGCCTAGAGGGAGGCCTTGCTGTCCAATGTGCTGAGGGGGAATGGAGGGATCAAACATTTGAGGACCAGGGCCTCTCTGGGCCACTGGAGGGAATGGTAGTGGTGGTCCTCTGGGTGGCATGATATTCTGAGGAAGTGGTCCAGGAGGAGGCTGCTGCTGCTGCTGCTGCTGCGGTGGCTGGGTGCCTGGCCACTGGTTCTGATATGGAGGGTATGCAGCCGGAAGTGGACCATATTGCTGGCTGCTGTCACCCTGCATGGGGGGAGGACCACGTACGGGAGGAGGAACATGAATGGGTGGAGGGAGTCCCTGTATAGGAGGGGGGCCTGACATTGGAGGAAGACCCTGCATGGGTGGTGGCATAGACATAGGCGGAGGCCTCATTATCAGGCTTTGTCCCTGCATCGAATGAGGTGGGGGGAAGTTGGATGGTGGGGGAATGTCAGCTGGAGGTCTGTACTCGCTGTCAAAGCCTGACGCTGACATGTGATGCGGCATGTGATGGGACTGAGTGTCAACCATTGTTGTGCTCTGAGTGAGTACTGGGATTGTCGACGTTACTGTGGAGGTGTTTGCAGACTCATTATAATAACTTGTGGTTGGTGTATCTTGGCTATTCTCCTCATACTCTGAGTCCTCACCAGCTTTTAAAATACTGGCAGCATTTGGCCAAATACTGTACTTATCCATCTCTGTTTCCGACTTCATTGGCTCAGCTTCCTCAGTTTTCACCTCTTTCTCATCCATGTAGTTGACCTCCATATCAGGTTCCACCTCCTCTCCCAATAATGGAATTGACACCTCCGCCTTGTCCGACTCCATGAAGGGTAGCATCTCGCTTTTCACTTCCTCTTGAGGCAGTGGTGTCTCTGGGCCTTGCGAGGAGTCTGGGAGTTCAGCTACATTAGACGGCTGAGGCTCTTGAACCACAGTTGAGGAAGGAGTAGAATCCGCCAACAGAGCAGATGTCTCCTCTTTCTCCTCAGGTTCATCGGTCTGTTTGCTGCCAGCCGCAGCCTGGCGAGGATCCCTGCTCTGTCTGGGATCTCTCCTCTGGTTGATCAATGGAGCAACCGATTTCACTAGTTCCTCAACCTTTTTGCCAAGCTGCAGTAGCTGAGTATTTGCCAAAAGGGATTTGGTAGGTTGAGTTAAGAGTGTGTCTTGAAGTGTCAATGAGGCACCAGCTGTCCCTGTGGATGACATTGGGTCTTCTCCCTGTTTCTGGAATGTCTGGTCCCCAATCTGTTTAAGGCTCTCCAATATCTTGTGTGGATCAGTTACAGATTCAGTTACAGCCTTAGCTTGACCTGGTACTAAAGTTTTCACATCTTCAAAAATTGAGTCATCCTCTGGGTCATACGCCACATCATCACCTTCATTTGCAACCACCTCAGGCTGCTTAGAGATTTCAGGTTTGCTTACTACCCCAACAGGCTTCTTAGGCACATTGTAGCCCCTACTGGGGTCATACTCTTCTTCTGGATCATACGGTCGGTCATCTTCGTCCTCCTCAACCTGTTTATCTTTAGAAATCTGTGCAAACTGCTGCACAATGGGGTCTAGCATTGTAGCGGGCGGAACAGAGAGTTCTCCACCCTGATCAGATGGAGAGTTGGAAGCTTCTGAGTCATGCTTTTTCTTCCCAAAAAGAGTGTTGAGGATGGTCTGAAGAGGAGTGGCAGTTGCTGCAGAGGAAGCAACAGAGCTGGAGGAAGATGGGGAGTCCTTGCCAGTGGTAGTGGATGTGGCTGGAGCTTTGACAGAGGACAAGAAGGAAAGGACTGAGGAGGTGGTCACAGTGCTGCTTGAGGTCTCAGAGGGGCTGCGTGGAGGTGACCCTGGAGGAGTTGTGCTGAAGGGGATTTCAAGACTCTGTCGTGAGCTTCTTTCTGCTCTGACTGAAGGAGATGGCCTAGGAAGGCCATTGTCATCAGCATCTTTGGTTTGAGTCTTGGATCGTTTTTCCTCAGTTTCCAACGGAGCACCAGCTCGCTTTCTGTCCTTCTGGCAGATCAGCAGCCCCAGGAGGAGGTTGGGGCGGGCTGGTTCAAGCCCTGCAAGATGGACAAAGCAAGAATCTTAGAAAACATTTGCAAGTGAAGTAAGAGACAATTTCGCAAAATAGACTGCCATTCTTTCTACAAAACTGCTAAAACAAAAGGTTTGATTGAGCAATTCTAACATATGCAATAGACACACCAAAAAAACAGGTGAAATGAGAGCCTCTAAAAAATGTCAATACATAGTCTACAGAAAGAACCAGTAATACAAAAGGCTTGAACAGCTATAAAACCAAAGTGTATCCTTTCATACGATAAATGACAATGGGAGTAATATGACTGTGCAAGCTTCCTTGTCCACAGTTCAGCAATACGTCAGTAGTCATTAATCTTGGTGAATTAAAAAAGAAAAGTAAAAAGACGTTAGTACATGAATGCCAGCTGTTTATCAGTAGGTTTGTGTTGGTTATTGAAGTGATCTGTAGATGTACCGCCAAATATAACCAACTGAAATAAGTAAAAACACTAAATCATCACTAGACTGCACCTGTAAATTGCCAAAACACGACTGCAAGAAAGACTGCAACAGATGGTAAACTATAATATTGTTCTAGATAATCCATAGTCAAGTGCATAAATGAGTTAACTATTGAAATTTGATTTGGGATTATTATCAACCTGGTCACAAATTCAAGATGTATGTTTTTATTTTTCTACTCAATAAATGAAAAATCTCATGTATCTAATATTCTCTTTCTGAGGCACATTATGCAGGAGTAGATCTACTGATATTTGAGACCCTCCAAAATGGACAACCTTTTTATTTACCACAGATGCAATAGCCATGTGGATACTGTTGACAGTGTTGTACAATTACTGGTTGCAAAGTTTAGATCAAATACTGATTCTTCATTTAGGAGGACATGTTAAGAACATTTTTGGTTTATTCCAGCGGTTGTTGTGCACCATGTTACCATATTAACAACAGCGTGGTAAAAAATGATTTGACAAATTACCTCACAGCAATTTATTGATTAAGACAGTTGTTGGAATTATGTTTATGTATGAGCCAAGTCTTAAGAAACAACAGGCTGAGACTGGGCTCAAATGGCACCAACCTGCGATGCAAACTTCCTTTATTAGAAATGTGTGATACAAAGTCAGATACACAGCAGAGAACACAGCAGCTGTTATATGCACAGAGGTGTTTTCAGAGGGAGACTCAAGGAGTGTGAGTGCCCCCTACAGTACAAACCCATGAATCAAACAAGCTCTCATTTCAACCTGAGTCCAAAAACAAAGGTGACACTAAATATACTCACCACATGTATGAAGACAACACAGTTTAAAAACATTTAAATAAATACAATTACATTCATGACACCACAAAGGTATATTTGTGTATCCCTGTAAATGCTTACCTGGCCCATCAAACGGTAAGAGTTTGGAGGGTAATGGGTCCTTTGAGCCCAGTGGGATGAGATAGAGGTCTTTGATGCGCCGGTTGTTGTTAGCCACCACACCAAATCGTTTCCTGCTGCTAAAGTAAGAGAAGAGAGAGACATATGCCACCTCCTCTTCCTCTGTGGCTGGGTGGAAACGGATCAGACACAGTTCCTGCAAACACAAAGAGAGCAAAAACCAGTATGTAAGTGATGCAAGGCCTTTAAATAAAGATGTTAAGCACTTTTATACAAATTACTTTTTCTCCAAACAAACCTTGGAGAGCGAGGTTTTCAGTTTCCCGACATAGTCCCACACTGTGTTTGGAGATATCCGTCCTCCAACATGAATGGTGTCTGGCAAATCCTGCACAACATTGACAACACTAAGTACGATGTTTTTGCTTATATGTATATATGAGTTTGAAATGAAATATGAGCCTAATAACCAGGCAAAATTACTAACCTCCTTCAGGTGTTCAAAGGATCCTGACACCAGATAAGCCTTGGTCACAAACTTAGCCACCGACTGCATGTTGATAAATCCTTTCCAAATCTTCTCTTGACCATGGAGGAAGATTGCTGTCTCACCCTCAGGAGGAGGCTCGGATGTACTGTAAAACCAAAAAGTCCTCCTTTTAGAGAAAAGCCAAAACCCAAGTCTCAAGCCTGTACACAGTTTATCACACACAGGGCTTTTCTTAAAGAATAGAACAATGACGCTGCCCCATAATACTCTACCGTAGCACTACCAACCCTGTTTAAAAATAGAATTTTACATATACTGTATATTCCCATGCAATTTTAGCACACAATATACAAAATATATTGTTAAATATTAGCACACTACAAAGCTCATTTATAAAACCGTGATGAGATTGAGCACCTTGTTTTTGCTGGTTTGGACACAGCTACTGAAGGTGGTGGAGCTGGGGGCATCGGCAGTGGTGCTTTGGGTCCGCCCTCCACTAGAGTACTAACAGGAGCTGGGAGTGGTTCTGCTGAGTTGTTGATGGGTTTTTCTGGAGCAGTGTAGGTGACAGTCACACCAGAGCTGTGCCTGGCCATGCGTGGGTCTCTGCGGGTGATGCTGACAGAGGACACGGTGGGAGCGACTGGTGTGGGGGCCGGGGCTGGAGGTGCCTCCTGATAAAGCTGCGACTGCAATTCTTTTACAGCTGGCTCCGTGATAGATTGGTAGGAGGGAGGGATCGGGTGTTGGTAGGCTAAGGGGTCTTGGTGCTGGTAAACTGTGGGGACCTGTGGTTGGCCAACAGGAGGCACATCCCCTGACCTGGACGAATGAATCTCTTGTCTGGGTGGCTTAGTTTCAGGCTTCTTGGTCAGTTTGGCTTTCTTAGCTGCAGGCTCATCTTCTGTCTTCTGACCTAGAGGGAAAGATTAAAAAACATTAATAAAGTTATCTGTTGTATAACAAATCACATTTAATTCACTGGATGAATATTACCCTGACACTTCATGTCAGCCTCTTTTACCTGTGCATATTTTACAGTTGAGGTCAAATAAATGAGTCCTATGTTCAGAAGTGGTGTCTTTGAGCATCATACTGAAAATGTCTGGCATGCTGCTGCCACTGTTCCCCTCCACAGCAGAGGGCTGAGCCGAAGCTGAAGGAGTGGAGCTAGACTCATCTTGGTCCTGTGGACACAGAAAAGAGGATCTCCGTCAAATCTTAGGTGAACTGGAAGAGACGATAATCGTTCACATAACACCCACAATTCTGGATTATTATGACGTACAACACTGTATTTTGTGCAAGTTAGATGCAAGTTTAACAATGATGAACAAAGACAATGCTTCAGAAAGAAAGAAATTGCATTGAAGAACAGGACAGCTGGCAAGATAACTGACCTGCAATATCTTCGCTACTGTCTTTCCTTTTCCAGATTTGTGTAACAGTTTGTGTACTAAGGAGCCCATGCAAAGGTGAAAGGAAAAGTGTGAAAGGTAGAGAAAGACAGCATGCCACCACTTACTGCAGCAGAAGCCATGCGAGAAGATGAAGTGGTGGCAGAGATACATACATCTGCATCAGATGTTGGTGGAGCATCCTCCATATCCACACTATGTGAGCCAGAGTCATGCCTGTTGCCCAGTTTGGAATGGACCCTTGCACTGGAAGACAGGGCCTGCAGGAGACAACAATATGCGCTGTAGTAATTTTATGTATCCTGTAGAACAGCTAGTTTGATTAAAACTTTCAACAGGGAGCTCTTTGAACCTCAAGTTGACTTGTGCTTAGTTGTGTTTAGTTAAAGGGAAGTAACATTTACCTCAGAAGCATCAGGCTTCCTCCACTCAGATATCTCTTTGGAAAGCAACTCTTCGGCACTTAGTCTCACCAGTCTGAAGGGACTAACCTCACCACCCACCACCCTGTAGAACAAGCCCTGAGACAAACATACCAGTATTTTAACATCTCAACATCAGTGACATCAAGTAAACATAGAAAACCAAAGCTTTTCAGGCTGTATGCATTGCCTTTACATACACAACTCTGTAAACATAAGAGGTGTACTTGACTGAAAATATAAGTGCATGCCTGTTTACGTTGACTCACTTTGTTTTTAGGATCTTTCAGGTTGAACATGAGGGACCTGTATTTGTTCTTGTACTTGCTGTCAGTACTAAGGCAGAGGTTGAACATTTCCTTTTCAATGGCTACTGCCAGCCTTCCCACCTCACTCTCAGTCATTTTCAGATCATCACTGTCACTCACCCTGGTGGTAAGAAACAACAATTATTGGTGTTGTTCAGCCAAAGATTTACTGGAACTTTTATAGAAACAACAAAAGTATTCTGAAGTAAGATTTTTGGGACTCTTACCTCTTATAGAGGATGTCCGTCAGCGAGCGGCGGATGTTCTGTCTCATCTGGTTGTTGGGCGGCGGCATGGGGGACACAGGGGGCGCTGAAGCAGCTGGATGTTGAGGTCTGGAGGAGGAAGAGGAATGGCTGGAAGGAGATGAGGAAACTGGAGATGATGGGACTCTGGAGGATGAGGAGGACTGACTATGGGATGGAGCATCCTTGTTTTGTGGCTGCTTCTTAGGAATGGTAAAGTTGGACTTGGTGACTCTCAGTGCTCCTGTGACGTGGATCGGACCTGGAGGAAAGGGAGACGGGGTATGGACGGGAGACGGACCTGGTTTCTTGGACTTAGCTGCAGTTCTGCTTGGGGGTGTCGCAGGTTTCTTGGACGCCTTTGAGCTGATAGTCTGAAGGGAAGGCTTCTTGCCCTTAGGGGAAACCTTGGCTGCTTTAGTGGTCAGGGACTTCTTGTTTCCTTTGACTGGTGTTGTGGATGGGGAAGGTTTCTCTGGAGCTGGTTCCTTCTCTTTCTGTTCCTTCTCACTCGGCTTCTCTTCTTTGGGAGGGGCTGGAAACAAAGAAAAAGATCAAACATTTTAAAATGTGCAGATGCTACATGTAGTGTGACAGTATTTAACACTGCAGACAGATCACGATTTTGGGTCTATAATTCAGAGACCACAATGCTATGACAGAAAAGGCTCTATATTGTTTTTAGATGACAATTACGAATTTCACAGCTGAAAAAAAAGTGAAACAAAGTAGTAAAACTTATAATGAAGCCCTCCCTCAATTGATCCAAAAATAAATGTAATTCACATAATTATTTGTGTGTGTACATATTGAACACATTACAATAAACATTCTGAAATAAACAGAGTTGACAACTGGGCAGTTAAAAAAGCCCCTCTTTATTTGTAGCAGTGGATGGCAGATACATTGTGCTGTTTATGCGGGTCCATTTGAGAAAGAAGTACTCTCTACCCAAACATTATTTGGTGGCAATGATCTTCAAGTAGAGTATACAAGACAACTTAATTCTCAGTACCCATAGATCCATACAGGAGAAAAGGAACTGATGCACAAGATTTGTGCAAACTAACTGTAAACTTACTATCAGCAGTTACTGAAAAGAAAGGACTACAACTACCAGGTTCTCTCACTTGAATGTTAGAGACAAGCATCAACCACTTATTTACTGACTAAAATGTTTAGCCCACCTATTTCACTGCCCACTAAAGCATAAATGCTCCATTACACTGCATGCATGGAGTATATGGATCAGAATAAAAGGAAATGATTGAGAATGATGAAGTTCATAACTTACTCATTCTTAAACTGCAAATTTAAACATTCATATCATAAGCTCAGCTACAAACTCAACCACTAACACCAGCTGATAAGGTGATGAGCTCTGACCTCAAAGACCCAAGTCTCAGTAACGGTTCTGTCATTTCAATAAATTATTCAGGTACAGATAAATACATTTCTTAAAAACTATTCACTTAAAATATATTAAGAAAAGTATTATATCAACCAATTTGCACCAAGACCTCTGTAACAATACACACTTGTCAAATCTCTTCAAACTGTCATCTGCATATGCTAGTGCGTCATCCATTACGTCCAAGTTGCATGTTAAAGCTGCTTTAGTGTAAGCATTAACCCCACTTGAACACACAAACTACACTCACTGAAATGTATAAACCAAAATAATATTGTGCAGACCAACAGTATTGAGACACAAAGCAACCAAAGTCAACCATATTCTGAAGTTAACAGGTTGTCAGACCAATCAAAATATCACTCATCAAAATATGGGCTATGAAAATGCAATTCAATGAGCCATAATTTCCTCCAGTTAATCACACAACAATCAGGGGTCATACTGATCTCCTGACCTGAGGCGATGCATGTACTTAAGATTAACACTTGCTATCTCATCAATAAAGATCCTTCTAGTGTCTTCAATGACCTCTTATAAAGGAGAGGTGAAAGAAACTGAAATGTCCACATTTCTTTGCAACAAACGTTCCCTTCAATATATATCAGATCTCATCAGGTGCAAAATGTGTGTGAAGAACTTTGAGCATGGGTCTCCCTCTTCTGGATCTGTGAGCTCAGCCCAGGTCTTCAGCTTCTATCTTCTGCTGCGGCCGTTGTGAACTTCTCCGCAGAATCTCCAAGTGGTCTGGTCTCTGTGGCAGGAGTTTTCTTTTCCGGCTGTTCACCATCTGGGGGCTCTTGAGCATCACATCTTCAACGTGTGTGTAGGTTTAACAGTTGTATATGCTTGTTTGAGCTGAATTGGTCAGGATATCCTACAGGAAGCCAACACTGCTCACATAATCAATCGAGGCATCCTAAAATCTGTTATATCACCTTTTATTTTAAAGCCAGTTTCCCACGAGCAGTAATGCATCATATTCAATATGAATTAAGAACTTGGAAAAAAAGTCAGCCTGTTAACCACAAAATGGTAGAAAAAACACAAGGTTGTGCTTAACAGCTGATATCATCAGCTCAATATGAGCTACGTTAGCTTCATCAGCCCACATTAACATGGGGGAATTCTGAGACACCTACCTGCTGGAGAAAAGGAGGAGAGGACCTTTTTTATCGGTCCAAAAGCTGAGGTGATGAACCCAGGAAGTGGAGAGACTCGTGCAGGTCATTTGAAATCACAGACACGCACATACACACAAGCACCAGTCCATTCATCACATCCATACATCTCATGGTAAAGCATCATAATCTGCTGAGAGATTATTGCTGTTTATCTCTTCCACGTTCCTTTATCGGTTTTCATCTACAGCCCTGCATTTTAAGTATGGGGTATTCAAAAGGGGTACTCCAGCAATTTAGTATTGCACTCCAAAAAGTTGAGGGACTGAAGAGTTATATTAAAAAAGGAATGGTCGTCATTGATGCAGCAGAGGCCGAGGCATCCTGACTTTTAGGTCCATAGTATGGGTCAAAATCCAAAAAACAAAAGAAAAGCTGGATCCTACATTTCCCATAATACGTAAGCATCACTTGTTAGACTCTCCTTGCCCGGATAATGCCTACATCTCTCAAACTCCTGCCTTCAGTTTGTAACTAAGGCTTTCTGTTAAGAATTTAAAGTCTCCAAGCCCAAGCTGAGATACCCCTGGTGACATCATCAGGGTGAGTTTTTCAGACTTTGCAAAGCTCTTCCAGAGCCACCGAGGACATTATACAATTGTGTTTGCAGGCTTAGTACCCCACCTTGACTAATAAAATGATCTTAATGAGTGCAAACTGTGGAGTGCCCCTTTCAAAATAAATGTTCTGGATTATTGAATACTTACCCAACACCACAAATAACACTTACCTTTTCCACAGCTGCCAACATTTCATTGAGTAACAAAACCTTTGCATTATCAAAATCACAACACTTTGCAAATCATTTCAAAGTCTAGTATACAGCTGAGTTCATCTCTAGAGCACTCATGTTCTTCCCCAAATGTACGGATCATTTCTAAATGATGTTAGCATGACAGGAACCACATTTATAATGGAAAAACAACAACGTGGTTTCAACAACAGCCCAAGACCTTCAAAGAGATACATACACTTTTTGTTTAACACTGTTGGTGATATGGGTGTAGTCTTTTCTGGGGTTACTGCAATGTAATTATGATCGCTGGACCAGGATGCAGTGGCCGGTGGGGGCGGTTGTTCCTCAGCATGCTCATCTTCGTCGTCCTCGTCCGAATCAGGACTGTGATCTTCCTCGCTGTCCGACTCCTCCCGGGCCTTCTTCTGCATCTTCTTTCCACCAGCGCCGCTCCTCTGAGTGGACGGGAAGAAACACACATTCAGGCTTTTAGAAACAGCACTCAGCAAGCTTTGCTTGATTAACATTACAGACAAAATAGAGAAATGTTTTACTTGAGCTATGTCAGCTTTGGTCTGCCTGCTCTCCATTTTTGTCCATCCTAACCGCACACACAGCGTGCATAGCACAATGCAAATTAATAGCATTTCTGCATACACTGCTTTGGATTGGCAGTCTTTTACATTGCTCCACATGTAGCATCTAAGCTTCTGTACACCTGGACATTTTTCTATGAAAAATGTACACTGTGTACTAAATTATTCTTGGCAGTTAAATTCTACTGGTCTAGGCTAGTGAGCCAAGACGTTGGCCCTGTATTACAAAGCAAGCTCAACATTGTCAGGCTTTCTTCAAGTAGTGGCTCTTCAAGTTTAAACCCTATGAAGACTGTTTCCCTGAACATACATATCACTTGAAATGATGAAAGATCATAATGCATGCATCGCAGTGTTAAGTTTTCAAATGAATGAAGGGCAAAGGAATATTTTTAATCCAGCTATGGAAGCACATGTAATAGGCAGGTTTGTAACAAATAGCCAATGACTTCTAACAGCAACACACGAGAAGTGGAGCATTTAACAGAGTTGGACTGTTGACTGCTGTGGGGAAATTCCGTTGTTGCAGAGGCAAAAATTAGGTTCACATTAAGCTAATGAAGGCTAATAACAGAAACAGAGCATAAGCATAAAATGAAACTATACAAAACAGTAATAAGAATAAAAGCAAGAAAACTGTCCAGTTATCATAAACGCAGTCATAAACAGCTGATATTTTTAAGCCTATAGTTGAGTTTTCCCCTCTGTACCGTCACTAATAATTATAACATAAATATGAAAGACACATGCTATTAGAAATGCAGACAATGTGACTGCATAAAAGGTTTGAAATACATTAATGTCAAACAAAGCATTAGATTAAGTATTAAGAGCCATATTAATTTAGATATTGCTCGGTTAAAAAAATACAGGCGTACCACCTACCATCATTACAGTGCACTGGGAAAATGATTCACTTATACAACCCATGGCATTGCATCTAGAAAACTAATTTCACTTCATTAAGTCACCACATATTCTCTAGGGCTGGGGAACATCAGTATCCTTATTGGGCAACAACATACTATTTTATGACCGATATAATAATAAATTAGCTTGTAAAGCAAAGTCATTCAGGGTGTCTAAACACACTGCTCGATGCCTTAAAATACTTGTCACTTTAATCTGCATGCAGTGCACTGGTTCATTTAACGATCCCATAGAAATGATGGCTCCATTGTTCCCATGAGCCGACTGTTCACTCGACAGGCCACTTGCTCATTTTGATCTGATCCATTGAACTTAACCTGCTCTGCTGCAGGTTACCAATACCTGACCCTGTTAAATGTGTATTTGTATTACGAAACAGCCTGTGTTAAGGCCAAATTTGGCTTGCTAACCAACTAAATTTGCTTGAGACGGGCACTTAAACATCAAGACGTTCTGACATCAGAAAATAGCAGCTGCCAGTTACCGTTTGTTAAGTAATTCCACTTCCAAGTAGTACTTTAGAACAACAGCAAAGCTAACCATTTTAAATCAGGCCAAGATTAGACTTTCTTCTGACATTATTAAAATGCGGAGGGTGCAGCCACAGCAAGGAAACCTGACATTCCCAAGACCAAACTCAACATGAGATTTTCTTTTTTTTTTAATCTCAAATGACCGTAGTAACACTTGGGTGTGTTAATATTAGGTAATGATTGTTCCATATACATGAATGTGGGTTTTCTATAATGCTAATCAACAGTGAAACAATATTTTTATCCAAGTCACACCAATGCGTGTATATATAAAAGCATGTCAATTATCATGTTATAATTAAAGCCACTCAGAGACAGGACAGAAAATTACTTGTCTTCAATAGTCACACCAGACTCGAGGATTCTATGGCCAGCAACAATAAACCAAACATTCAGCAAACAACAAAATGTATTTTAGGAAATCATTGATAAAGACATGAGATCAAAAGTACATTACTATGCCTATGACAGATTGTTTGGCAGTCATACCGACTTCTAAGAAAGTGCTTTCCACTGCTGATATTATAACTTACAAGAATATTATGTCTGCTATCCTGCACAGCTTTTCTAAATACATGAAAGGCATTAACATTTGCTTTAAGGACAGGCAAGGGGCATCATTTCAAGTGGTCCCAGTTACCTTTGGTGTAGACTTGGTTTTCGGAACCGTGGCCTTGTCCTTATCCTTCTGCTTGGGCTCTTTGACATCAGTGATGGACTTCATGGCCGCAGCAGCATGTCTCAGGATACAGTCGTTGCCACAGTACACAGAGTCTGGCTGGGCGTTGTTCTCACAGCCAGGACCGATGCATTTGGGAAGTGAAGACTCCTCAGCCTTCTGCCCGGCCTTCTCCTCTGGCACCTCCGCTGTCGGCGTCGTTTTCACCTCCACGTTTGATGCCACTTTCTGCTCTGTGTCTGGTAGCGCTTTCTGCTCTGAAGTGGGTGATGCCTTCTTTTCCACGGTTGGTGCCGATTTGTGGTCTGCTTTTGGTACGGCGGGCTGCTGTACAGCCTGCTCCAAGTCAGCACACAATAAAATTAACAGCTAATTATGAACATGCCATTTTGCATAGTGTTTTTTCACAATACCAGCTTTCTGAATTTACTACTCATTTTATTGATAGCAACAGTGATATTTTTTAATCTAGGTTTTGCAGAACAGTTTTCAGTTTCAAGTTGTGGTAGGATGTCTGATGCTATTGCCTAGGGATGGGCAATATGGCCAAAATCTTCTATCACGGTTTATGTAATTTTATATCACCGTAACGGTATATATCACGATACAGTAACTGTTCTGTAAATTCAACAAAGAAATGGTTTGAAATAACCATACCGTACATCATGCTCTGTATTTACAATTTCACTCTCCTCCTCCATGTTTTCTTGTCACTCTCTTCTACTGCGATGGTTGGTAAACCAGCTTAGAGGTGCATTACCACTACCAACTGTCGCTCTCACGTCATGTGAGAACGTTTTAAGCAGTCCTGCTGCCCAAATCATGTTACCTTGATTTGCTACATAGCCTGCCTCGAATATATATCAGACACACTAAGGGATAGCTCCCGCAGTAAAAACAGTATTGCCAAATCTCTACCGGTGGACACACTTCTACAGTCACACCGTATATACCGTCATATCACCCAACCCTACTATTACCATGCCACATACAGATTTAAAATCTGGAGCCACTGGCCTCTACTTTTGAGGTCCTAATCTAACCTGCATTCTCTAAAAACAGGAACACCACCCATGCACATTCAAAACACAGTAACAGTCATGGGGCACTGTAGTCTAATCACAGATTGGGGGATTAATAATTACAATTTATATTTAACCCACACATTTAAGCCCTTTGACATTAACTGTGGTGAAATGGAATTCAATTTCATTCAAGTATGAACTGTTTCCAGCATTACAGGTTAACCGTGGCAACACATTAATTATAAAATTAATATTATTGGAACAATACTTGACATGCACAATGAAGTACTGGAAGACAGACCAATAGGCAGCAACTCAGACAATGATTTAATAGCTGGACTCATAAAAACACAGTAATTCAAAGGCTTTAAGTTGAGATCAGTTGTAACATACCGGCTGAAAGATCTTTATCTTCTTTTTCCCAGTTGGATTAGTAGCTTTCTCTATCCTGCCTTTGATGCCCAGGTCCTCTGCTCCCTTCTCTTCAGTTCCAGCAGACATGGAGGACAGAGGTGTCGCCACAGCTGACAAACTGTTAGTTTTCTCAGCAGCTGCAGAAGAGGTCGCAGTAGAAACAGCGAGAGCAGAAGTCGGAGGCGCACCATCAGCTTTGGGCTTCCCAATCTCTGCACATGGAGAGAGGATAGATGTGGCGGGTCTGACCACCTGGTTTTTCTTAGCAGTGCAATTGGGGCAGATGTAGTCTTCCCCATTTCTCTCCATCAGGCGCCCTCGGGCCTCAGTGATGCCCACACAGTCTCCATGGAACCATTCCTCACAACGGTCACAGCAGATCATGAACCTAGTGAGCACACAACATTTATAGTGCCACATTTCTTCAAAGTAATGCTCGACAAAAACATGACAACATGGAGTCAGACAGCGGTTGTAGCTACTAGCCTAACAACAAGAAGGGGACATAAAATGCATAAAGTACAATGAAGAGCAAATGGTAAGAAATTCATTCAAATGTACTTCATTATTAACACTTTAAGTAAACACCGTAATAACAGATCAAAAGATACCTCTTGTTGTGTTTCTGGCGACAGATGCAGTAAAGTGCATTGGGGTCGTAACCTCCATCTTCAGAGTCAATGGATGATGAAGACGAAGATGTTGAAAAGTCATTCTCATCATCATTCTCATCATCATTGTCCTCTTGTGTCTGGGACTTGCGTGTCTTTCCAGAGGCTTGGGTAGCTTTAGGCTTGGCGTCCCTCTTGACAGGAGTGCTGCTCTTGTTGACAGGGGGAGGAGCTTTAACAGGGGTAGCATTCTTATTGGCTGCCTTCTTTTTGTTGATGTAAGTTCTTATTGGTCCACGTTTTACCAACATTGCTGCAGGCTTGTCTGCACTGTCCTCGTCAGTCTCTTCGTCAGTCTCCTTCTCTGTTTCCACTTTGTCGTTTTTATCTCCATGTTCGTTCTTCTCCTCAACGGCCTCTTTGTTCTCAGAGTCCTGTTCTGGCTGAGGCTGTACTGTATTAGTGCTCTCTACATCTTCAGGACTGGGATAACTCTTTTCATCTTTTTTCTCATCATCTTCACCTGGTAACTGGTCCTTCTTGGCAGCATCTCTGCTGTCCTCCTCATTCTCAGAGCTTCCCTCATCTTTGACTGGCACTCCATCACCTCCTCGGGTCTGTCTGCGACCTCGAGTTTTCCTTTGGGTCTGCTTCCTTGCGGCACTTCTCGTCCTCCTCTCTGGGGACTCTACCTTGTCCTCTACAGCCTTGGTGTCGGCATTGCCGTCAAAGCTGGCCTCTGACGCAGTCTCTGCATCAGTTGGGGTTTGGGAAGGAGGATCTCCGCTTTCCAGACTGGGGGGGGCGCTCTTTCTTGACCCTCTTTTGGCAGTCAAGAGGAATTCCTCTAGTTTGTCTGTGCGCTTAGACTGCCTGCCACTGCGACGTACAGGAAAGCGGCTTTCAGGGTTCTCGGTTGCTGCCTCCACTGGCATCTCTCTCTTTGCAACAGTGGACCGTCTGAAACCCCAAGTCTTCTTTACTCCACTGTTGGCCTTTGGATATTTATCTGGCTCCTCTAGTGTCTCTTTGGCCACATTCTCGCTTTCGGTTTGAAACCGTTCCTTCTGCTCGTTATCCCCTTCTCCAAAACCTGTGAACAGACAATCAAAGAAGGCTGTGAACAAAAAATGATGGCATGCAATCACCAGAGTGCAACACACCAACATATTCAAAAAACTACTGATTGTTTTTTGATCAAGCATACATATGAATCAAAACAAATTTGAAATTAATTGGATATGACCCTTATTTACCCTACAGCTTCACCCAAATTTAAAATCATTCAAAGATCATAGAACCTGACACCACAATTGTGCCCAGCATTACTACAACGTCCCCACCCCTTTAATATGAGGGAAAAGAAGCTCATCCAAGGTACCTTGAGAGCAGCTATCCATATAGTCCTGGCTCTGCTCTGGCTCAGGAGCTAGAGAGAGCTCAGGGCTCGCATTCTCCTCCATAGATGATGGAGTCAATCACTACTTTCAAACTGAATGTCTACAGAAGAGCACAAGAAACCAACTATGAGTCACTCTTTTTAGTTCATAATATGACATAAACCGAGGGCTGCCAGCTTTTTATTTATTAGGCAGTGGTGGGATTTAGATATGCTCGTTTCTATTACATTCTCAGTCCAAAATAGTGTTACAAATATAACACTAAAGTTTATTTGCACCATACAGTACTAATTCAACATATCTTTTTTAAAAGGAAGCTATACTGAGGGTATGCAATGACATAACTTTTTCACATGATACCAGTTAGCATCACTGAGTTGCTAAACAACCTCATTGTGGCTGCTGCGAATGGGCAGAGATGCAATACTGAGAGGAACACAAACATCGGTCAATATTAGCTTATTGCAAATATTGTATCTGTGATTATGTTGGCCAATAAGTAGCAAGAAATTGCAGTACAGAAATACCAAACTAGGGTTGAGTTCATTTTGTTTATGTTAAAAAAAATAAATATACTATTGGTCAATATATCATTGTCTGACTTTTGAAACTCCCAAATTTTGATATTAGCATTGGTCGGGCTACACTGTGGACTAGGGGTGTCCCCGACTAAGAATTTACATAGTCGAATCTGATTGTTCAAGTCTTGACTATTGCCGACTGATAGTCGAATCACTTTTTTTTTTGCTCCCGCTTTTAATAATCGCCACGCTCTCGGAACATATGACACACGTGAGATGATTTACAACACACGCAACTGGTCTGTGAGTTTCCTGGGCCGCTAAACCTGTGCCATAAAGGCTAGAAAAGCTGCGCCAGTTAAAATAGAAATGCTCCTTCAAAATGTAATAATTCTCAAAAATGTATCGGTTATAGGTCCGGGTAGGACGCACCTCGGCTATATATCATGATTTATTGGGAGAAACCAAACAATTCTATGTAAAATCAGACATTCAGCACCCCCATATATCCCAAATGGAATGATCCTTTGTTTCATAACCACATTTTCCAGCCACTGCGACAATTCGACTGTGAGATTGGCAGTCAAATCAGGCTCCTTAGATCAAATCGTCGACTATTTGGGGTCACCCTACTGTGAACATTGAAATGTAGGTGAGTATGCAGACACAAATACATACTGTATGTGTATGTGTGTCAGGAACCAGGAGCGTAAACCCCAAAGCAAATACATGCCTCATCCCACTATGCCCTACTTCACATGTGTCAGCCTAATCAAAATCACAAGGACTTTTAAGGATATTCTGACTGTGGTCAGGTTTGCAAAAATATTTTGATGTTTAGCCTTCTGCAGTCTATAAAAATGTGTAGCTGATTTTTTTTAAATCTGTGCATTTGATTGCACAACAGCTTTTTATTTTTACAGCAGTATTTTCCATATGAATGCATAATGACAGATGCTGAGTGTAGCATGTTTGCTACTTAGGGTGCCTGACTGTGGCAACTTCTGTGTATAGTCACATCACATGCATACCCTCTATAGTCTGATGCAGCAATTTAAGGCCGTAAATATTACAAAAATAACTTGTATATTACAATTTAAATGTTACATTTTTTTTAACTTAAAATTACAGATGTTAATCTTTGCTGTTTGAATATTTTGTAATTTAATGTATATGTCAAAAATTAGGATAAGAACCAGAATACCATGTCTACTAGTTAGGCAAATTCTTGTATTCACAAGTCTAAAACCAGTTTATTGTGGCCCAAAACAATTTAGAAATTATTAATGTTGATTGTAACTGGTTAATTCTTTCTGTTAAGTCTTACTGCGAATGAGAATTAGGGAAACTGTACTACACTTAAGATTCTCCAGGGCCAAACTTGCTATTTTTTAATTTAAGAGCACATAATGAAAATAGCCAAAGACTGTACCTGCAGTTCAGCAGTGATGAGTAACAGAGTGCTCCTTCAAACAAAACAAAGGCTTCGCAGCAGTAATCATCGGTCTTGGTAGAAGGTTAAAGGATCTGCCAGAAAGAGGAAAACACAAGTTAGGGTCCAAGTACGGCACACTTCACAGAAAGGCTAAGATGTAACAACAGTGGGGACTTGTTTAACACAACATCATGTTCATTTTCCAGAAATGTAAGATGTTTACTAACTGGGATATTTATCACTTCCCCAACTGCTCAATTGAATGTTGAACTTTGTATGCTCAACAAATAATACACTAAACAAAGTGAATTTCGACTTAATGATTTAATATGCCCCAGTGATGACTTTGCAGTGTTATTCAAAGTAACAGCAAATGGATAAAATAACCAAATATGAGTGGGGCAACTACTTGCTGTACAAAACACAGTAGGGAACTGTTTGTTTCAATTCGATGACAATTCACATTAAGTCAAAAACCTTAATAAATAAATTAAATCATATAACAGTTGAATGCATTTGTATACAATTATGTCCTAAATGATCCATAATAATTATATCTGCTTTTAAATTGAGGCATCGATGAGCCTTGCGAACTGCACTGTCAACACTGGAAAAAAAAAAATCCCACCCAAGACTGAAAGTGATTAAACAGGATTCTTCTAATGGTGTGCCTGTGGTCACGACACCGTGCCACGTGAATCGGTGGAAACTGTTGCCATGAAAGGTGGGAGGGGCCCGGGACAAATATCAAATTTAACACAAGCTATACGTTAATTACCCATGTAATGGCATGTACAGATTCAGCGGTACGACACGTTAACGGTGATGCTATGTTTGTATTAACGTTAGACGTATTGCGGTCCAGTAGTTACTCACACGAAAGAGGGAAGTTGCACAACATAGGGCCTTGGTGCGCATAATATAACTCTTAAATCCCCATCTCAACTATGCATCGTTATCACATGCATATTGTCAAATGTTACCTGTAAATATGTTTGAAACAAGCCGTACTATAGTGGAGAAATCAGACAAAAAACTACAACAGACTATACCTCCTGCCCACCCGACACAACCAATGATGGCCGCAAAGCCAACATTCTGCCAAACCACTAGCGCTAACCAAGCGTCTAGCTACCGTTAGCTAACGTAAACCATTAGCACGGTAGCACATACTGTGTTCAATTATTGGGCGGGGCACACTTGCTAACTCCTTGTATAACGTTAAGCACGCCTGCAAGCCTTGTTTCGGCTCAAGCCGTGTTTCGGCTCTCGTTTACAACGATGAACTGAGCGTTGGAAAACGTGCACTTGTAGCTAGCCTGCCTGGCTAACGCTATTAGCCACCACGAGCACGGGCAAACCTGTAGCTATTAGGAATTTAGGCAACACTCAAAACTAAAACGCATAACTACCAAAAACCGAACCATGAGAGACATGCATTCTTTAGCAAGAGCCATATTTAACTAAGGTTAAGCAATGTGAATCACCAGAGTCAAATATATTATCGTAACGTTAGTGTAGCTGTGCACAAGTTACCGTTAAGCTAACGTCAAGCGCATCACATTCAACGTTGCCTCGAATACCTTTAATAGGACAACCCCTGCAGGCGGACAACAACGACACACGGACGCATCCCCAAAAAATTAAACACTACACTAACGTTACTATAATATCAAATTGTTGCATTCTACCCACCTACACATTAGAAATACCGATGATATGCCCTCGCTCTTCGGTCAGTCCTCCATTTTCCATTCCCGCTGGAGCTAACCATGGATAGAGCTAACTGACTGCGGCAGATGGCTGACGCCGGTTTACAGAACAAGCTCAATGTGTCTACAGCGCCCCCACTGGCCAGGAGGAAAACGGAGCAAGCACAGGTAACAATGGTGGGTTTGTTTGGCTTGTAGGACTTAGCGTACCAGTTAAAGGTTTTTAATAACACAGCCTTCTAGCATTTTTAGTTTAATCTCAAGCTATGGGGACACTTTAAATACCATAAAATAGGTGGATTAATAGGTGGACATAAAATTATATGGATTTACAAACTAAAAGGTTTGTGCTTTTTTATTTTGTTGAAAACATCCTTGAGCTAAATGGGAATTTGCCTGAATGTTGATCACTTTAAATAGTCACCTTTAACAGACAATATACTGAATATTTGTTAAAAATAATTAACTTCTTTTTCACGACTTGTGACACACGGAGTCCTGAAATATTAAATATGATTGCATGTGTTAGAGTAAATAAGTATGTCTAAAAAATTTACATATACCAAAACCAATCCAACACATGAACAAGTTCCTCTGAGCCAAGATAAAACTTAAGATGGCACTGTTTGTGACCAACAATTTTTCAAGATTGTATTATCTGAACTTGAGTTTCAGAAATTGTTTAAAACCTATTTACCAGCCCAACCTATGGTTGAAACTATGCTAATTGATTGCAGACTGCTTCATAACTAATTAGACCACAGTGTAACCATAGAAACAGCTTGTTTAAAACATTTGTATTTGTTATTTTCTTTGCAGTATACAGCAGGCAACATTTGAATAACAAATAAATTAACATAGAATACAAAATAAGTAATTTACAGACATTTCTGTCAACAGTCCTCTAATCTAAAGCTGGGGTGGTCCATTAACATGGGTTATATTTTTGCAGTCTTAAACTGTTGTCCTTTACACTATGTGTATGTTTTGTGACACTCAGGCATGCTCTTAAGATCTTTATACTGACAGCTCTCTATAGACTGCAAAGGAGTGCATGAATATGCAGTATGCATTTTTTAAACTGCCCCCTCTAGTGGTTACTAACTATCTGCTGTCAGTCTTGTTTCCACATTTAAAATGTTTCAAAGACCACTGTGCACTGGGGGCAGTATGTGAGGCCTGAAAGGCAAACCAAAATATATAAATAAAAGAATTTAGATTGCTCCCTTAACAGCTGCTTAAACCGTACAATTTACATAGACATATTCTTGTAGTGAAAAAAAAAAAAACTATCTATACATTTACATTTTCAAGTATGGCAAGCTCAGTTAGGACAAAGTGACAGCAACATTGTCAGTACTCTTCTCCATGTCACAGTCTTTGTCTGATGGTGCAGGGACCGGCGCGTCTCTGAGAGAATTTGGGCCACTGCTAGCCTGCCCTAAACCTTTGTTTGGGAGGTCCGCTGTCGACTCAGCCTCAGGTTCTTGCTGTGGGGCTGTGGCTACAAATAAAACATAAGTGAAAAAAATACATTACATCTATGAAAATGTCAGTAGTAATGTGGCTGGCGATTATGCAGGCAAGCAAAGGACTGAAGACTTCCAGATAGGGTTAAGAGCGGCCTAACAAAAACAAAAAACGTGGCATGTGTGAATGTCATCAACAGCATGCTGGCACGTGCTGTTACCTGACTGAGTGCAGGACTTCATGTGTTCTGGCCAGTGGGCTTGCTGACAGGGGTAATCACAGTAGCTGGTGTTCCAGCAGCAATAGAAGATGGCCTCTTTTCTGCAGTTAGCACACCACTGTTTCTTCTTGGTCTCGTCCACTGCTTGCTGCTTCTCCAGCTCCATCTGTTTCTTCACCTCAGTCACCAACCTCTCTCTCTCCTGCTCCAGACTTTGCCTCATCTCTGCCATCGTCAACTCTACATTGAAGTACGCAAACATGAGCAAACACAAGTAAAACTCATTACACAGTTTGGGAAAAGAAAACGGCATGCATAGTATTTTGCTGGTCGATTAAGTTCTCACCAAGATTGTGCTTCATTTCTGACAACTCTTGTTGATGCAGCCACTGTAATTTTTCTATTTCGATTCTCAGTCGTCTTATCTGAATTAAAAACCCACGGGCACATTAGGGTAAGTAAAGGGTCACATGCAAAGCCACTGTTATGATCTGAATAGTATTCAGTCTCTAAAGGGCCAAGAGCAAACACCTACCTCTGCTATTGTATTCCCTGAAGTACTCTTAGAAAGGTCATTGTAGATTTCAGTCATTGTGCCTTTGATTGCATCCATTATCTGAAGAAAAACCATAATAATATTGTGATGTCTCGGTCAAGAAAAAAATGTTTTATAGATGGATCAGATTGACATATGAGTTACCAACACCAATTTGGTTCTTTGTCTTGCCATCTTCAAGTCCCATTATATGTACCAGTCATACAGTCGATAAAACAAATTGATCTCAGGGCTTGTTTTCATCTAGTTGTTTAGCCAGAGAATGATCAGACAGTGCCACAGTTCAGTGGATTTGGCAACTTACAAAGCAAATGTAAATGAAACATTATACTAACTTTATTCGTGTACTTGGCAATGTCTGCAGCCACATCCGCTGAGGCAGTGGGAATGTACAGGTCTGTTGCCACTGGTGAAGATGTAGCAGCCGTGCCTAAACTTGATGCTGCCATCATGGCAACAGAAGCTGGACTACTGGATACCAGGGTGACAGCTGACGTGGATGTGCTGAGTGGAGTGTCTTTTTGTTGAACAGCTAGAATTAAAAAACACTATTAATCAGGAACATCATTATAGACAAACTGATGATGAAATATTGACATATAGATACCACGGGTGTCAAACATTTGTATACTACATTTTCTAATCACTATTACATGAGGGGATTTTGATGTATACTGGCCCACACATTGTCATACTTGAAAACTCAAGTATTCATGAATATGAATACTGTAATGTTATCTACCTTTAACAGCCTGTCTGGTTTGATAGCGTGTGCTTTGTGAAGACTGCTGTGCTGAAGATGAAGATACCACTGTCGAGCCATTCCCAGTGGCCTGTGTCTGGGTCAGCACTTGAGCCTGGCCTTGCCTGGGAGACGACGCCTGCACCTGCGCGGTCGCCGCAGGCTGCTGGTTCTGTTGCTGACGCTGCACCTTCTGCATGTGCCACTTCTGAGAGGATGTCTGAAACTTGGCAGTGGGATTCCACACCACGGCTCTCTGCACCACTGGCACCGTCTCTCTGGGCAGCAGAGGGCGCTGCTTCTTCAAAGCTGGTGTGGTGGAGGCTGAGGGGGAGGAGGAAGATGGGGCTGTTGCGGTGGCACTGGGCACAGTTGTAAGGCTAATGGTTGCGGGAGAGGGAGTAGTGAAGGAGACCATGGTGACAGGTATGGCCATAGAGGACTGCGAGGAAACACTGGAGGGTGTGGAAGGAGCTGTGCTGTTTTGAGATGGGAGTGTCGACAGGGTCGGGGCTTTACCTACAAGGGAAAGTACCTACATTATTTACCATTTCGGCCTGTACAAAACTGCTGATGTTTCCACATGTTGCCGTTTTTCTTTTTGTACCTTTTTCTATGTACTTTATTGAACTGTTAATTGTTTTTGGTTCACCCTGGGTGGTTTGGATGGTTAACCACACCTGCCATCATAGAGCGTGTCAGCCTATTGGTGTGTATGATGTATAAATATGGGTGTGGCTTCAAATATTCTGACCTGACGAAGATCCAAGCAGGATCGAAATGTTGTCATTATTAAACGTTTGTGGCATGGAGTAAGTGTGCAGGCGTTACTACATTTTTTCATCGATGCTGTTTTCTTATAGCCTTGCACCTACATGATGTGCATATAATTACTCTCCTTCAGGGCCGTTTCTTGCTATATGTGGACTATGAGGTTGCATATGGCCCCCAAAGCCACCAGGTGGCCCCCAAGCTGCCATTTTAGCATTTTTTTAAAGAAAATTAAAATAACCAGTCTCTCTTGCCCTCTTGTGTTGAGTGAAAACACCTGTATGCTCAAAAAACGGCCCTGCTCTCCTTCTTCTCCACATTACAAACACTAAAAATGGACATTACATTCAGTGTGCGTTTGATTATTTTTTGTGGGATCAGCAGAGAAAAGTACAACTCTCACCTTCAGGTTTACCAGCAGTTGACTCTTTAACAATGGCATTGTCTTTCCTGCTCCTCTTCCTGTCCTTGCCTCCCTGTTCCTCTCCGAGGTCAATAACCAGTTCTCTCTCAGAGTCAGAGTCCTCCACTGGCACAGGATGCTTTGCCTCCTCTTTCACCTGAGCCTTCTCTCTGGGACCAGGCGATGCTGGAGGTGCTTTGGTCTTCTCTGGGCTCTCTTTTTCTGAATCTTTGCTTATTTTCTCTTTAGCTGGAGTATCTGATGCTGTTGCCGTGGTGTCGCCTGCTGCAGACTCAGATGCCATGAGCATATCAGCTTTACCTTCCTTATCTTGGCTTGGGGAAGGCTGGTCTTTGGCTTTACTTTTGGTAGGCTCCTTCTGGGCTTCATCATTGGATGCTGCATCCTGACCATCCTTGGTCTTTTGTTCCTCATCACTGGCATACTCACTGTCACTGGAGTCAGATTTATCAGAGTCTTCTGAGTCACTGTGTTCCACGCCTTTATACACATCAACAGAGATCTCATCTATACCTGCAAAACAAAGGAATAGGAGGATATCACACTGCCACAGAGGAGCAAGCACAGGTAAGCAAGTAACTGGATCAAAATTATTCAATACCACACCACAACTCCACATCTTACTCAAAGTCACATTCCCAAAAAGTGTTTCATTAAGAAACCCATTAGGGCAATGATCCTGCTGAATATCAACAACAGAAATTGCTGTTTTTTTCTATGCAAACTCTACTGACCCAGCTGTGCCTTGCAACTCTCGATGGTTTTGTCCAAGTTCAGCTGGAAACGGCTCTTGATCTGTCTTTTTGGAGAGGTGAGGACTGGTGTGGCTCCTTGTTTCTGCTGAACCGTTTCACTAAGCTCCTTTAGGTCCATTTCTGCTTTACTCCGATCTGGAAAAACACAGCGTAAAATCATTCAAAACAGCAATATCTGCACAAGAGAAAGACTTTATTTCTAGCAGAATCATGTCCAATGGTGATCTGTATTTGCTCACAGAGAATGGACAATATTAAATACTTTGCATATTACATAATTGGCATTAAAGGTTCACCTAGATTGAGGTTCAGAATGCTTCCTGTCGGTGGTGTCTTTTCCTGCTTTGGGATGACAGGAGCTTGAGAGTGGAATGGTTTAGGGCTGTCCATGGAACTGCCTGCAGGACCAGGTCGAGGATGGGCAGGTGATGCTGTTCAGAGATATTTACTGTTAAATGAAGTCTCCTCCCATTAGACACAACATACTTGTTGCTACACTGAAATGCACATGGTGAAATACCTGTACAGTCCATGGACTCTTCTCCCGTACTGTACTGGCTATTTGGAGCTTTCGTCTGGGACTTGTCCGCTGTCTCCTGTTCCCCATCCGAACCAGTATGGGCAGAGGAGTTGGTGCTCATGGGGGAGCGAGGTATGTCACTGAGAGGGAGCCGTCGGCCTGCTGTGCTCCCTCCCACCCCAGCCCCAGACAGCATGGTCCTGGCCAGAGGGATCTTGGGTGATGCCGTCATATCAAAGCTCAGCTTGATCTTCTCCTGTTTCTCAGGTTTGACAGGGGTGGATGAGGGGTTGGAGGGATCCAGCAGCATCTGGAAGTTGTTCTCAGGAGTGTAGGGTGTCCTGAAGGGGGCATAGTTAAAGACGCCAAACTTCTTCCTCATGTTCTCCACGTAGACCTCCATCTCTTGCATGGCACTGTTGAAGATGCTTTTGGTCTTCTTCACAGAGAATGGAATCTCTTTGGACATGAGGTAGCAATTGTTTAAAGGAACCCAGGCCCTGAAGGATAAAGATTCACATCATAAACAAAGCCTGAAATGTGCCAAATAGTCCAAATAAGTAAAGCACAAAGGGCTGATACCTGTCATGCTGACCGAAAAAACGAGCATCCACCTGTCCATCTTTGTCCCGCAGAGCTTTAGCAGGCCAGAATGGAAATCCTTTCAGTTTGGCCCACACTAGAGGGTGCGGGTTACTCTGCAGACATACAGTAAAACACTGGAACTAAGTGGTTGTATTCCAGTGATCTCTGTTTGAATGGGTAAACAATCTGGTGGAATCATCAACAGAAACTTCAAGGTGCTCAACTAGCTTACACAAGGCTCACAGAACCAGTTGTCTCTCTTTTGGCAAGCAGACAGATAACACTCAGGACAAACTTCAATTTCGTTCATCTGCAATTAGAGAATCAAAAGACACATGAAATGACATCACGTCTAGATGTCACGTTTTGGATCAACCAACAAATCAAAATCCAGCTTGAATTTAAAAATTCTGACCCAAACCACATACCCACCTCATGTTCACAGATTTTTACTATCACTTTAGCAGTAGCCGTGAGTTTGTGATTGCCTGAAACAAGGACATAAATTATGTTAAACAATTTAAATACACAAGACAGAGTGGTAATTTAATATTGTTAATAGTCTTTCATTGGAATTGTATTGTAATGATGACAACATGTTATTGTTTTACAAACTTGTTATCCAAATTAATTATCCTGAGTAAATTGTCATTAAAAACTAACAAAATAAGTTATTGATATCTGACAATCAACAGTTGCAACAATTGCACTGAACATCATTTAGACTATTTCATCATATGGCATGAAAATGATTTTATCCATGTCACACAGCCCTGCTGGATAATCCTTAAATATGGTTCCACACAAAGAAACATACCTCCATTGTATATAATACAGTTGTGCAAAATCCATTTTGCATCTGCCAAGAAGGCCTCTGTGCAGCCATACATTTTCTTTTTAATATTCTGCAGTGCAAAAAGAAAAGATGGTGCCTGACAAACTTTTTTCCTCATTCATATTATCAAAGAAAAATGTGTGACAGCTTGTGGTTTACCTTCTCAAGTGTGCAAAGATCCATAGGGTGAAAAATGTACTCTGCATAATCTGGATGCTGTTCAAGAGAGACTGGTTTCTGGAAGGGTTCAGTCTATAAAAGTGAGTGGACAGAAAGGAAAGTGAAGGTAGACAAACTCTCAGACCAAACTTACTGCACAACCTTCCCCTCTACCACACAAACTACCGCCATGCTACTACCAAAAACTCTAAAAGCCGCTTCAAACAAAAGGAGGAAAACCAGTGGAGGAAAAAATTATGACGGGGTCTTGTTAGTGGTGTAATTGATTACCCAATTAAAAGTCTTTCTCTGCGTGGAAGCTGCATGGGGGGAGCGAGATGACAAGCGGGGATGATCCTGAAAGAGAGTGAGAGGGGCAGCTGTATCCTCACCACCAGCTAGCAGGTTTACCTTCATGGTTTCCAGCCATGACAGGCCCATTATAGTACAATGACTGATTGTTAGTTCTATTATTAGAAATCACTTGCGCATGCAGATCAATAATATATCATGCTGGACTGATATGTGGACAGGTAGTACTTCAGGGTGCAGATCTTAACATCTGGCACGACTGATGGGAATATGATGACCAGAAAAAAACGTGTCTTTTTGTTGCATAAGCAATCTAAAAATTAAGACTGGCCAGAAAAGAACACATGCCAATATCCTGCCTCAACACAATATCAGTAATGGTAGCAAGAATTCTCTAGAAAGACAGAGGGACCAGAATACTTACACCTGGCTGTTTCATCTTCTGAAGGGCAAACTTTAGTAGGTAAGACAGCTGGTCTATAGTTAGCATCATCATGGCTTTGCTCTGAGTCTCTATACACTCAGCAACTGTTATTTTCTGGAAAACATCAAGAGGAAAATAGTTGAAAACTTTGTTCTTATCCCATTATTGCACAGAATTAATGTAGGCTCAACATGTTTTTATCCCTTTTGTCCAGATTTACTGAAAGATCCTCCATAATTAAACAAATATTACAACAGGTTTTGACTACAGGCTTTGAAATGTGGTTTACAACACCCATACACTATACGCATTCCTGGGTGAGTACCTCACACTCCGGACAGAACCAGTCGCCCTCGGGCTCTGCTGGTAGTTTGAGGCACTTGGCGTGGTACACCCTGGGGCAGAGCTCACAGCAGAGCACCTGGCCCTCGCGGTGGCACAGCCAGCAGTAGAAGTCATTCCTGCCGTCCTGCGGTACAACATCAACAGGGTCTGTTGTGAGTGCTGGCTGCTTCACATAGTAAAAGGGACCATGTCTTAGTTCTGACTGGAATGCAGGCAAAAGAAACACAAAGTTGGGAAAGGTCAAAATCAGGTCAGAGATTAGAGAAGCCAAGCAGACATGCACAGCATCAACAAAAGTGTTACACTGATGTTTGATGACACATTTAAAAGTCACATCACATGTTTTCATAGTGATGGAAATTACCTCAAAAGACAATAGGTTTGGATATTTAGTCACATGACTTAGTTTTAGTAACATGACTTAGGCTTAGTTCTTTGATTTGACTCTGTTTTTAGAACACCACCATCACTTAAACAGCCTGGATTAAACCGGCAAAAGCTCAGATAGTTACAGTGGCTACTAATCATTTACAAAGGTCAACCTAATGTGCCAAGTGTAAGATAGTAGCAATTATTTACCTGCTGTACATTTGTGAAGTGCTTTAAGCACAAAGGCAGCAAAGCATGCACATAAAAAACGCAAGCTAAACAATGAGCCACAAATAATCATCTGATTTTCTCAGATTACAGAGAATTTGACTTAAATAGTGGCAACTAAAATCGCATTTGTTAAAATTAGAGGTGCACAAATAGCATTTTATCACAATTCAGAGCTCAGTACTCGAGCAAGAGTATAAAGCAATGGAGGACCAATACAAAGTAAAGATCTGAACATTTATTAAATTCCTATTATCAGCAGTATCCAATGACATTCAACAATTACGTAAAAGTGTATATCCACAATGTTTATTCATATGGCAGACAATCCTAAACATAACACTGTAAAATGAAGTGACATCAGATGCTAATAGGCTATAGAGTACTGTTAAATCTAATACTTAAATAATTAGATCTCAGTGGAGCAAACTAGAGGTGGAAATCACAGGGTAACTCATAACACACTGTAATACTATCAAAATATTTATCCAGATGGAATCAGGAATCAAACTTATAACAGACAGCTGGAATTAAACAGTGTGTATCAAGAGTCTCATGGACATGAAAACATGTTCCATTATTCAAAAGTCAGACAGCCATAATCTTGCAGACATGTGAACTACCAAAGAATTAATCTCTATAAACAGATATCTGCATATGAATGCAGAATCTGTAGGCAAGGGACAAGATTTTGGTATCAGAAACGTTCTGGTTTGTAGTCCATTTGTAGTCCAAGTAGTATTGACCAATCGCGTTTGAGCGGGTTATGGCTGCATGAAGGTAAACGGCCCGTGTGGAGAGCAAAAGAGGCGGAAGTTCACATAGGCTATCCACATTGCCAAATACCACTGGGGCTAAGAGGCAAAATATGTTTTAGTGATTTGGGTGAACTGACCCTTTAGGACAATTGTATAAAAGGTATACATTTTGGGTTTATTCACATCTTTCATTGAAGAATTTGACCTCTTGATGATAAAAACATTTTCAAGAAGTTGTTGTCTCGTGTAAGTCTGAATATCAAAAGACAATCAATCAATTTGAGAGTGATGGTTTAAATCCCGTTTTTTGGTGATGGTTACCTGGTCTTTGCTGCCGCTAACAGCACCTGGTTTCTTCTTCTTTTTCATTGGGCTGGGGGAGGTTTCAGCAGAGGAGTGACCATTGGATGAGTGAGACGGACTCGGCATCTTTCGTTTTTGGGTCATCCGCTCTGTTGACCCTGTGTCTGAAACCGCAGAAAAAAGGTTGAAGATTACTAAACCAAGAAGGGCACACTGATGGCCTCCTTAAAGCAGGAAAAAATACCAGAAATGACACACCACAGTTTTCCTGCACTCACACAGTTGGTTGAAGCCAGTAAACATGGTGAGATATATAATATCTACTATATAATATAAAACCCAAACAAAACCACACATCACTGCATAAATTCCTAAGTACAGAAATAGGTATAGAAATAGAGCGTTGCCAATCGATCTCAAAACAAACTTGTATAGTGTCTTCTTACCTTTGGACCGTGTTGAGATCTCCATTCCTTCTGTTGTAATCTCAGTTTTTCCCTCTTCCTCTGCCACACTGATGCAGAAAAGAGCAACATGAAAGGTTTGCCAATCAAACGTGACCTACAGCTGAAGATTTCTCATCTATTATTTATGCTGTTATCATTAAGTTAAAAAACGTATTTGAAATTGTTCCTTTGAACAACACGTTCTTTAGGAGGTACACTCTGGTTGGGGCATCCTGGTGGCCAAGGGGTTTAAGATGTTGGCCCCTCATTCAGCTCTCTACTGCACTCTATCTTATAAAAGCAGAACCCCCGCCCCCCCAAAAAAAGATGTACACTATGGCGTGTAAAGAACATTACGTCCATAGCGCATGCAACATCATCATTGCTCTAGTTTATTAGCCTAGCAAGCTAAACTGTCCTTGAAGGCCAACTGAAAGAGGCAGGGATGTGATCAATATCTCTTTACCCAGTTTAAAAGTCACAAATGGTGCCAGGTTTCCTCATCTGAGGTCAAATCTGAGCATTTTATATCACCAAACACAGCTGATTTGTTCAGAAGCAAAGTGTCAACAAAATCCAAACAATCTTGATTTTTAGTGACGTCCAGTTGTATGCTACATTACTGGTAATAAATGGTAAATGGTCAAATTTTCGGTGTTAAGATTGTAATACATTCCCACAGAGGTTTCTTATTAAATACCAGTCTCGCCTACCTCTTAATACATTCCCCTCATCTTACTACAATGGAGGTATTCTAGACAAGAAAGGTCAATTTTGTCAACAGGCTGTCTCTTGACATGAATATAAATCTGGTTAGCTTCGGGGTGCTCAGTTGGGAACACAAGCATCATAAATCTTCTGTAAAATTAAAAAACGTCTTCAAACCACTACTTCTAGTACTTCGAGTGCTATGCTAAAAACAGTTTCAATTAAATGGAGTTATCACCGGTGACAGGTTGTTACATTGTGTCTGGGATGGGATGAAATACTGAAAAATGACTTGTAAATTCTGATTCCACCAGCATTGTGTGCAGTTGACAAAAACATCTGTTTTCTACTCTGCTGAAGTTTACATCATTTCAATAAACATATAAAAACAAATTTACAAAATAAATGAATGTCAGACTACACTGCATAAAAACAAATGGGCCACTGGAAATAGTAATAAAATGACCAAACGGCAGACATATCGTCTATGATATAGGTATAGTCTTCTAAACAAAAAATTGACTGCAACTTTCAAGACCCATCATGACTGAAAATACTGATAATATAGCAATTATACCACTCAAATCATACATCAACAGCTTAAAGATACATGTAGAAAATAATGTTAAGCTCTAACGTAGCTTTAGACCACAACTTTCAATCAGACATCTTCTAAATGTTAGAAATAACTCAAACTCTATAGACCCTTTTCACAGCAGACATTTTGACTTGACAAAGCAGGAAAAACACAGGTGTAAGAAATAACATTAATGATGGCTCCATTCCATTAAGTGTCCCAGTAAGCCACACCAGAGCCCTGGAACTGGCTCTCCTTAATGGAATGCAGCCAGGGTGGGAAATTAACTTTTTAAAATGTGAACATCTACCAGCCACTGACGGATAAATGTTCAAATTCACCAGCCATCCAATAGTAAATAGAATAGTATTTTGTGTCTGAAATGTACCAGCCACTTTCATATTTTACCAGCATTTGGCTGGTGCTAATTTCCCATGCAGCCATCATTAATGTTATTAATACCACCTGTGCTTTTCCTGCTCCTCAAGTCAAAATGTCTGCTGTGAAAAAGGTCTATTAAAGCAAAAGTTAACCAATACTGGAGCTCAGTGTGTAGGGCCATTCTCCAATTATAAATAGCAGGCACCTTTCTCCACTGACCACAGGTCTATAAATAGTAAACATGAAAACACAGAACAGTAGAATCCGCAATGTCTGAACCTTCTGACATCCAACAAGTGAAAAGCATGTAAACAGACTTATGTGCCGTTTTAAAACAACCACGCAATATTCCTTGATCAAGTCCCCTAATAACAGACAGCATATCATAATGGATTGCATAATTACAGCGCCAGCTCTGTTGAGAAACATTTCTTAGAAATGCAAGCCACAATTTGCTGTGAACCACCTTCTATTCAAAATCTGCCCAACAGGTTTTCTCAGGATCAGTTCACCTTGGTTTGCAGGCGCCCTGTTGTCGATCCTGTTACTGTTGCCATTTTCTCTGACGCCACAGCAGATGCACCGGCCTCACTGTTCAGATGGATTCAATTTTGCCTATTTTTATCTCACTTACTCCTGAGAAGAGCACCATTTGAATGTTTTGTGTGATAACAGAAATGAAATCACTAAAGACAAAAATACTGCCTCCATTTCAATAATCTTGTTCACCAACCCCCCCACCCCTCCTCCTCTATCACTACAGGAGGATGAAATGACAGACAGGAACACAGCACATCTGCAGAGACAGACAGGAGTGCAGTGAAATAGCTTTACTGGCCTCCTCATCTAAGCTGTCTGGACAGCCTCAGACAATCTACCCCAGCAACATCCTGTCCTGTCCAGGGCAGGAAATACAGCAACAAAAGACAAAGAGAAAGACAGGGACAGGCACAAGGAAGAAAATCAATGCTGCCCATCCTGACAAAAACATTTTTAAATCAAAGACCACAGAGCTCACGATGCAGCCTATTGTAACCTACTGATACAACCCTTTCCACACCCACCACTGCCATAACATCCATGCTTCAATGTAGGAAATCAACAGCATACCTTTTTCCTTTCTCATATACAGATTCTTCAGCCTATTCTTTAATCTTTTTCAATTATTGAGGCCGTTGGGGATGAGGGTAAAGATGGGTCCAGGTTTCCCAGAAGGCCTTCTCTCCCTGCTGCTCTCTCCTGCAATTGTCAATCTTTAACCTCGGCTGCACGCTGCCGATTGGCTTGAGCACCACACGGAGGTGCCTGATTGGATGCTCAGCTCGGTGTGCCACACAGGCTCTCTTCTCCCCGCTCTCCTCTGGCACAGTGCTGCAATGCAGAGAGGACTGCTCCTCACTGTTGCTAAAAACCTCCTGAAAATCAAGTCCCTCACTCCCTTTAAACCCATACAGACACATAGCGGCTGTGTGCCTTTTATCACACATGGAGGATGCAGCTCTACAGGCTTGACGGGGATAGGATCAGATTCCCTCCCTCGCTGTGCTCTCAGCCAGTGTATGTGTATGGCATCCATTTTGAACACACACACTCTCTCTCTCTCTCTCCCTCGCCCTGACCACTGTGCGCACCACACACAGCACGTACACACGGCACCAGTCAAATCTGCTGTAAAGGACCACATGCAGCTTATTATGTGGCCCAGCATGTTGATATGCAGCATGGGCTCTAATACCGGACACAAAGACAGGACTGGAAATGTCACGGGCCTCCCAGAAAGCACAGAAGGCATAACCCACTCCCTCGCTCTCTCTCCAATGCTTCTTCAGCATATTATACTGTCTCATAATCAATATCTGCCTGGAGATCTGAGTGTGAGCAACAGTAAGCTGAAAAAAAACATGAAAAACAACTGAGAGCAAAGCTATACATTTTCCCATCTGTCTGTGGAAGTTCTTTCCAAATATATGCATATAACCAGCTACAGAACTTCAAACCATGTATACCAGCAATGCACACAATTAAAACACATTGGTACATATACAGTGCAACACAACTCTAAACCATCCTTCTAAAAAGAAACACATCAGGTCTGAGAAGGTCAACTGATGGATATTTTAAAGTCAGGCACCAAACTAAATAGGCTGTGTGTGTCGGTGTAATGCAGATTTAAGTGTGCCTACACCAATCCTCACACCATAGTGGAATGAAGGGATTAGACGAATTACCAAGCACCATTCACAAAACACTGAGGGGGGGATTTGCTGTTTCAGTCAATGCAGACTGCTCCTGAACCCTGGTCAAGCAACATTATGTGCGCCATTATATTCAGGCCATAGTTCCCCTGGTTATATTTCAAACAGAGCCTTTGTCAGACATCATCCACAAATAATGACAAAACACATATCACATTTTCCACCTGGAAGATGTCAAATGTTCAAAAATAACATAACACTATTGATAAACTGGCAAAAATAGATACAATCACTAATTAAATGTAATCATTTTTTTATCTGATTCATGCATATAGAAAACCAACACCAACATCATTATATATAAACAGAATTCAATCTAACCTGGTCGACTTCAAACAGGTTTTCAAGCCTCTCTGGATGAGATGAGGTTTCTATGCAGAGCCTTTTCAGAGGAAGTCCTTCCCTTCTTCTTTCCTTCTCTCTTACATACAAATACTCAGTGTGCTTGGAGCAGAGGGACAGAAAGGGGAAGCTCTCTAAAATGGCTGACACTCGGCAGCAGAGAACAACACTGGGAGGCAGTGCACACCATTAGGCTCAGGCAATTCCTCCAACCCTGTGATAAATAAACTTCTATGGCATACTTAGTCCGTAGATAATTGGTATTCTACAAAACTGGTGAGCAGCTTACAGGATTAGGCCTGTTAAAAGCATGTTTTTTTATTCACCAAGTAAAAAAAGGGGTATTATGGTGAGGTGAACTGGGTTTTGGGAGAAGTGTAGAAAAATTAGGCAACTATACAATTTACAGTCTGTTCTTCATTGCCATGTTAGTCTGGCAAACAATTAACAACAGTGCCCTCCTGCCTTGCTCTCATGACAGTTTGAGGCCTAAATTAAACTTGCTGTGCTGTCAGTTCACCATCTGTTAATTCCTCTGGGGACTCCCCTCTGCACTGCCCCGTCTCTCCCATCCTGCCTTGGATCCCTCACCAGGCCTGCCATCTTGACAGCACAGGCCAGGGGCAGCCACAAAAACTCAATCCTCTTTTGATCTTGACAAAAGAAAGCAGGTTTTCTCAGTCAGTATACTATGAATACACAATGACCTTACACTTGACCTGTGGGCCCCTACTGTATGTGTCCAGACAGCCACCCAGTTAGCAGAGGCAGTCTGTTGTACTGTACCATGCTATGCTCTCCTTCCAAGCTCCACTCCTCTGCTGTGGGGTGACAAATACTCTTTCCCCTCCCCCAGTCTGTCAGACAAACCTGTATTATTACTCAGGCACGGATCACACACAGTGGCTGGTGCCTTATCAACAGAGTAGTATATGTGAAAGAATGAAAATTAGGCTTACCTCTGTGGATGCATGGCTAAAAACTCTGTGTGATATGTCAATGCTTATTAAAACATGGAGGACAGCCCTGTCAGCCCTCACCCTACTGCTCAGAGCACAGCCACGGCTCTCCAAGCTGTCCGACTCACTCCTCTGATATAAGGCGCGCTGAGACTGGCCATGCGTGCTGACAAAATGTAAGGCAGCTGCTGATTGGCTAGTGCATTTCCTGGCTGCTTGTCTTTTGTTTAGCACAGGCAAGCTGCAACGCAGTGCTCAGAGCAAGAGGAGCTAGGCCCAGATCAAAATAATCAGCCACTGCACACCTAGTTGTGACATCTACCAAAAAGACTGCATACAGCTGTTGGTGTCTCATGAACTTGCTATAAAGTAGGCCTTTGGTGTAGCTATGGAGGGCAGCCAGCAGATGTGAGCACAAAGAACAGGCCTGTGGCTGTATTCTTAAGGAGGAACCTGTCTTACTAGTTCCCACCCTCAAGTTAAACCAGCCATCATGGGAAAGATAAAACTGCTATATAAATAAAAGCAATGAGTAAACAAGCATTAGATGAAATGTACTCTGTTTCTTTGACCTATGAAGGTTTAACAACAATGCCAAAAATGCAGACCAAATTACAGTGCTGTGTGATTTGCCTGAAACTGGACTTTGAACTGGTGTGACCGCATGTTAATAATGTGGTTCTAGATAGGCCGTGGTTAGACATTTTAAAGAAACTATGACTTTCAGTTTCTGTTGTATCATTCCACCATGGAGCATGATTCAAGATTTTCACAAGACTTTCAATGACGTACAAGAACATGTGTGGTACCTCACAACACATTGTAAGCACAGTTATCCCGCATTTATCACATTTTTTTCTTTATTTTGAATAATGTATATCTTAAGAGACACGTGAGCTTATGTTAACATTAAAAACATATTAGGACAGCTTAGAACTTTGCTTTTGAAAATGTATTTCTCATAAATTAATTAATATTTTATTTTTTTCCCCCACCTAATCTGAATTTTATTTTTACTTCCACCATTTTGTTGTGCAAAAAATTAGCTATTAAACAAAAATCCTGTCTCCGTATGACAGACAGAAGTCATTTTTCTTACATATTCAGTTTTAGAAATGATTTGTGACTTTAGTTACACACTTTGCATATGCACGTATGCAATGCCACACACACATACTGTATGAACCAGAGGGCTATGAGCACAGAGACAGCAAGCAGCAGGGAGGGATTTAGCATCTTGCTAAAAAGGCAGACATGTATTCTGAATGTCTGAGGGAGAGAACCAAAGATGAACGGATAATTCACATTTTATAACCATAACTTTGTAGGCTAATTCATGCAATATTAAAGGTAAATGTTTATAATTGATTGAACATAAACTTTGTAAAAAACGAAAATGAAACTAGTTTAAATGTAAATCTGAGAAATGCTCATCAAAGACATTTGAAAGACACTAGCTGTAAGCAAATTAGCCACTGATCTGTTTCACATTTCTTAAATCATTCTGTTAATTCATGTTATGCATCATAACAGGAAGCATTCAGCTGATCCAAGATTGGGATTGTTTGTTTTAGTGGAAAAACAAATGATTGCGGTATAAGCTATACAATATGATTCATTGTTTGTTTCAGTTGGTGGTTGATGGCGATAATGCAAATTGTGCTCTGCTTTTTGTGATTTATAAGATTTGGCTGCTAAGAAAGAAGCACCTACCTGCCTGCACTGTTCCGTTTTACTGTGGCCTCTCCTTCTACATGAAGAAAGACAGCAGCGACCTCTTGTGTGAAAACTTTAGAACAGCACCATACACACTAGCCCAGAGATTCTCAAACGTATTCATGTCAAGAAGCACCAAATAAATATGAAGTTCACAAAGGAGCCCATTTGACTACCTTTGTCCAAAGAGGCAAACAGATCTGTTGCCATGATAAAGCAGGGAATGCATAGGAGTATATAATATAGGGTGGATAATAATGGGGTGATGCCTACATCAATGTCGTCATCATGTATTCACTCACAGGATAACAGTTTGAACTACCTGTTAAGTATGAAATATTATTCAAACAAACAAATCCTTATTTAGCTATGGAAGGGGGGCACAGGGGCAAAAATGAGTTATAGGACTGGACTGGACTGACCTCACATTCCTCCCACTCTCTATGCGCTGCATATGTATGTACCTTGTCACCCTCAAGTGCAAGTCACGCACAGTGCCCACACAGCAGGCTACGAAGTGTATCTGAATCGTATTTGCCAAATCAATAATCCTATGCTACAATACTACCTGCCCTCAGATTTGCTGTGTGTCAACTTGTGTATGATAAATTGATCAAACACAAACATATTTAGAAATATGCCAAATGTAAGCACAATGTCAACAGGACATACTAAATGTTTTAAAACTACATTTTGCAGGATCCCTCTACAACAGGGCCTTAAAATTAGACAAACTAATTGACACTATGTGAACCTGGGGGGCTTTGGTTACCCAGCCTTACTTTTGGACATCACTGCCAGGGTTTACCAACAGTTTAAGTTCTTATAGTTTCAGTGTAGGTCAGGAAGAGATGCACACACTGAGACATTACAGCTAAATACAGATGGTGCATTGATTTAATGCATATGAAGTCTCTTTGGCAGAAAGGTAAACTAAAAATTCAAAAGTTTTAATTGGTGGGAAATGGCCTTGGAAAAACTCAGTATGGGTTGTGTAAGCAAAGTAAGGATACCAAATGTCTTCAGCCCACTTGGCATTAGTACAATGTCTAAATGTTAAAAGATAAAAAGTTAAGCTAGTCTTACTTGGTTTAGCTAGTCTCTCTACACTGCTAGTTAACTAAATTACAAAGACATGCCTAATAAAAATGTGTGTACTTGAGACAGAATAAACTCAGAATAACGTTGAGTTTCCTACTTTCAACTAAAGTTATTCTATGGAATTGGGAATCTTTTAGTCCATTGCATAATTAACTTGTAACTATAGTTAAGTTAATTAGCTAGTGAGTTAGCAAGTTAACTAATTAGCCATGACCTTCTGCCCAAGACACACTAACTTTAAACAGGGATAACTCGGCTAACGACGCCTTGAAAACACTTCGCCTGTCCATTTACCAGAAGTGTTAACTTTAAAACATTATTACTCTCTTACACCCCACATAAAGTCTTAGCTATATATTATAATATTCTGTCACCTTTGTCAGTCTCGTCGACGATGACCTGTGAGTTTGGCCGACTCGTAACGCGCCCTGCGGTCCCCAAGATGGCGCCCGAGCTAGACTTTCTCTGCTCAGGCCCAGGCCAGATCTTGAGTAGCCTTCAAGACTTTCTTGGATTCAAGGCCTTGAATAAAATACATGTAAAGGTGGTTTAGAAGACGTTTTTTTTTATTTTTTCTCAGTGCATACGCAATTATTTTTATTTATTTTTTACGAAAAGCCCTGACTTGTGGTTTCTGATGTAGTCTAATAATCTCCAAAGGTTAAAAACAGACTATCTTAATATAGCCATTTAGGGCATTTTAAAAGAGAAATGGCAAATGGTTTTTCATTTTCCACAATCAAACTATAGATTATATGCCACAGATCAGAATCAGGCTGGTTACTGAAAAGAAAAAAATGCCCACATTTTTTTTGTTAAGTCTATAGGTCTAACTTGCTGTTTTCACTGTGTTTTAGTGACTTGATTAGTCTTATGGTTTAGTAGACACTACAGCAGAGAAGCCAGAGGAAACAATGATTTTCCTATTAATTATACTACATCCCTGCACTACATACGCAATTGATAAGACACTCTATATGTTTTACTGAAGTTTAAACTTGTAAACATTTTTAAACACACACTATCATGGAATGTACACAGCTTGTTAACCTGTCAGTGATGAAATATTTTTAGCTTATAGATTTTAGCTTGGAAATTAAATCTCAAAGATTGTCCCTCTCTGTCTCTTTATTGTCATCTTGTTTAGTTAGAACTTGTGTTATTGCTGATATTGGATATGCAAGATGTTTTTTGTGCTTTATTGCATCTGCATAGTGTTGAGAAGTTGGGGGATGGGAATGGGTTTGGAGCAAAGAAAGGCATGCTGTTAGCTGTTTGCAGGTAAACCAATCTGAATACATTAATGATTATGGGGCTATCTCCTGTCCTTTCAAACTGTTATCTCCTGTCCTTTCAAAGTAGAGAGGCCGAGTGGGGAGGGGGGATGGGATAAAGTGTCTCACACTCACTGAGGGGGGAGGTCAGTTTGCCATGTTTTGTGGGGGAAGGGGCACAAACAGAGGGCCACTGGGCCCCTCTTTGGGTCTCCATGGAATGTAATTGAGGCTCTCTCACTCAGACATACAAACAGTCCAAAAACACATGCAACAAAACATGCACAAGGCTTTTTACTTTTGGTGATTTCATCATGTCATGGACCATTACAAAATCCTCTAACATTAGCAAGCAATCTGCATAGATCTGGATTGATCTATATGCAATCATGTTTTGCATCAATATTGTGAATAATTGTATGAATTACTTACTATCCATATTTACAAGTTGTGTAACACTTCAGGGAGTATTCTATGTCTTGCCAACAATAGCTAATTCTGAAAGTCATGAAATGCTGTGACAGTGGTAATGAACTTCACTGCCCTCTGAGCAGCTATGCTAAAATAAACTGCGTAGATATTTCCATCCTGCATACACACGCTTTAATTTTTTCCACCTCAAAGGTTGAGATTTTAACACTGCCTCTTCTCTTCTTTACTCTCTTCACCCCCGTATCCTGCTGCACTTCCTCCATCTTTGGCCCTCACTCCCTCCTCGGTAGTAAAAATTCAAAACTAGTATGCCTGAGAGATTACCATGGAGACAGTTTCTTCCATCCTCTGTGGCCACTCAGGACCCATGGTGGCTCCAAACTCACTCCAATTGATATAACTGACACTGGACCCTGAATCTGTGAGGTATCGGGCTGCACATGTTGGCATGTGTGAGTGTTCAGTCACTTTATAACTGACATAATTGCAAGGTACTAAAAGGCCAAATGTGATGCAGTGGATGGAGGATTCTGTTTAATAGAGACCATAAATCATGTTTGCAAATTAATATTTGGCAATTATATTTATTCCTGCTTAATTCAGGCCACATTACATATCATACATGATCCTATCAAATTGCCTGCCAGCTTTTTACACTGTGTTTCATCACAACCCTCGTACCATGTGTACATGTTTCCCTTAAACAAATTCCAAATGCTCACTTTGTGTTCTGTTGAATATTTAAAAACAATCTTTACATTTTGTGAAATATATTTTTGTAATTATATGTACACTGAATAACATAATAATGTAATAGTCTATGGGTATGATAAGTCATTTGCATAAAGCTGTTTTTCTGCCAGCCTATAAATACATTTTTAAATCTCCCCTAATAATATCAGTGACTGCTGCTCATATCACCTATGGGTATTGGTGTACGTGTAGTTCATTTGCAGAACGTGTCAAGCGGTTTGGTGCGGCGTGAAAAGGAAAGTAACTACATTACCCAGAAGCCCTGTCGCTCCGCTACAAGCTGGCTCCCTCCGCTCTGGGAGTGTTTCGCATTTAAACAAACACGGTCCTGCCGAAGATGGCGGAGAGTTTGTAGAGACGTAAAAGAAACTGCTCTACTCAATGAAAGCGTCGAAGCCGGTGAGTTTTCTGCAACTGGGTTATAATTCGGTTATACCCAAGTTTTGAACTAATGCTAGTGTGCGTTTGAACGCGCAAATTTGTCACAGAGGCAGTTGGTGTTGCTCCGCTTCCGAGCAGGCTGTGGTTTTTTAAGCTACCGTGATACAATGAACCACCTTACCACTGTCTATTTGTTATGGAATGTTTGTTGTGATATTATTGGCTCCGAAACTATAAATAACATATTAATTTACGTTAAGCCTGGCTTGGTAATGTGCCATTCTTATCGGGTACGGTGTTTGTTGGTGTTTCCATTATCCGCTAGCTACAAAGTTTACGAGATACAGGCTCTCCGGTTGGCTGGGGTGCAATAGCCTAGCTGTTAATACTCCACACTGCTTATGAGTGAAGTCGTTTGTGTTTCAAAACGTTAATGTTAACTTTAAAGCGCCACTAGGTTGTGTTCATTGTCCACAACACAGCTGAATAGCTTTGGGCACTATATTGTTTTTTTTACCACACGGTCTGACTTGCCTTACAGTTTCGGTACAAATGGGGCTGCAGTCTGTGTGCACAGCTAACGTTAGTTACACCGTAGTAGTTGTATTGAAAATAATTGTTTATTGCTCATTTGTTACGGTTGTCTAGCCTCCACCGTGAATGTAGTGGAGGATAAAAACACACTTAAACACGGTGTACTAGTGTACCTACATTTTGTTTGTGGAATAGTTTTCTTGCCTTTAATTTGACACAAAATGCAGCACCGTCTAACAAATAGCAACAAGCCAATTTAACTGACGTTCAGTCATATGTAATTAGAAAAATACACATTTCCGCTTTTCTGAAGATAAGTTTTTCTCGGTGGTTGTTAAATGTATGATGTTAAGAAGCTGCAGGTCATGATTAACCACCTTGTGTTGACCAGTACATCACTGTCCTCCACTACTGACAACCAAACTTGAAGTGACCAGCTCAGCGTGGCTGCTCTGGAGAATCCACAACATCTGTTATTTATTTGGCTGTAGTGAGATTATGTATCCGTGATTGTAATGGTTGGTATAATGAGCCATCACACAATGATAAATGTTGCTTTTCACCGCGAGATAAATCATATTTAGGTGCATGTGTGTGAGAGAGACAGACAGACAGGCAGAGGGAGATAAATGTGTTTCAGTGCAGGGGAGGATGGGCACTCCCAGGGTTCAGGTAGAGTCCAGGTTTGCTTTCTCTGTGCTCAACAAGGTGTATGCTGAGCACTCAGTTTTTTGAGGTGGTAAGAGGACATTCTTGGAGAGCGTGCTCATGTGTAGGCAGACAATGAAGAGGTAAGTTAGTCATTCCACTGAAACGGTTGAGGTCTAGGTGTGCTGTCGCTTTGCCTGGGGCCATCCCTGCCAATACTTGCAGGTATTTACAGCTCAAAGCTTATTTTCACGTGAGAGTTTCTGAAATCATCTAGGTATTTAGCTACTAGGTTGTCGCAGGAATTTTCCTGCTTAT
The DNA here is from genome assembly GCA_008360985.2 of Macquaria ambigua. Classification (NCBI taxonomy): domain Eukaryota; kingdom Metazoa; phylum Chordata; class Actinopteri; order Centrarchiformes; family Percichthyidae; genus Macquaria; species Macquaria ambigua. Next base: position 654,132 of record VMKM01000023.1, read on the forward strand.
ATGCTTTCATGCAGGCCACTCATTAAATAGGCTGCAATATCTCAATAATTTGGGCATTTAAATAGCGTGTAGCTTGGAATGGACAAGTGTGAATGGTGCTGCTGGCAGTCTTCAGATGTCAGATGAGCTAACTTGTCTTTATTTTGAGTCTGATGGAATGCCATTACTCAAGCCCACGTATGTGGTATTTTTGTAAGTGGCAGAATGACCACTGTGGGAACCTGTCCAATGAAGTGCTTCTGCTCATATTCTTGGCGAAAGGAGCCCCCTGTCCCCCATCCTCTGTCCCTTTATCTACCACTTTCTTTCTCCCTCACACAGGGTGTCAGGCTGCGTTAACAATGAATCAATCTTTGGGGGGATTCTTTGACTGCAGATGGGGTGAAGAAGTGACTGGGATGCATGGCTTTCGCTCTTTGTCTGCCGGCCCCTGTGCTCTCAATAATTCATTAACTTATCACTTTTTCTCAAGGGGCTGGGAAAAGTCTCTCTGTGGGGGCAGATTCTGTGGTTACATCAGATCGCCTTATTGATAATCAAATACATTTAGTGGCATTGCTGATATTTAGTTAATACACAGAGGTTGAAAATGTTTTGGCATCCTGTCGACAATACAATAAAAATGTAATATATTTTTTGTGAGATAGTTACCAAACAAACATGGTAAACTGATAAATCTGGGCAGCAGGCATTGGAGATAATCTGTGTAAAAATACACTAGATTTGGCTGTTTGAATTTATTCAGTGACATCTACTCAGCAGGGTTGGGTAATGTTTGGATTTTGTCAGTTTTGATTCTGTGTATTGATTCCGGGTCCTTTTGAGCACTGTATTGTAAACCCTGTACATATGTGTAATTGTAGATGTACATGGAAGCACAGGAGGTTCAAACTACACTTTCTGGAGTCAGTATGCTGAATTAAAATTCATGTTTCTCACTGAAGTTCTTAAAAATGTGGATCTGTGTTCAAAATTTAATGTTTTAAATAATAATAAAACTTTGTTAAAAAAAACTTTAAAATGTATGCTACTTTCATTTTGTTTCATGATTTCCCTTTTTAATGGTATTGGGTAAATATTTCTTTGTTGACTTCTTAATACTGGCTGGTATCAGAGAATGGGAAGAAAAATAAGTGGAGAGCCACTTTTTGTTAAATGTCTCTACTCTGTCTTTGTCAAACTGCATTTTTGCATCATTGATGTCTGAATAGATGGCATTCTTTTAGTGTTTCGTCAGTCTGTGTGCCTTAAGAGAGACCGAGAGACATGACAATAAGTTTTGTTTAGAGTAACTGCCAATCGGCCATGTGGTGTGTGTTCAATTTAAGATTAATAGCTGTGTGGGTGAGCAGTGGCTCTGAGAGGACTCTTGGTGACACAGAGCTGAAAGGGAAGCCTGATTGTTTCCCCTAATTGAAATATGACTCCTCGGCCGTAGTACCTTTTTTGCAGCATTACAGGTAGTGTAGGGTTAGTCAAGGAAAACACTAGAGTTGCTGTCTCTGGCTGATAACTTGCAACTAGTACTCGTCATTCCAGAAATCTTTTTTTTTTTTAGTGTTAATGGGATTTACATTGTCCTGTTTCCAAGTCAAGTTAGAGTATTCAACAGTTGTACAGGATTCTCTGAAGCTTTACCATTTAGATTTGACTCTGACTTGTGATTGGAGGCTGTTTTACAACCACGGTTTAAGAATACAAAAGTTTCCTGTGGTCAGCTCAAGCTGTGTAAAACATCCTGTTTAGTCTCCACATCTCAAGGTCACTCATGCAGTGACGGTGATGTGTATTTGTGTTTGTTGCACATACCACACACTGGTGTGCTGGTGTGGTAGTACTCAACAGGTAGGTTGGCTTTTTCTGCCTACCTCTGTAGAGCTAAATATAGAAAACCCTGCTCAACAAGACAGTCTTGTTTCCACTGTTAAAATATTTACAGCTACTTTGCCCCAAACAAGTGAGAGTGAGAATATGAGATGAGAGCTGCTGCAACCAGATTTTTATTCACTATTCAGAGGAAGCCAGACAGCCAGCCCGCTGAGTCCCAAGTCAAGCGGTGCAGTTTGCACTCTGACTCTGTTTGAAGTCACATCTCATTCATCCCTTCGGTCCCCTCTTCTTCAACTCTGAGGTAATACCCAAGTGTTGGGCTAGCCGAGCCATATGTGAGCCATGCACACACTTCTACAAGCCAAACGGGCAGCCTGAAGCAATCATTGCACCCAATTCCAGTTTATAACCAGCAAGGATTTGGAACAGTTGACTCTCTGTAGTCCTCGTTGATTGGACGAAGGCAAGAGTTTATTAGGGAAGGGGGTGCCAAGAGCTTTTGTCTCTTGCCCTTCCTCTTTAACTTCAACTCCCCCTTTAACTTTCGCTCCCCCAGCTGAAGAATGCTCGTAAAACGGGTTCACCTGAACAAGCCAGTGGGAGGGTAGCTCCCTGGCCTAGTTTTGTTACCATTGTAAAATGTTAGCAAGACCTTGTTTGTGTTTTGTTTAGGACCCCCTTTTATAAAAAATGCTTTGGGGGAGAGACAGCAAGGGTGAAAAAAAGCTTGGTTTGTGAGATAACTACTACCAGATGCTCTCTCTGTCTGTTATTTAGCATGAGGAGAAGGAGAAAGAGAGGCTGGTAAAGAGTGGAAGAGAAAAGACACACTGTCATGTCTGGATGAACTTCTCAACTGCTACATGGACACTCTCCATCTTCTCCCTGTCTCCATTTTTCTTGTTCCATGTATACTCGGCCTACATCAAATACACAAGAATTGAAAAAGGTGTGTTTGCACAGGCCGAATAGCTAGTTTGCAACAAAAACAACAACAAGCTTTGGCCTCGACCACTGCAAAGTGTGCAGGTTCAACTGGTCGGTTGCATTTATTTCCTTTTGTTTACATCGTGTTCCTCTTTCTCTCTGCACATCTCCAAGATGAAACACTTTGATGTCGGACTTATGTGGCTGGCAGTGGGGTGGGGTTTCTGGGTCTGTCTGGATTGAGAGGCAGCTGTGGCTGGCATGGCGCTGCAGTTGGGAGTTGTAAGAGGATATGTGTGCACGTATGTGACCGTGCAAGCAGGGACTGTGAGGGCACCGAGCGTCTCCTATCTTGTAATTCACCTGCAATTTAAAAGCTCCTTTTTAATGAAAAGAAATTACCTCAAGCTGCAGTGAGTGTGCAGACATCTGCTCACAGCACTGTGCTAGACAGCATTTTGATTTTCCACTAGTGTGATTTCAACTTTATTGCAGCCTTGAGTTCAAAGAAAAGTCAAGTTGTGAATGACAGACTTCCACGCCATCGTTAAAGGCTCCAGACTTACTACAGCATGTCAACACTGGCAAGGCTTGTGTCACATAATTTATTACTATCCCTTTTTTCAACTCCACTCATTTCTTAATTGGGCTGATTTTTTTCCCTCCTTTCTGGATAAAGTGGAAAATGTTCCTTTCACCATTACTGCTCTTCACTCTGCTTGGTGATGTCACCCCTGTGTATGTGGCTTGTCGTTAAGGCAACACTCCAATCAAAAGGTTGCTGCTCTGGAGCTTACTGTTGTCCCCAGAATAGCTGAGCCTTGAACACTTGCCCCCTGACATTGCCACATCACATCAAGCTTTGCACCAATGCAGTACTTTATATACCAAAGAACACTCACAAAAGCCATTAGTCCGGTCCAGTATTTTGTATGGAGGTGGCTCTACTTTTGGGTAGTGATCGCCATGTTTCCATTGGGTTTGTTTCTTGTGGTTCTCATATAGGCTCATCTTATTGCTATTGCCATACTGGAACAAGTGATTCTATATGACTGCGGTATGACTAACATAGGCAAAGTAAAGGTCCCTGTTCAATTAGCACCACCGTAACAGTCTATCGACGCTCATACTATCCTGTTCCATGTGGCCACCCTTGAAATTGGACGAAAGCTAAACTTTATTTAGAGCAATTTATGGAGATGGCAGAGCTTTGACATTGGGGGGTGCCAAAAACACAGTCAGTGGGGCAGATCAGAATAAGTGTGTATTGGCGCAATGCGGATGAAGTCAACCCACATGGTTTTGTAAGCTTCAATACATTTCCTTTGACAGACAAGCAAATAGAGTAATCGCAAGTAGTGTAATAAGACAGTCAGTACAGGATACAAGGTTCACAGTTTAATATGTTTAACATTTTTTAAATAAAAACAGACAGACTAGAAGATTCCTTATTCATTCTTCAGTAGGCATAAAATGTGCAAAACATTTGTCTTTAAGTTTTGCCATCTTAGTCTTTCAAGTGTAAACTTCATTGAAAAAATCTAACAATTGAATCTTTTTTTTTTGCAATCAGATCCTTATCTATATAAAACTTAACTGAAGAAAAAAATGGTTTCAGTGCCTGTCCAAATGCATGTTTCATGTTGCAAGTAGATTTACGGCGTTATGTTTACAGCCTGCATGCTGTATTATTTGCTTCACAGTTAAGCAGGATATAGCTCCCATGCAAATTTCTTACTAAAGCTAGTACACAATCAACAGTAAGAAGTCCGTCATCGTGGTGAACTTCACACATGAGCTTGCTTGAAGGCATGATGATCTACGGTGCATCCTGTGCAGACCATTTTAAGAAGTTGACCTTGGTAAATGCAGGTTGTGACATCCTGTAAGATATAGAAAACCATATTTTCCTGGTCCTGCAGATGTGATTGTGTAAATATTTTGATCTAATAGATTCAGTTTAATGAAATGATGTGGTGTAATTTTACTACAGATACTAGATATAGGGAAAATGTGTTCATAGTTTCACAGCAATGCTTCAAACAACATGTGTCAACACGTTACTGTTAAGCCTTTATACTGGCATTGGATGTGTCTGACAGGGACCAGTTCTGAGCTCTTCTGACTTAGAAATAAGTAGGCTGCAGACAAAGTATTATGAAGGCTGCACAATTAGTTGTGTAATAATTCAAGATTTTGGCCTCCACAATTAAACTTGACTGGTATATTATTGATGCTTTGTGATGATCAACAATCAGTCCAACTTTATTTGTATAGCAGCTTTCATAAAGGTTGCGCAGTTCAAAGTGCTTCACAGATGATGAGATAATAAGACAAAACAAGTGTAGACTGTAAAACAACAACAACAAAACAATTTAAGAATTTGAGACCAATGCACATAAGAAAATAAAAATTATAAAAATGTAAAAAAAATAGATTTAAAAGCTAGAATAATAAAAACAATAATAAAAAGAAATATAGTTACATTTAGTCCATGTTCAGGTTCAATTTAACATTTTTTCATCACCTCAATACATCTCAATACTGCACAAAAATGTATATCAGTCATTTCATTGTTCGGCCCTATGTTTACAGTAACATACAATGAGCTGCCATAAGGTTGCACAGTAATACAGTATTATTAAAGACACTCAAGTCTTTAAGCAAAAACCAGTAGAAACTGATGTCCTTTTAAAGAACTGCGAGGCAGGGGTTTTTCATTCAGTTTCTGGTAGGAATGAGCATTGTTACCAGTGCTTATCAATATTAATACTTATTGGTGCTCTTGCTGCTACTCAATGATTTAGAAAAAAAGAGGTTGGTCTGAAAGCAATAAACCCTTTTTTTTAACTTCCAGCAGAAACAGTAAATACATGTGTGCAAGTTTTGTTTATAAACTAAACTTAAATAAGAGCTGTAGTTACAATGGATTCTAACAACAGTAGATACAAAACATTTAAAAGGCTCCACACTGGAGCCATTTAGCTGCATTTTGCGACTATGTGGGGTCCCAACACAGTTTGACAAAACTCTCACTCTAACTGAAACAAAATTGTTAGTCTATGGACCACTATAGGAGAGAATTTTTGATTTGGCAAAAGTCCAATCCAAGGCACCTTACAGGCTCCTCCATTAAGGTGTCATGAAATGAACAGACTCCAGTATATTTTCTTTTGTTCATACTTTTGGTTTGACAGTTTGAAAGCCTTTTTAAACCCGTCAAATGTGATTTCATTTGGAGCAGGAACATTGACCCTGAACTTTTTTTTCTTGTTTTTTTTTGTGGGTAAAAACTAAGAAGGCAGTTTGAAGCAGAGACCAGCGTGTGTCAGCGTGTGTCAACGTGTGTCAGCTCAATCAGCGTGTGTCGTCCTTTGCCCACTCCCTTACAGTGTGAGGGACTCGATTAGCAGTGCAGGCTTAATCACTCAGCAGATGGGTGCAGTGTCACCAAGGCAAAAACAAACCCACAGTTGGATTATGGCTCAGCGTGTGCGTGCGTGTGTGTGTGTGTGTGTGTGTGTGTGTGTCTGTGTGTGTGTGTCCAGTCAGATCGAGCAACTCTGATTTGATTCCTAAACAGATTCCTGAGTGTTGTGATACAAGCCCAGCAGAGCTCGTCTCCACCCCCCATTTGCCTTCTCTGTATGTCTTTCAACACTTGGTCCTTGTAACCCCTGCATCCCGCCTGTCCTCATAAGTCATTTAAACACACTTTTAATAGTGTCAACCTGGACCTGAGCGGCATGTGGTGGGCTGAATGTGTGGCCGGCTCTGTAAAGCATCGTAGATGAAGGAACGTAAAGAAGGAAAACCAAAGAGCAGAGTAGAGGACCTTATCAAATGCACAAGGATTAGGTTTATGTTCTATCTTTTTATAATCCATAATTCTGTGGGTTTTATTGCACGGGGATTGAGGCAAAGCAAACTAAAATAGTCTCTACTTATGTGTCAGACTGTAAAATGATCCTCGTGAGTTTTTTAGGTCGTTTCTTTTGTTGAGGTTTTGTGTGATTTAGGTTTTTTATTTTGCCATGGTTAGCTGTTCATCACCCTGGGAGAGAAAATAAAGCAGGTATTGATAGTTTTGAAAGTACGGCTGTGAGGATTCGTGCTCTCCATTACCCCTCGTACCTCATTTCTGGAATCTTTTTCACCTAAGCTCTGTCAACACGTGAAACTGGCCAGTTGAAAGAAAGGAAAAGAAGTAGTAAGGGGAAAAATCTGAGATAGGAGGGGGTGCAGTTGTGAAACTGGCGTCAGACCATCTTTTGAGTGGAATTCTTTGCAGGGGTCAGAGTTCAGGCGCTGCAGTGTGGAGCTGTGATTGGCTGAGGAAAGGTGAAATGAAAACCACAGTAAACTTTTGACCCCGGCGCAGGAGCTCTGCAGGAACGCCCAGCTCTGGCGTGGTGGAACAGAGCCCGCTCTCTTCCTGTGTTTACTCCACCAATCCAACAGGGACGGTGGGGAGAGGAGGAGGAGGAGGAGGGAGCACAGAGAGGGAGGAGAGAAAGACACAAGAGCAAGAGGGAGGGAGGGAGGGAGGGAGGAAGGGAAGAGAGAAAATTCGTCAGAGCTGCGCTGCGGTCTGAAAATGAATATCTGCTTTTTCACTGAGTGGCACAGTTGAAACGTGTACACAAACACACACACTGCTTCTGAAAAACAAAGTTAAAACCAAGCACAGTCTTTTTTTTTATATCAACGTCAGGTCATTTAAAAAAATATTTCCAAAAGTAATTACAATGGTTGACATATCTTCACATCAAATTATCTGAGGCTACATGAGATTCCTCATCTCATTGCATCTGCATCAGTTGCTATAATGAAGATGTGTGTGTGTGTGTGTGTGTGTGTTATCAGACTGGGCAGCACGGAGGCAGATCAGGCCCTGGCGCTCTGGCTCTACAGATAAAAGGCTGTTCAGCCATTGATTAATGAACTCATTTCCATAATATTAGCCCTGTGTGATCACAACTGCCTGCATTTTGTTTGGTCGCTGTGGTTCTCCTCTGGACGATGCCGCGTCCTCGTTCTTATCACCTCGCCATAAACACCAACATGTCAAGTGTATAGAAAAAGAAGGGGTTGTTAGAGATGCAGTGTAACAGTGGTGCTATGCGATGAGTTAGCTGGTTGAATCTGTGTCCGCGTGGGTCCTTTTCTGTTCTTTGTCCGTATTAATGATGGATAGTTATTGGAGATGCATGTGTGACACACACACACACACACACACACACACACACAGTGTAATCTGCCATCTCTTTGTTTCCACCTTCATTTATTTTCTCTGGTTTTTCTACACGTTGCAGTTTGTGTGAGAAAAATGGGGAGACACACACACAGTGTGTCTGAGCTGTGTGTGTGTTGTGTGCGCCAGGCGCGGGTGGGGGATGTTTTTTTCTAGGAGAAAAAGCAATCCTATGAAGGCAGTTTCTCTCTGCTTTGAACTACCTTCTCTCCCTCACCACATTCATCTATGGGCATCATGTACACTACAAGTTTGAGGGAAAAAAACACAAATAGCTCTTTTGTGTTTTTCTACATCTACTGTTTTTATGTGCCCCTGCGAATTTGTTTTATGAGAAACTCTCTAATATAATTTACGTCAACTGTATGTTGTTTTGCAGTGTAAATGAGTCACAGATGGGCAGATGGTGTTTAATTTATTGATAATTCACCCCACATTTATTTTTCATCTACAAAGTTTGTGTCTGACATAGATTATTAGATTTGTTTACTGAACTGTTTAAATGTAAAGAACATAGCTGACCTTTTACACATTTATTTCAGTTTTTCACGTATTTTTGGCCTTAGTTGGTCAGTCAAATTCAACCTCCAAGTTGGATGCCTTAAAGATTGAGGCTTCTTTCTGAAATGCTTCACAAACTCCAATAAGCTCCTGTGAGGGTGGGCTGCTTTCCCAACTCCCCCTCCCTGTCCTCTCTCATATTTGCGTCACTACTGTGGTTTAAAAGGTGTGCTTTATTCCAGTGTGAAGTGAACTGCTCCTTGTGTGACTTTAATATTAACTCTAAATCAGTACCGCTTGTCGAGGCTTTTCATTTGGAAGACTTATCCAAGTGAATTAATTTGGTAATACAGAAATGAAACAAATATAGCTTTGTATTTGTTTTATTTTTGGCAGCGTCAATTCACAACTCAGATATGGTTTGAATGGACCTTCACATTAAAAGTACACAGATGAATAAAGAGACAGACACATCTTGCTCTGCCACCAGACACCCTACAGACAAACGAAGGGTCGGGACACAGCCTGTGTTTTCAGTCTGGTTTTTAAGCCTTGCTGGAATTTCACAGCTGCCTCAGCATCTAAATGGAGGCTTTCTCTGAACAATTTACAACTTCACTTTTTCAAAATCCACACTTGTACACACATGCTTGACATATGTCCTCCTCATCCCCATCCCTGAAATCTCATTGTGTGGTGGCACTCTCCGTCTTGCCATGAAACCCTCTGGCTCCACTTTAGTCCCACTAGCCCATGTTTCATTAAAATCATGTGTAATGTTGGCAGGAAAACAGCTAATAAGCAATATTCACCAACAACAAGGGTGCATTCAACTCTATGAAAAATGTTTGCTTCTGGAAGTTATCTTCCCTCAAAATTAATGGGGAATCCCCAAAATGTCAAGATGATAGATGGCTGCTACACAAAGTGACATTTAATTCTAAATTATGTGAAGCAAGAGCAGTAATGTCGTCCATGGTCCCCTTGTTTTTCCTGCCATCTAGCAAGGGTAACAAAATTATTGGTTCCAGCATGGAGTTCACAGCATTGAAAGTTGACACGTGTCAGACACTGTGGGTGTGCTGTGGCAGGGATCCTTTCCTAAGTTCACTTTTGATTCAAAATGTAAAACTAGTTTTTAAATCTGATTTCATTGTCTGTTCATCTACAATGCAGCACCAATTAACCATCTTAAAAAAATCTAATTTTACTGACATTACTGACTCAGCAGTCAGACCTTTTAAAGCATTTTATTTGTGTTCACTTTGCAGGACTTAAGTTAATTCCTTGTCCTTTTTGCCTTGCTAAGGGCCAGAAAGGCACAGTACTTTTGGTACATGCTTATCAGTCACATATCTCACCATTAGGGGGCTCACTGAAGTGAAGACATAAAGAAAGACAATTTGCTAATGACCCTTTGCTAAAGCTTTTCTTTTGCCTCTTTGAAAACATAAGCGCAAAGGTGCAAGGAACAGATTTAACCGTGTGCTCATCTGCTCTAAATGAAGCTGCTAACATTAGCATGTGTAGCTAACTACATTGTGATTATTTGATTTCTCAGTACAAAAGTGGTTCTATTTTATTCCTTCCTGACTGCCAGTGGCAGTAAACAAAGTGGATATGTCTCCTCGCACTGCGCGCAGGTCGAGATTGAGATGTAAACAAAGTCACATGTGGCCTCTTTGATCTTCTCGCTGTTAGCCTTGTGTTTACCGCTGGTTAATCGCTCCGTAGATCCGTGTTTCGGTTCTGTATTTTGCAGGTCCAAGGGAGGTAAGCACATTTTGTGTTATTTGGTGTTTGTCATCCTGCCTGTGACTTATGGTCAGAGTGCAACTTTTTGCCCTCTAAGGCTGTGGTTGACAGTCTATCCTGCCTCTCTTCCTTTCCTATCTGGAGGTTTTCGAGGGTCCTTGTCTTTGTGCTGGCTTGCTCACCAGCTACACTGACTGTCGTAAACAGTTTGTTGTGTTAGTTAATTCCTCCTATTTTGCTAGATGTTCCAGCCGCGTGCAGTGGTTAGCCCACAGCTCTCGTCTGGTTTTCCTAGCCTAGACTGTTAATTTACCTTAAAGGCTAGGACCCTAGCCTCCATGCGCAATGCAGGGGAACATGGCCTGAATCACATACCTCCTGTGGACCAGTGTATTGCCTCACTGATCCTCTCACCAGATGAGGCATTAAAGGATAAAGCCCGCTGTCCCAGGCCACAGTGCGGGTAACTGAAAGCCTTCTCTCGAGGGCTTATGATACTGCGGCCTGTATGGCTCGTATCGGAAACTCCCTCTCGGTTCTCCTCCTCACCCAATCCACAACGTGAAGGGAGGGTGTTGGCTGATACAAATGATGCAGCACTTCATGCCTTGGGGCTGATGACCAGAGAACTTGGTCGGTTGATGTCCACCCTCGTCATGACACGACGACAGGTGTGGCTCGCACAGGCGCATGTCGGACGACTGTAGGCAAACCCTGCGAAAGCTCCCTGTTGTGCCCGGCCAGTTGTTTGGGCCAGAGGCAGAAAAAGCGTGCACAGGAAGCAGTCGAGCCAGGCTTCAGAAGCCTGGGGTCATCGGGGTAGGGGCATGGAAGTTCTGGCCGAGCGCTCCAGGAAACGTGGTGCACAGGACCCACGTCGTTCACAGCACCTAAACCCAGCACCACAGCCCTGGCAACACAGCCAGGTTGCTGCAGGCAATTGGCGTCAGCCCAGAGATGAGCAACCGCCACCTCGCCGACCCCACCGGGTGCAGGGGCGTGACCACCGTCCCCCCAAGCCCCCAAATAAACCTCAAGGCACATGCTGAGGGCCTCGGGCCGGCGGTGGGCAGATTTTCAATGCGGCACCTGAACTACTGGGCAGCCCATTCCCAAGATGCGTGGGAACACAATGTCTCAGGGTTACAGGTTGCTGTTCCGCCGCCGGCGGCCTATACTAGACCTAAGGAGATTGAATCTGTATCTGAAAATCGTCCCATCTGGATGCTTCGTACAATCGTCGTCCTTCAGACTATCACTCCAGGAGAGTGGTTCACCTCCATAGATCTCAAGGATGCCTACTTTCACGTTCCTATTTATCCAGAGCACAGAAAGTTCCTTCGCTTTGCCTTTCAAGGTCGGGCATATCAGTTTGCCGTTCTTCCATTCGGCCTGTCCCTGGCTCCTCACATTTTCACCAGATGCATGAGGGCAGCCTTAACATCACTAGGTCTGAGGGGAATAAAGATTCTCCCTTAACTCGACGACTGGCTTATTTGCGCCCCCTCGTTCCGGGAGGCAGAGCAGGCAACATCCAGGGTCCTCGCTCATATCAAGGCACTGGGCATGTCTGTGAATTGGGAAAAGAGCTTGCTGCATCCAACACAGCAGACCACCTTTATCGGCTTGTCTCTGGATTCAGTCCTAATGCGGGCTCACCTGACTGTTGCGCGGGTAGAGAGGATTCAGCGCCTGCTACAGTCTTTCCATCTTGGGGCAAGTCTGATAGTCCAGACATGGCTCAGGCTACTGGGGATGCTAACGCCAGCCTCGGCGATCACACCCCTAGGGCTGCTGCATCTACGTCCCCTGCAGAGATGAAGCCTCCACATGGACCCGCGTTTACACAGGTGGGTCAAGGTCAGAGTAAGTAAGTAAGAGTGCCGGGTTCATCTCCTTCGGTTGAGGGACTGCACATTTCTGCTGTATGGTGTCCCTGTCGGCTCAGTCCCAGCGAGGTGAGAGGTGGTGACAACAGATGCCTCACCTCATGGTTGGGGGGCGGTGTGGAAGAAGAGGTCAGAGACTGTGGAAATGGGCTCATCCACAATTGGCCTCCTTGAGGGTGATGCACCTCCTGGGCAGAGCAAACATGGTGGCAGATTACCTCTCACACCAGAGGCTGCCCCCTGGGGAATGGAGGTTGCACCCTCAAGTAGTGCAAATGATTTGGGATTGGTATGGGGAAGCCCAGGTAGACCTGTTTGCCTCAGAGGCACAACCCATTGTCCCCTGTGGTTCTCCTTGGCGGAGACCAGTGCCCCATGGATGCTCTCGGCAATGCCTGGACGAGCGGTCTTCTTTATGCATTCCCCCCAGTCCCCCTGATAGCATTCACGCATTACAGGGTGAGATTGTCGCATCACAGAGTCCTCCTAGTGGCCCCCAAGTGGCCATCGAGGATATGGTTCTCCACACTTATCAGCCTGTTGGACGGGGATCCTTGGCAGCTTCCAGTAAGGACGGACCCCTGTCCCAGCTGGGCGGGAGCCTCCTTCAACTCTGGGTATGGCCATTGAGGGGGATCAGCCAGACCTAATTGACCTTGATCCCTCAATTTGTGAGACCTTACAAAGTGTAAGAGCTCCTTCCACAAGGATGGTGTATAGAAACTTAGACCCAGTCTCCTGCCCTTTGCAGGACATACTGCGGTATTTGCAGTATCTTTTCAAAGCCGGCCGGGCTGCTTCAACCTTAAAGGTTCATGTGGCAGCTATATCTGTAAACCATTGATGGAAGGTCACTTGGTTCGCATTACTGAGTGACACAGTTTCTGCAGGGTGCCAGGAGGCTACGCCCCCCTAGGGACCTGCCACTGGTCCTACAAGCCCTGAGCAGGTCACCCTTTGAACCCATGGCAGGGGTGACCCTGAGAAATATGTCGATGAAAACTGCTTTTCTTCTGGCAATCACGACAGCCAGGCGTGTGAGTGAACTCCACGCACTTTCGATTAGTTGGATGTGCCTTTGGTGGAAGGCAGACGGTTCTGGGGTGACATTGTGGCCAAATATATCCTTCCTACCAAAAATCTTGTCCCCCAGTCATATTAATCAGGTCATAGAGCTAGAGGCATACCATTCGCCCCCATTTGGATCTGAGGTGGAGGAAATGGCCAATTTCTTGTGCACAGTTCGGGCATTGCAGCTGTACATTGCAGTAACACAGAGCTTTAGGCGCTTGGAGCAGTTGTTTGCTACAGCGGGAAAAACAAGGGACGGGCAGTTTCTAAACAAAGGCTCTCCCACTGGGTTGTGGAGACAATCAAACAGGCTTATGAGGTAGCAGGTAAGCCTGTCCCCTCAGATGTAATCTGTCATTCTACCAGGGGGATGGCCACATCCTGGGTGGCAATGCGGGGGGTGCCACTGTCGGAGGTCTGCGCGGCAGCATCCTGGACGGCACCTTGCACCTTCTCAAGGTTTTATCGCCTTAATGTTGCTTCTGGATCCACACTAGCAGCTGCTATTCTTCCATTGGCAGCTGCAGTTGACCAGTAGGTGGGTGTCTGTGAATTCCTGGATGACTGCCAGTCATGACGGTCACTTGGAACCTTTTTTTGGGTGAGAAGATTCCGAGAGGCCGAGCGGCTACCACGTGGTATTTATAGCTGGGACACATAGGTAGCCTACACGTCACGCACGTGACTTTGTTTACATAAGATCTCGACCTGCGTGGAGCGCGAGGAGACATATCCACTTTGTTTACTGCCACTGGCAGTCATCCAGGAATTCACAGAACCATAGTTACCTTCGTAATTTCCGTTATTTCCCTCTTTCTTTTCATTAGTGTTTCCCTTACACATTACGCAGTACACCACAGACTCATAAATACATTGTGAAAAGGTTGTGATTTATTTAGATTTATTTAGTCGCACCAAGTTGCAAACGCTTAATTTGGTTGAGTGTTGTTAACAAGCTCCACAAGGTGTTCCTCATTAACTACTCGTTGTTGTGGACTTTTGCTGCCTTCAAATGGAACTCGTGAGCTCGTGGTTACGACATGGGACGTCTCGTACATGTTAATGCTTGGCGTTCAAGTGGTAAGTCGTGAGAACACTGCTGCTAGGCAACGGCAACATGGATGCCAAAAGACTCCTCATTGTTCTCTTGACATTCTTTGCTTCTTTCCAAGAAATGTTGACTTACTTTCTATTTATATCAATTTAAAATTATGAAGAAAAACTTTATAACTAACTTAACCTAATATCCACTGAAAAATGAACTTCCATCGCCTCCACTATTTCTGAGAACGTCAGCAAACATGTCACAACTCATGAACTCAAGAGTTTTCAGAAAATTCCCACTTCCGAGGTTGTGAATACCACAAGAGGGGGGAGTTCATATGGACGTAAACACAGTAAACACAATCCCATTTGAAGGCACCAAGTATTTTATATAGTGCAAAATTACAACAGGTGAGTTCTAATAGACAACACATTCCTCAGCTTATTATACATCCAACCAGTTATAAAGTCAGCCGATCCTGTAGCTGTAGCTCACATTACAGCAGGCTGTTTAGCTTGTGGGGTCTAGATCTCCAAATGGCTTTTCTTTTTTTCTTTGTACACACAGGCTTCAAATCAGAACTGTGTGTCAGTGTAAAAGGGTTCCCATCTTTCAGGTTAGCCAAAAACCTTTTTAGCTTTACACTCACACCCCACAGAAAGTGTGCAGAGCTGATTGAATTCAATACACACATCTTTTTCATTCACCTCAAAAACTCTTTGAAAGGGAGGGAAAATGTCACACGTGATCCAAATATACAGAATACTATAAACTGTATTATAAAATGTTTCTAATTTTTATTCTTTTTTTTTTATTATTACTTAATTTTATTCATGACTGAAGTCCAAGAGGGCCCAGTTTGCAAGTCTGAAGGGTTGACATTTGGATTCAGCAAAACATTGCTTCAAAATGACCCAGGATTTGGTCTTGAATAAAGACATTGAGGCCAGGTTTGCCAGGAGCTCCAATTGCACTACTACCCAGTATAGAGCTGGTTGTGTGCTCAGCAGGAGGTGGAGACGTTCTTTGAAGAAAAACAGGAAGTCATTCTGTCCTTTTGTTTCCTTTTTGCTCTTAATGTCCCAAACTCAAGTGGACACCTTTTGTTGCTTTATTACCTTGCCTCTGTTGTGTGTGTGTGTGTGTGTGTGTGTGTGTGTGTGTGTACTAAATGCTTCTAGTAGCACATGTCTGCCATGCTCTTGAAAAGAAAGAAACTATCTGTAATACTTTTACAGTGTTTTTCCACACGCTCAACCCCTGAGCTGTTTAACCCCTTTCTCTCTCTCACACAGTTATAATAAAGACAGTTTGGGCACCTTGTGCTTTGGGTGTGTTTTTGGGGTCTATAATTGTGTGTAGGCTATGTGTGCCCCACTTTGTCTGATCTTTGTTTTGGGTGGGCCAGTGTTTATTGTTGGGCCTGCCACTCATTGTCTCAGCGATCTCAGATTGCAGGCTTTCAGGCTGGGCAGGAATGTCCTCCTCACTATTCTGGTCCTGACTGACTGACTGACTAACACTGCTGCAATCAAAATAGTGTGTTTTTATTTTAATAATAACTGAAATTATTTGATACTGCAGAGTGCAGAAAAATGCATTCAATCATTCAGTACCAATTTTACCTTAGTAATCACATCAGCATCATATCTGTAAGAGAATAGGCATTTATGTTTAGAGAAGGGTGATTAGCTGTCTTGCTTATACCTGGTAGGCATATAGGGAAAACAACACAAGTCGCCTATTCCCTCATATAGTCCCTTCAAACACAGGAAATTCAGTGAGGAATGTTCTGATTGCAAAAATATCGAGTCATTACTGTGTCCACTAAATATAACAGTCTTCAAAAAATGCTGTATGTGCCTGAATGAAAAAAATTGAGCTAATTTGGCTAGCTAGCATTAGTTGCCTTGCATGGTTGTATCTCCCCAACTCCCTCACTGAGGCTACAGAATCGCTGAAGTGATTCAAATGAGGCATGCTGTGTCTAAGATCGCTCTCTGTGAGAACACAAGAATCAGGGGACAGATAGCCTATAGCCTCTTTCACTCACAGTTCCCGGTAAATTACTGTGTGTGTGTGTGTTGATGTGTTGTTTTGGTGTTAGCAAGAGTCGCCTCAGAATTATTAAACCGTGTTTGGACAGTTGACAGAGAGGGAATGCTTTTCTCTCTTTCTCTCCGTTAAATTATTCAGCTGCAGCATTAGCTCAGTAGCAGCCCAGCATTTAGGACTGATGTGATCAGTGGTCTGATCACTCGCACACACACACGCAAACTGTGGGCAGAGTAGGTTGCAGCCTTGTAACTACTGCCTATGTGTGTCTGTGAGTTAGACTTATGACCAATAAGACTAAACCTAAATGGAGGCATCAGGATTGGATTTTTTCTTTATTTTTAGGAGTTTAAACATTTATCAAATCCAAGTTTTGTTTTATTTCTTTTTAATGTCATTTTATTGAGCATGTCCCTAGAGAACACCAGTTGTTCAAGATATCTTTTTTTCAATGAATCTTAAAGTCACACATTATTGTAGCTGTATTATGAAGAATTTGTGTTTAGAGCAGTGTGATTATTATAAGCTTTCATTAAGGAAAGAACATCTGACAGGCTTATCTGTGGCAGTAGGATGATGGTGCTAAAGGTCAGTGGTTTTTGGGAGCAGTTAGGCACTGAAGACCAGTGCTCGGAAAACAGCAAAAGTTATTATATCTGAGTGTAATATTCTAACTGCTATTTTGAAATGGAAAAACTGCACACACAGATGTCAGTGACCAGCTCAAGGGAGATTCGTTTCTGTTGCTTTGATGAAAGCTTATCCAATTGCTCTGATGAGAAAACACCAAACCCCAGAGGGACTTTATTGTGATTATGAATGGGATTGCAAAGTACTGAAGGTTATGAAAGCTTTGATAGAAAAGTTACTAACACATGTGTAGTGTCAAACAAATGTTTCTTAAAGAAGCATAAACATTGTATATTTTAAAAAATGGTAAGAAAGAAAGGTGACATAGCAACAAATGAAACACTTTTCTGACCTATGTGAGAATGGAGCCATTTGCACACTGTCTTGTTCTCTTAATGCTGAGTTAGCTAAGCTTTGGAAAGCCTCTGATGGCCAGCAGCAATCATACAAGGTGTTAGTAGGAACCAGGGCGACAGGGAACCAGCCTGATAAACAAAATATGTAAATAGGGTGGATGAGTTGCCACATTTCCAGGAAAGGGAAGTGATGACGCAGTGGAACAGGCTGAGGGGAGGACGCAAACAGGATGCTATCTGCTGGTGGCTTCCTGTGCAAATTTAGAAATCAGTTTTTCCCATGAATTTCTGTGAAAGCAAAACATACAAAGAGCTTGTGCTATTTTCATAGGAAGCAGAAGCAGGAGCCATCCAGACATTCAGAGAGCACCACAGTCCATGACCTTTTCCTTTTCTCTTTCTATTTTCAGGAGATGTTGAGACATTGAAGCGACACTAGACCCTGAATGGAGCTTGACTGGGGCTTGTACTGGTCAAGGTGAGCATGTGGTGTATGTACAGAAACACACGCACTCATACTTGTACACACACCCCAGGTGGACAATCCATTAACAGATTCTGACTGTTTTATTTTTAACTATGAGATGTTGTATTTCTCACATTGGCAGCTGCTGTTTGTGTACCTGATGGTTTGTGCAACATATCTCATCAGCATGTTTCACATTGTCAAACGAAGCTCTGATTCAGGTCAGGCCTGTTGAGACTCCTCTGTGGTTTTGGAGGGCTGCTGCTCACAATCTCTCACTCTGCTCTAAAGATGTTGTCTACTTGTTTTCAGATTTCAGTTATATCAATCTTTTAGAAATTGCAAAATGTCAATGTGAGTGAACCAATAAAACATACAATTGTGAACATGAAACTCACAGTGAATTGTGCCACGCCGGTGTCCAAATCCCATGAGAACATAGTTGTTTTGGTGCAGTTTTATGTACCAAAGAGACTTTTTTTTAAGAAAATTGCATTTCCGTGTTGAAACCTGTTTACATTAACTCAGGTTTTCAGCATTGCTTCCCTATGACCGGAGTAGATACTGTACCGAACTGTTATGCATTCCCAGCTTTCAGAAAGACCTCCAGCAGCCCCCAGCTCTGCTGTTTGTCCGTTTCAGGATGTGAGGCTGACTGAGGGCTGATGTCATCTTTCTCCACTGCTGCAGAGGTGAGCCTTAGGACAGAAACCAGGAAGGAAGGAAGGAAGAGCGAGAGAGAGAAGGGAGGGCAACGAGAGTCACAGTCGGAGCGGGACAGGCAGATTGAGAGAGGGGTGGTGAAAGGTAGACAGACAAGAAGCATGCGATGGAGATTTATGGCGCAGAGTGCATGTCTGAGACTTGATGCTCTTCTAGAAGTAGTAGTGGTGGTGGTGGGTGACTGGGCTGCATGTCTTAGCCTGCAGTTGCGGAGCAGGAGTTGCATAATGGCTCACATCCGTTCAACACTTTTCCACTCTGGAATGAGCTCACTCTCTGTTTAAGAGCGCTTGTGTGTGCACATACACACATGCAGAGTCCAGGACAGGGTTATAGTAGAACAATCTGGTTGCACAGCCGCACGCTACAGCTTTGTGTGTGTCTCTGGGTGGGAATAGGAAAGAGCAGTGACCTTAGAGGCTGGCTACACAGGTTTCCTCTAACGTGAACTCTGAGGGGGTCAGACACAGGGCAATGCCAGAGCAAGAAAACAAGGGCAGGGTCCCCAGCCCAGTGCTGCTACACCCAGGGAGGGAGGGAAAGAAGGGAGGGGTTGTCTTAGGATGGTATGGAGAGAAACCGCAGTTAAAACCTATTGGAAGAAAGAACGGATGTAGGTTAGTATGGAGAATGCAGAGTAAAGAGAATGCGAAAGAGGGATAGTTCTTACTAGTCCCTGAAATACACTGTGGAGCCTCGCATGGACTGTTTCTAGGTTTCTGTGTATTTTTTGCTCCTGCAGTCCCAGGCAGGCTGGTGAATATGTGCCTTGCCGGGACAGTAGCTACCAGCACTCATCTCTCTTACAGACTGTGCTGCGACATGCCTGAACATGTAAGCGTACTGGAAAAGGTTTGTATACGCGGTGTGTAGCCTATGTGTGTTACCGCTGCTAGCAGAGTGGTATCATTCTAGTGGGCAGGCTGGCTGAACGCAGGATGACCCATTTCCCCCGAGGCTGCAAATCACTACATCATCATCAGTTGCTCCTCGCAGTGGAACAGATGAGATTTCACTCCCATCAAGCACCAAGCAGGAACCAAGGCTGCTTTATTAACTGGATAGTCTACCCTCATAAATCTGTGGGAATCTACAATCTACTCTTCCCTTGGAAGTCACTTCATTTATAACCTCAATAGCTTGGGGATTTTGTTGATTTTTTTTCCCTATAACTTGACACTAATCTCAAGGTTTGCCTGAATTTGGTGTAATTTCTGAGGGGACTTGGCAAAGAAACGACAGCTGAGGGCACTTTCCAATCCGCACTTATCCTTTGATTAGATTGTACCACACACATATGAGCGTATAAAACCACACTCTCAGTTCATTCCCACTGATCATGTTGCACTGCCTGTATCTGTGTGTGTCTACATATATATGTGATGTGTGTGCTTTCAGGTGCTGATGTGCGCTGAAGATGAGTGGCGTAGGAGACAACTCGTTGGAGCCGCTGTGCTCTGACCGCAAACGTAAACTGTCCACCTGTGACACACCGGGCTTAGGGTGAGTGCTGTAACTTCTGTTAAGTGTCGATCACTTTGTCTGCTGCTCTTTCTGGTGTGAATGTCAGCAAGTGCATGAGGTCACTTCCTTCCTCCTGGCCTCACGTAAACATCCCTACCCCCCCCCAGTTCAAACGTGTGTCTGCTGCTAGCAAAATATCTGAAGCATCTGAGCCCCGGCCGTATGGCCTGCATATGGACGGGGCATAGTGAGGTGAGGTTGTCATGGCAACATGTCTAATCGCCTTGGCGCCCCGGCAGGTGTGACAAGCGTCGGAGGGAACAGGAGAGCAAATACATTGAGGAGCTGGCTGAGCTCATCTCTGCCAACCTCTCCAACATCGACAGCTTCAACGTCAAGCCTGACAAATGTGCCATCCTCAAGGAGACCGTGAGACAGATCAGACAAATCAAAGAGCAAGGTACCACCACTGTGCATATTATACCCAAACACTCCTGGGCCCTGTTCTTCAAATGTGGCTTGACTAATTTAGGCTAACATGCTGTTTTCAGGATAAAATAATCCTGTTTATTCTCATCAAGCTAATTTGGTTCTTTGAAAGCAGTTTGAGGATTGATTTGTTGATCCTGGCTGAATTTATCTTGAATAACAATGCGCTCTTATTTTGAAATAAAGGTAAAATGAGTAGAGTTGAAACCATGATCATCATTTATATGATTGGCTGCGTGCTGATCATGTGATTGCAGGTACATGAGGTAGGTGTGTTGGGAAGCCTCCCAGCATGCACTGGGGCAATACAATCTCATTTCATTTTATGTTTCTGCATTGTTACAGGAGTCATTTTGTTCTACATTGTGCTCCACAGTGTTTGCACACTTTCATCACTGTTAAATATTAGATATTACCAGTGAATATGGTTAGACTACGAGTGATGTTGGGTGCATGATTGGTGAGCATTCCCAATGTATGTGCAAGAGACTTTTAAGTGATAATCATAAGCTATGAAAATGAAACCATACTAAAATCTCTTAAAAAGCAGCTTTAATTGAATGAGCAATGTTCAGCAACTTGAGTTATGCAGTTAATCATGTATTTTAAAGTTCAAATGACAAGTTCCCATTTTAATGTCAAATTAAATGCCATGTGTTCTGGCTTCATTGGTCTGAATCTTTTAGTTGAGTTTTTTTTTGCTCACAGTATCTCAAACTATATTTGGTTTGGTTCTTTTTTGTCTACAAACTTGTATTTATTTTTAATATTTATAAAATATTAATATTAAATAAAACTCAGCATTTTAATCAGTTATCCACGTACAAAGAACGGTCATGGTCAACTAAATAACCTTTATTTTTTCTTTCATCTCTAACTCTTTATCTATATTGCACTACATTCCATGAAGACTTATGTTATGATTACAAATTGTATTGTTTCAATAAAAGTTATTTAAAAAAAGAAAAAAAGAATGGGGCCCTGGTCTTAAACAAGGCCACATACAAATCTTTTTTTTTTCTGTATTGGTTTTGGGGAGTAAACTGTGAATCAAGTTAGGCTGAATCTTGTCAAGTACCCTGCTGCAGGACAGATGATGCCAGTGATGAAGTGGTGTGTTTGGTTCATGGCCAGACTGCTTCAGACTGACAGCCAGTTTGGCTGTTAGTATTGCTGGGGGTAAATGAACACCAGTAATTGAGACCAATCCTTGGTGGTCATGGCTCAAGGCTGTCAGTGACAGTGTGTATCTGTTAGTGCCAAACTCTACTTCTCTCTGGGAGACTGGTGGGAGACACTGGTGACTCAGAAATCAGACCTTATAGAGAGTCGCTCCTATCCCCAGGCCATTTTCCAATCATTTTGGAGATTTTACATGATTGGATACACAAAGGATGGAGGAGGATATTTTCTTCCACCTGTTTTAGCTCGGTTGAGATTAGATCTGTGAGGTTAAGTGGGTAAGGAAGAGAGAGAGCAATCACATTGGAATCTACCCAGAGGGTCACAGCTGGCTACTGCTGGCCCCGGTGTTATGCAGCCAGGTTGCCATAGTTACAGGATGGGAATGATGGAGGGCATCTCCTTTTTTTCCTTCTCTTTTCTGTCTGTTGTCCATTTAACACACCTTTTCCCTCCCCTTGTTTACACATCTTTGATCTTTGCAAGCCGTTTTTCAGTGGTCTCCTTTTTTATGTCAATTACTGCTTTCTCAGCTCTGTTTGCTTGTACAGCTAGTTTGGTTAGAAATGGAATCAAATCCAGTGTCATATTATTTGTCATCTTGCTTAGCGCCACGGATGACCCTGCTATATAGAGTGGTATCTAACAAAGCCTCAGACACATGCTGATTTTAAAAATAGAAAGGCATGCTAACCATTCATCCATGACTCATGCTGCCACCTGCTGGCCAGAAGAAGTATTTTATTTCTTTGTATTAGGGAAGCAGCTCCCACAGCCAACTGGAAATCATAGAATTGTTGCCATGAAATCATGACAAACAGTATAATCAGGGAAAATACTATAAAATAACATCTATTATGTTGTGGCCGAAATGTGCACTTCTCAAAATTAAGGTCACTGGCACCTAGTTGCCTTTTGAAGAACAGCTGTTCTTTCCATGGAAATTATTTGCAATATGTAAAGTACCAAATAAAAGATCCAAAGGCATAGATAGCTGTTCTCTCCATCAGTAGTGTGATGTGCTTCATCTGTCCTCAGGAAAGAGCTCTTGCAGTGATGACGATGTCCAGAAGGCAGATGTGTCCTCCACTGGTCAAGGGGTCATTGACAAGGACCATCTGGGTCCGCTGCTCCTACAGGTCAGCTCGGGGACAATCACTTGGGGATCCAACACCAATTAGCTGCTGTTCCATATGCTGGACCAGTGCTTTGCTGTCCTTGCTCACTTGAAGTTGATGAAATGTCTCAGCTGGTTTATAGAGGGGCAAAATAGTAACCAAATAAGGTGTATATATAATCTTATTTGCATTGATAAGTCTTCCTCCATTCAACTCTCCATTTTTGTTGCTGTTTGTTCTCAGGCCTTGGATGGCTTTCTGTTTGTGGTTAACCGAGAGGGCAGCATTGTATTTGTGTCAGACAACGTGACACAGTACCTGCAGTACAAGCAGGAGGAGCTGATCAACACCAGTGTGTACAACATCATCCATGACGAGGACAGGGAGGAGTTTCACAAGAATCTGCCTAAGTCCAATGGTGAGACGTGGGTTTGTGTGGGCGCAAACACATAAAGATCATGCATACCTAAGTGTGCGCTCAAATGTGGTCACTTACTCTCACACAGGTGTATAAACGATTGAACACCTGAACATCTGAATGCTCTCGGACAAACGCACAGAGTCATGGTCATCTGTTTACCTGTTGCCTATTTTTCTTCATAGCACCAAATGGGGCATCGTGGGGTGGAGAGGCACCCCGGCAGAAGAGCCATACCTTCAACTGTCGTATGCTGGTGAATTTTGTTCATGGTCAGAGTCATGGGTTGTCAGAAGAGAGGCCCGGGGGCCAACGCTATGAGACCATGCAGTGTTTTGCCCTCACTCAGCCCCGGGCCATGATGGAGGAGGGAGATGGTAAAAGTCATTGTTAACAGCTTTGGAAGTTTTTTTGTTGTTGTTGTTTTCTGATTAAAAAATGGGGAAATACAACAAACACATGACAACAGTTACCATGTACATTTATTTACGCAGAGGATGTGATTTAACCAGCTTGTTTACATTACCCAGTGATGTTCTTGGCTCACATGTAGTGTGTAGCTATGTCTTCTACTGAATTTATTGGTCAATTTGTACTTAAATGTTGCAAATAATGCTATACCCACAAGTAATATTTTGAGTGTCCAGTTTCTCCTCTAGTGTCATCAAATGAGGACTTAACCTTGTGTTGTCTCTACTCAGATTTACAGTCATGTATGATCTGTGTGGCACGACGCATCATTGCAGTAGAGAGGACAGAGAGGTTTAGCACTCGCCATGAACTGTCTGGTAAGTTTCCACTGTGTTATATCTAATAGGTGCAAGTGTATTCATTTTGTATACATGTGACATGACCTTTGGAAATGTTTTTGTTAGGTTAGGCACACCAGCTTAGTCAAAGTAGCTTAAGTTATAAATGCTGTGTTATGTGGCATTGGTTGATGCTGTGTACTTTTACACCCCTTTTAATTTAATTAAATAAACATTAAAATTAAAATTCCCCACTTATACCCTCATTACTTGTACTGATATGACGATGTGAACTTTTCAAGCCATGTTATTCTAGATATTTAGAGATGTTTAGAGATGTTATTACACTGTATTAGGAATATACACTACATCTAAAGTTATTGCTTTTTTCCTTTACCACCACTTGCCATTATGCCTTGTGTAATCCCATTGGTGCGTCTTCCATTACAGGTAAACTGATTGAAATTGAACAGCAGAGCTCTCTTCACACCACTATGCGTCCAGGCTGGGAGGACCTGGTGAGGCGCTGCATGCAGATGTTCCTCAATCGAAGTGAGGGACAACCGTGGTCCTACAAACGCCACTATCAAGATGGTATATAGTTCTGCGCCTCCCTACCATCTAACCTCTCTTGTCACCATCACTTGGTGACAAGGGATACACCGTCACTACCAAAGAAAATGACAGTAGCATGACATTAACATTACAAACTACATTAGCAGGTGTATGCAATAGCATCTTCATTCCACACTTGTTTTGCATGTCAATGGATTTCCTAGAGTGCATGATCAATTATTATGGGCGTCAGGAGGGCAGGTTTGAGCAATGTCAAGAAAGCAACAATCACGAAAGTATTCAAGGAATGTACCAGAGCGCAAGTCACCGCATTAAAACGTTTGGTATGTGGGACACGGCCCTTGCTAGATGAATGAGGCTCAAACCATTAATGAGTAATCTCCAGTACAACAAGAGACATGACTGATTTGTAAGACACAATGAATAACACTCTTGACTTTATGGGGTGTAACAGAAGATGACTATGCAGGGTACCTTTACTTTCCACAGTAAACAGTGAATGATAACTGCGCTGACCTATAATATTAATGGTCCTGCCTGGGAGCAGGGCTAAACCAAAGCAGTTCCTGTCCTGAATTAAGATGTGTCGTTGCACTGAACCGATTGTCTCAACATGTGTCGTCATGTGGGCGACTACAAAGAAAATGCAATTTTTAAAATCTCTATAAGAGATTCTGTAGTTTGGGGTGTTGTTCCACTCTTTCTTGTTCTTGCCTATCTAACAGACAACAGCTCCTGATCCTCTGGTCTTCCTCTGCCAAACTATCACATTCACATTCACAGTACAGAACAGCATGCATTTATCAACTATACAATACAAACAATCCATCTTAAGTCCCTGCAGCAGCTGTTTATTAGCGTTTTCTTTTAATGTTGTTAGTGTGCGCATGCTTTGTCCCGTTGTCAGACATTTTGGGGTGGCTTTAATTCTCAAATTTTCTGCTCCAGCTTTCCATAATGGCCATGCGGAGACCCCACTCTACCGCTTCTCGCTCTCTGATGGCACCCCAGTCACAGCCCAGACCAGGAGTGACCTCTGCAGGAATCCCAACACCAACGAACCGCACTCTTTCCTCTCCACACACTTGCTACAAAGGTGCAAATGCTCTAACAATTACAACTAGCAAGAATGATATCTCCTAAAATGGATGATTGTCTGTGTTGTATGTGCTTAAACTTTGTTCTGTTTTAAATTTTTGTTATTTACCGTATTCCCCTGTAGGGAGCAGAATAGTTATCGTGGAAACCAGGGTGGAGGCATGAGGCCTCAAAACATGGGTGTGAACAATCCCAACCAACAGATGCACATGGGTCCAGGAGGGGGTATGGGCATGAACAGGGGCTACGGCATGGCTGAACAGGGCAACATGTCACAAAGAGGAGTGCCTCCGTACACTGGGGGCAACCGCGTGAATCCCATGAACCAGACGAATCAAATGAATCCCATGCATCAGATGAATCCCATGCATCAGATGAATCAAATGAATTCCATGCATCAGGTGAACAACATGGGTCAAATGAATTCCATGCATCCAATGAACTCCCCCATGAACTCGATGAACCAAATGGGGCCCATGAATCAGATGGGCCACCATGGCATGCATCAGCAGCAGCATCAACATCAGCAGATGGGTCAGTTCCATGGAGGTGGAGGTGGACCTGGAGGTGGAGGGTACGGGATGGGAATGACCAGTCCCCCCCAGGCCAGTCCAGGGATTAACGGCCCCCCACACAACGTCATGGGTTCACCCAGAGTCCGAGGAAGCCCCAAAATGGGTGCCAGCCCCTTCTCTCCTGGAGGTATGAACCAGACTTTTCTAGAACTCTCGAGAAATATCAGGTATCGTAGGTTAATTAGAAAATCATCCTGTAGAAAATCACAACTTCTTAAATCATGCGTTTTCTGACACGTGTGTTATTAACTTTATGGATTGATGACCTTTGTGTCACCTGGTTTTGTCTTTTTCAGGTATGAACTCTCCCATGAGCTCCAGTCACTCTGGTAACTCTGGAGGTGGAGGAGGAGGCATCACCTTCTCCAGCAGCTCCTTGAATGCCCTCCAAGCTATTAGTGAGGGAGTGGGCAATCCGATGCCCTCCCCCCTCACCTCTCCTCCCCCTCACAAGCCTGACAGCTCCCCAAGCATCAACTCCACCAACCAGACAGCAGGAGGACCCTGTAAACCAGGCCTTCCAGCCTACTCCGACTCCAAGAGCCCAGGCAACTCACTTGGGGCTGGAGGAGAGCAGCAGTCTCAGCAGCACCCACACACCCCCACCAGCGAGGGCCCTCCTGACAAGCCAGACAGCCAGGCCAGCAGAGAGGCAGGTCCAGCCGGGGGAGAATCCAACCGACGGGTCCCTGACAACAAGTGCCACAAGAAGCTTCTGCAGCTCCTCACCTCCCCTACAGATGAACTGGTGCCACCTAATCACACACCAGGCTCCGGGCCCAGCTCAACACCTGAAGCTAAAGACGGAACTGCCGGCGTCACCAGCCCTTCGTCCTCAACAGGAGTGTCTTCCACATGTGGGAATCACGGCGCTGTGTCCTCCTCTGGCGCTGCAGGACATTTAACAAGTCAGTCACTGCAGGAGAAGCACAAGATCCTCCACAAGCTCCTGCAGAATGGGAACACTCCAGACGAAGTGGCTCGCATCACAGCTGAGGCCACTGGGAAGAGCAGCCTGGATTCAGGGGCACCGGAGCCTGGGCCTGCAGCCGCTGGAGGGGTTAGGGGATCAGAATCAAAGCAGGAGCAGCACAGCCCTAAGAAGGAGAAGCCCCACGCCCTCCTTCACTACCTCCTCAATAAGGACGACTCTAAAGAAGGTGGTGATATCAAGCCAAAGTTGGAAGAGCTGGAGGGACGAGGAGCTCAGAGTGCAGGGGTCACCAGCTCTGACCCCCACTGCATGGATGGGAAGGTCAAGTTGGAGCCATCTGATGAAGTAAGACTTTTGCCCAAAATAACAGTTTGTTAGATGTACATTAAAATACCCAGTAGAACATTGTTTTCTAATCCTTCTTGTCTCTCAATGGTTCAGACGGAGACCCTGGAGACCATTCTGGGTGTCCCAAGGAACAACTCTGGCTTCTACCCTGAACCGGACTCCAGAGCAGGGAAGGAAGTGGAAAACAAACAGGGAAATATGCCTGACAGTTTACATGGTAAGTCACTCAGTATAATTTGGAAGTATCGTGATCGAATCTAACACTGGACAGCAACAAGGTTCACGCTTAATGTGGAAAAACACAGAAGAGTATGCATGGCCAAGATACTGTGGCCATAGCAGCCTTGGCATATGGCATGTCAGATGCTTTTTTAAGTCTTGCATGAGGTGTCACACTGTGGATGCTCCCGCATCAGTGGCAGTCTTAATCTTAGAACTTAAATGTGTGAAGGCATGTAATCTAACTTTGGTATTGTGTGTGTTTCAGATGTGGAGAGAGGCCCCATGCCTCCAGGTCAGCGTGCTGCCTATCAAAGAGCCTTGTCCATGGATGCCAAGCACATGGGTGGAGAGGGAGCTGTAGGAGGCGGGCTGGCTGGGAGAAGGAATGTCCCCTGTCCCACGTTGGTCAAACAGGAGAACGTGGATTCTCCGATCCGACCTGGGGCTGTTCCCAATGGCTTTCCAGGAGGCATGGGTGTGTGTCCACCACGGGGCAATCCAACAAGTAACTTAAACACTTATTTCTTAGCATGCCCAAGACAGCCTGGCATTCTATGAAGACCTGGGTCTCACAGAGTAGATAGCACAGGGCTATGTGTTTTCTCAATACTGCTTTCTTTGAAATTTTTAGTTAAACCCACTTTCTTTGAAAGTACATAAGCTTAGAGTCCAGTATTCACTGTGATGCTGCGTGTACTGATGAAACACTCAATGTTTATGGTCTTTGTGTTGTTCAGGAGGTATGGGCAGAGGAATGGGAATGCCCCAGCGCCCTCCCATTTCAGGGCCAGGGGACTGGGGGATGCCGAGGTCCAGCGGCAGCCCTGTGGCCGGACCAGGACACCCTGGCATGGGTCGCTCTGGTCCAATGGGAGGACCCATGATCAACCGCTCCAACAGTGTACCCGGACACACCAGGTCTATGCTGCAGCAGCAGCTCATGGATATGGGTATGTCACATGTCTCTGTTGTAGTGTGTGAAGCTGTAACTAGTGAATGTTTGGTGCTTGTACTTAAATGGTGAATAATATAATCAAGTAATGTAAATATCTGAATTGGAATAATTTTCTGCGAATTGACTGGTGGGTAATTTGACTAATTGTTTCCACTCTATATTGATTATACACTACCCATTATCACCCCTGCAGGTACCAATGAAGCCAATATGGGTATGAGCCGGTTTAGTGGACATGGGCCCCCACCTCAGTCCCCCTCCTGGACAGACTCTGCCATGGGAATGGACAGACCACAGAGTAACACAAAGAGGTAAACCTTTTGCACTGGTCCCAACCCCATCCCTCTGACTTTTTTCCAACTTAGTAGACCTCAAGCTGAATTTAGAAGCTGACATTAATTACATTAATTAGTGTCTGTGATTGCAGTCTCCTCTTCTTGAAGTGACTTAACCTGTGTAATTTGTTGTGTTAGGGACCAGTTTGGGCACCCTCTGGAGGAGCTGCTGGGGCCCCTGGCCAACAGCGAGGGCCCAAGTGATGAACGGGCACTTCTTGACCAGCTGGACTCTCTGCTCAACACCGCTGATGTCATTGCTCTGCAGGAGATAGACCGAGCCCTAGGCATCCCTGAAATTGTAGGCCAGGTACAGGACACACTACAGTACACATTATGTATTGCATACACTCGTTTTGTTAACAGAAAACATATTACCAGTGTTGGTGCAATGGGGCATGGACCCAAACGAACTTCAGTTCTTCTAAAAGTATTTCTAGGTTCTAAAGTGATTATTGAATAAAGTGTATATTTTAATATGAATTCACGAGTGCAATGCAAAATTTAAATACAGTAATGTAATAATTAAAAGCATAGTTGTTCATTAGATATTATGGCATAAAGTGGACAGCTTGTTCCTCACTCAATTTAAGTGAATATTGAGTCAAAGAGCTTTAGGGAAAGCAAAACATGTTCAGAGGCTCACAGAGTGGTCCAAAATCACTGTATGAATCTATATTATCCTCTCTGCTGTTCTACTTAGACAGTTGCATTTGATGTGATTTCAATGTGTGGTCTCAATCCTGAACTTGGATGTTAGCTTGCAGTAATTGTTGCTCCTGGTGTTTTGTAGCTTCTTGTTGTGCAGGCAATCTGTAGGCCTGATGTGATACTTTTGGTTCTCATGCAGTTGTTTTATGTGCATATGTGTTTTAGTTTAATTATGTAAATACCTTTATCTAGTTTTGTGTTGATATTGCAGAAAAGTTTACTTTGTCCAAACTAGCATGACATGTAACTCCTCTGTACCCCAGACCAAGGGACCTGAAGGCCACCAGCAGGGCCAGGATCAAGGCCAGGGTCAGCGCCCGCCATCAGAGCCTTTCTCAGCACCGGACTCCATGGACCAAAAACCCATGTATAACCAAGGCTACCCAGGGCCCCCCTCCATGGGCATGCAGCCTAGTTATGGTGGCAACACAATGCAAGGCCAGTCTCCTGGAGGCTTCAACCCCATGATGAATCAAATGGGCCAGACAGGTGGCTTCCCTGGCATGGCAGGCATGGGCAACCCCCGAGCAAACATGATGCGACCTCGCATGATGACTGCCACCAAGCCTCTCCGACTGCAGCTGCAGCAGAGACTGCAAGGACAGCAGGTGATCACACAGACACACATACACAGATACTATGCAACCTAAAGGTGACCTTCCATATTGTTATATTAAAAATACACCAGGTCAGCTTGTGTCTTAGGAGAAGTTGGTGGCTTCTTGGATCCTACGTTAATAGTCAACAAATCTGGCATATTGAACTGTCTTAATCTTGTCTCATCTGGCAGTTTATGAACCAGACCCGGCAAGGCATGAAGATGGAACATGCCCCTGGAGGAAACCCTGCCATGCATTCAGGCTTGCAGCCTGGCATGCAGCCTGGCATGCAACCTGGCATGCAACCTGGCATGCAGCCTGCAGGCATGGGTAATCAGGTATGTAGTCAGCACTTCTTTACATGGAATGCGTGCATTCGCTTGCCACTTTTTAATAACATCAGTCATGTCACCATTTGTAGAATTATGGTCAAAGTATTGATGTTTGTCTGCAGCCTGGTTTCCTGAATGCTCAGATGATGGCTCAGCGCAGCAGGGAGATGATGACCATGCAGATGAGGAGACAGCGGATGATGATGCTGATGCAGCAGCAGCAGCAGCAGCAGCAGCAACAGCAGCAGCAGGGGCAGGGGGCAGCGAGAGGCTTCAGTCCTCCTCCAAATGTCACTGCACCAGGCATGGACAGCCCCATGGGAGGCCCCCCCATGAACCAGCCTGGGCAGCAGGGCTTCAACTATGGAGGTAACTATGGTGAGTTGAATGAGACAGAGCTCTATATCATTTGATACAGTATGATCTTCAAGTTTCACACTCATGAGTGTTCTCTTGTTGTTGTTGTTGTTGTTGTTGTATTTGCAGGGATGAACCAGCAGGGGGACCCATCATTCATAGCTCCAGGTAGCAGCCCACCAGGAAATATGATGCAAGGACGAATGGGAGGTCCTCCTCAGAATACCATGATGCCAGGGATGCAGGGCAATCCACAGGGAGGGCCCATGTACTCGTCTGGAGACATGAAAGGCTGGCCACAGGGCAGCATGCCACGCAGCAAGTATGTAGTTTTAAGCTTTCTTGAGCAAAATTATTTAGTCATTATTTATTTAGTTTAATTATCACCATTTTAGCACCATACTCAAAGAGGGTTATGCTTGGGTGATATTTCTATAAGTTACAGAGGTAAATAACTTTTATTTTTCTGTTTTTCCAGCTCATACCCCCAGCAACAGTTCCCCCAGCAGGGCAACCAGGGCCAGTTTGGACCCATGATGATGAACAACTCCATGGGTGGACCCGGGCCAGTCAGCGGGGCTACTGCTGGACAGATGGGCCAAATACCAGGCCAGAGGCAGGGCCAGAGGCAGGGCCAGATGCAGGGCCAGATGCAGGGCCAGATGCAGGGCCAGGTGCAGGGCCAGATGCAGAGCCAGATGGGCATGAAACCCATGGGAATGGGCAGAATGCCAATGGGACCTGAACAGGTAGGTAACACTTTGACACACGAGTTAAGTGGCCTTACATGAGGCTCAGCTGATGTTTTAAAACACAGTTGAAAGATATCATAGACATGTAAAGATGTGTAAGTGTTTTTTTTAACCCCTAGGGGGGTTTGCACATCTCAGTGTTTTTCTGTCTCTGCAGAAGTATTGCTGAAGACCTGTGACTGATAGCACAATCTGGAGCC
Source organism: Macquaria ambigua (assembly GCA_008360985.2). NCBI lineage: Eukaryota > Metazoa > Chordata > Actinopteri > Centrarchiformes > Percichthyidae > Macquaria > Macquaria ambigua. The sequence continues at coordinate 686,048 of VMKM01000023.1, forward strand.
TTTCAGCTGTGGCAATGCGGTCTGAGCCCCGACAAGAGCTGGACCTACACACACACAAATACACACACACACACATAGTAGGAGTTCTCCAGCATAAAACATGATGCAGGAGACTCGGCACAACACACTGCTCATCCTGGAGGAAGTGGGCTACAAGGACAAATTGTGCTGGGCTTCATCCCCAACTGAAGCCTCACATACTGTAACCCTGTTGAGGTGATGCACAAACACAAAATATCTGTGGTGTGTGTGTGTGTGTGTGTGCATGGTTGTGGGTGTTCATGTGAATGACCTGGAGCTGTCGGGCAGTATTCAGTGTCACGGCCAGGCTGCAGAACGGGACTACGGTACAACTGGCTGTGGCTGCACTTTACCTGGAGGCTTCTGTGTGGAATAAAGATTGATGCAATATTTCTTCATCATTACAGCCTTACTAGAGATTCAATGCCTTCACAACAATGGGTTTCTTTTTTTCTTTCTTATCCTTTGGATGCGCGTCATTCTTGAAGTCATTGGAAGCTATAAGCACACAGTTTACTATGTTATGCAGATTGGAGCAATAACTCTTGCCTCTATGCTTTAGACTGTAACTGAGCATCATAACCCCTGTTATAAGCAAACATATGGTACTGCAGTATTAGATGTCTCAAATGTCCTCTGTGAATATGAATTGTAAATATTCTACAAAATATATCAAACACGCTTTTTAAAAGGCCCATTATTGCACAAAGTATGAGACCTGGTTGTATTTTTGTGTCCCATAGGTCAATACTGATTTGGTTTATTTGCTTTTTTTCATGCCTTTGCAAATATTGCAAGCGTGTTTGGGTTTTCCTTCCCTTCTTGTTTGTCATTTTCTGAATGCTGTATTTTTTAAATTTTCCAAAAAGTCATGTATTTCATGTTTTAGCGAGGCACTTTTACTTCGGATGAGTATCTGATGAGTTGAAGGTGTGAGCTTTCACACTGTCAGAGGTTTTATTGAAGGGTGGAATTCTGTCAGGACAGTTGATTACATAAAATGATGTGTTTGTTGGGCTCTGTGTGAGGCGAGACAGTGAAGACAGGAACACACGCTCCTAAAGTTTACCAACAAGCCTGCTCCTTGCAGTGTTCTCCCCCTCCCACCAGCTCTGTCTGTCGAGTGTATTTTTATTCACACCGTCTTCTTTTGACTGTTATTCTCAACTTGCTGAATCTACCTTTTCAACATGCGCAATCCAAAGATATTTTTCCACATCTCTGTATAGTTTCTGAGGTTTCTGGTGTACATTTTTTTATGATATGTATTATATTAGTCTGATGGTAAATGGGTACATATCATGGATCTGTAAAAGCATACGATGGTTATGTACTGTAAGCATAAAGGGCATGGGGCTATGTTGTTCTACAGTGGGAAGCTATCGGTGCAGTGTGAAGAGGACTGGAAACTGTCAACCCCACAGCAGTTTTTACATCCAGAAAAAAAAAACGAAGCATGTTTTGCTGTGAAAGAGAAATACCAATGGAATGAAATCCACTCTAAGACATATCAATATCTCTATTTTTCAGAAAACGGCTTCATTTTATGTCCAGATTTTGTTTCTTCAAGAAAAAGGAACTTTGTAGAGTTTGAATGAAGTGCGATAAGAGGCAAGAGATCATTGGGTTTGTTTTTGTTTTGCTTTGGAGGTAAGATAAGCTGTCATTTTACAGGATGTATATTACAGATTTTTTTTCTGTTGATGTTGATATTGATGTAAATACAAATTTCTATTTAAACACTCTTGACTCCAGTTCTCTGATTATCTTCTGACTCTGATTATGAGCAGTGATCCACAAAGATGCACCCATGCAATTTACTCAGTCTGACTCCAGTAACAGTAAATATCAGCCAGTATATTGCACTGACAAAATAATCACTTTGATCAAACAAAACTGATGAGGGCTGCTGCTGTCAGGAAGAAACTGATAAAGGATTAATCCATTCCCATTTTTAGATCTAATAATCTTCTACTGTAATGTAGAAAACGACAGCTATTTTAGGCTATGCTAAAGCCCATACAGTATGATGCACTAACCTCCAAACAAGTGTACACAGACAGTGGTGGAAGAAGCATTCAGATCCCTTACTTAAGGAAAAATGGTAAAAGTAGTGATAGAATTGTATATAAATACTTGAAAGAGATGTGATATACTGAGGCACAGTGGCGGAAGAAGTATTATTTTACTTAAGTAAAAGTAGCAATACCACATTATAAAAATACTCTATTGCAAGTAAAAGTCTGTAAGCCTGTATTCAAAATTCTACCTAAATTAAAGTACAAAAGTATTAGCAAATATACTTAAAATACGCTAAATAAAACAACAACTTAGAAGTACTCGATCTGCAGAAAAATGGCCCCTGTGACTAATATATTAAGACATGATTAGATTGTTACTACTAATCATCATCAGAAGCATTTTACTGTTGTTGCTGGTTGCAGTGGGGCCAGTTTGAACTACTTTGCATACAGTTTGATAGTTTAACCCAGTGGTTCCCAAAGGTCAGGCCCCTAATGGTCACAAGATAAATCTGGGGGGTCGTGAGATGATTAACGGAGTTGGAAAGGAAAAAAAAATTCAATTACCCAATTTTGTATTTGGTAGTTGATTTTTTCTCTAATCTTTGCTTTTTTAATGAAATTTTGCATACTTACACCTCTAAACAGTTATTTCAGTGGAACCATCTGACAAGTTTTGAGGGGAAATCTCTCTTATGCGGAACTGTTAACAACTCATTTGAAACATAACAAGGAGCCACAACTAGACAGTTTGTTTTTTTCGTGTGTGTTTATGTGTGTGTGTTAACACGTTTTTTTTTTTTATGTAAAACCCTAATCTGAAAAGTAACAAGTAATTGAAGCAGTCAGATAAATGTAGTGGAGTAAAAAGTACAATATTTCTCTCTGAGTACAAGTATAAATATCATGCAGTAGAAGTAGCATAATGGAAATACTCGAGTAAAGTACAAGTACCTCAAAATTGTACATAAGTACATGACTTGAGTAATGCAATGTAGTGTAGAGTAGAAGTACAGAGTAGCATTAGGCCTATTTGAAAATACCCCCAAACTGTACTAAAGTACAGTACTATTATTTTATGTCAGCAGGAAAAGATATGACAATAGTACCAACACCACATAACTGATTTTTATCATGTCGCTGTTACCTGAAGGGGGCGCTGTTGTCTACTAATTCCTTCTCCAATGTATCAATTTCCGCACACAGCAGCGAATACAGGCTTTTTACACTGCAACACACTGCAATTCATTTCATGCTCGCAAGAGGGCGCTAACTACCAGAGAGTTGAAGGAAGGGACATGAGGTTTGAGTAATGTTTAGAGACAGGGATTAAAATAATAAGAATAATTAAGAATGAAGCAAATAAAAAAATCCAAGACACAGGCCTAATAGGATTTAATGGTAATAAAATATGGAGTACAGACCTATTATGGAGACCACAATAGCCTGGTCTTCAATTTCTCCACAGCTCAACCAGATTACGTAAGAGGGATTTGTATCTGCCATATAGATAATTATAAGTGATTAGAAATTCAGAGAGGAAATCCTATAAGTGATTTTTCAGTATAAAGGAAAACATTAAAGAGTTGTAGATGTTAAACAATTCTGCTACTTATGGACACTTCTCTAACAGCTCAAGCAGTGTAGGTTTAAAAAAAAAAGAGAGGAAAGGAAAAAAAGAAGTTTATATATTAATAGCAAACTTAAAACATACGACTGTACTGTGGGAATCTCCACCCCGGAGCAACTCGCTCTCTCTCTCTCTGAGTTGGCGTGGTTCCCGGCCCATCTGCGGCCTGGCCCGTGGATTACTGTTTGTTAATGTTTCAATCAGCTGTGTGTTGAGGAATGTGGAGCTATTTAACCTGAACTTCCCCAGGTGTGCCGAGGCGCCGCTCAGTCTGGGCCCCGCCGCCCTCCCCTGCCCTTGGCACAAAGCTATCACACAAACACAATCACACACTGGCCACGCCGGGGCTGCAGCTGTGCGCATCGCACCGCAGGGAAATGGGAAAAACATTGCACCAGGGAGACAGAATAAATCTTATAACGAATCGCCTCGCCAAAACCAGTTTAACCCCTGCAGGGCCGGGAGAGACGAAAACTGCTGATTTACACGATAACATATTGAAACACCATATTTAAATGGATGTTTTATGGAGTGAAACAAACTTTTTTTCTTATTCATTTCATTTTTCTCTCCTAATAAACCAACTTACATCACTTTATTCTTGTCAGTAATTTGTCAAATACATGAAGAATCTTAAATCATCTTGAAAAAAAAAAACATTTGTCATGGCTGCGGTGATTTGATTTAATTATAAACCTTATTCCTAACTTTGCCTCCATTTGTCAAGATCTTTAGACTTGACGATTTAAAGTGAGACTTCCTCTTGTAATGTGATACGGTAATGACCCAGAGAGGCAAATTACCAATTTAACTGGCTATGAGCCATTATGTTGACCACCAGCTTTGTTTTTATGTTACCTGAATCACTTAACAGCTTCTTCTAGGTGTAGCACTTTATAGTGAGAACCACTTTACACTCCCCCAGTACCTCAGTCAGCAACAAGATAAGCTATTCTGATGAATATGAGTAGGCCTGCTATTAATCACAATGATAATAAGGCTATAACAGCCCAAAATGACAAAAAGTGTCATGTTTCACAACTACGGTTCTAGTTTGTGTAATGAAATCAACCCAGAAACTCCCCACGTATATGATGTGATTCTGTGGCCTACCTTAGGCTATATCATTCTCTTTCTGCACACACACAAGCACACAATGACAGAAAAATTCTTGTTCAAAAATAATTGTCTTGTTTTAATAAAAACACCGATAAGGTACATTGTAAGAAAACAATATCTTCACATAATGTGGCATTGTAATATACAATACAGTTTGTCGCTCAGGAATCTGAGAAATGTATTTTTTTCTTTTACAAAATGTTGGATTCTCTATATGGTTTACACAAGATACAAAGAGCATAACAGAAACATTAGCTTTCTTTAGAAACTCTACAAGCAACAAGCGATGCTAGTTGCACTGAACTTGTCTTGGTCCCCCGGCTAACCCAGTCTATATCTGGACACCACCGGTCTTCTTCTTCTCTCAGGGCCCTCTGATGAATCGAGAGCCTTGAGTGACAGAGAGCCTCGCCGCCGGAGGATGTCCACACAACGTTATTTTTCTAGCATTGGGAGTTTCAAACGTCCCTACACAGTTCAAGGTTTTTTATCGATGTGTTCGAGAAGTCACATCAGGTAGCCTTGTTCGTTTTTCGCGGTGCTCGCTGTGGGGGATGGTGCGATGCTCCACGAGCTCTTAACGGCACATAATCCTGTCATCTGAGCATCCATTCTGCGGGGAAAGAGAGGAGAAGGTTGATTAGTACATCTGCGTTGCATGGATATAAAGCATTCACAAGCAAACCGGTGCGCAAAAGTAACTTCTACGCACGGACATGGCAACTTTACGCACGCGTACTGACGTTCAAAAACATATGCTACAGTGGTACATTCAGCTCTGTAGGACACTGAGCTATTCTCAGATTGATTCGGCAGTATATGGGAAAAGATATTTACCTCCACTGCGATGCTGGCGAGCTCTGCGTTCAGGGTGGTCAGCGGTGTGCGGGGGACGCTGCTGGCGGAGAGCTGGCGGCTCTTCTCAGGCTCGTCCAGCTCGACCTGTAGGTCCCAGATGTAGTCGATGACGTGCTGCAGGATCTCCACTTTGCTAGCCTTCTTGTTGGTGGGCAGGGTGGGCACGAGCTCCTTCAGCTTGCTGTAGCAGCTGTTCATGTCGTGGAGAAAGGCTGTCATTTGCTCGTCCAGCAGCGGGATCTTGCACTTGGAGATGGTCAGGCTCTGCTCGGACAGGCAGCGCACCATGTCCTCGCCGCCGACCTTGCTCTTCAGGGCGCAGGTAGATCCGACAACCTTCATCTTGATTAGTGTAGGAGGTTTAGTTTCCAAAGATGATGAGCGAAAAAGATTAGTTCGGCAATGAGGCTTCTCCTCCTCTTGGATATGTTGGCAAGGTAATGTTGACAGTTTGCAACATCCACATGGGCAAACCTCCTCGGCTTTATAGCGGAGCAGGAGCCGGGGGCGTGACAGAGTAGGCCTGTTTGAAGACAGGAAGCCAATGAGACGGCTGCGTTTGTATTGATGGGTCGGTCCACAACAGCACTCTCAGCCAATGACTGCGCTCGCCTGGTTATCAGGATTTACAATCTGTTTGAGGGATGGCGTTACAAATGGAAACAAATGTGTGTCTTTTATGGGTAATATGTGGGAATCCAGCTGTCCATGGCTTGGGGACTCTGCAGGTGTGGATTGCCTGGGGACAGTCAAGGGGTGGTGAATGCCTGGGTATGCACTGTGAGAATGTGTGTGGGATGGGACAGGATGAATAGGATGAATGGCTAATGATAATTAGGCTACCACAGTGCCCTAGATTTGCCTCTCACAATTGTTGATGGCACTGCAGATGTGGATGACAATAGTACAGTAAAGAAAGACAATTGACGACACAGAGTGGCCAAACAGTTCTGGGAAAAGATTCACTTTTTGTTAACTTTAATTAGTTCAGGATGATGAAGTTTGTGTGGAATGCAGTCACTAAAGAGATTAGCAGTTTATTCAATTTATCAGGTCATTATAGTTTAATAACATTACTATTTTAGGGCAGATTGTTGATTGTTCTAGAAAATATGCTGCGCAGTCGTTCCCACACCACTTTTCCCTGGACAGAATCTCTGCTTTTTAAATTCAAAGCTTTCTTTATGCTCACAAACTGCACTTTTCTCGCTGCACAGATTCTCTTTTTCCTGCTTTTCTGTGCTGAAGGAAGCCCAGTGTGAGCCGCAGCTTCACGGATTCCTTCACATGTTTCTGCAGTGTGTGCTCAGCCTTGTGTGCACACTCAGATCGCATCGCTCTGTTCTGAATCTTCCCCCCAGATTGTCCAAACAAGCCCGAGCAGACTGGCAGGCGCCAGCGCGGTGACGTCACCCATTCATCCGAGCCTTGACGCCTGTCAGCCTGGCGCCGTTCGGGCGGTCTCCATGGAGACGTCAAACAAGAGAGCTCGCACTCCGCACTCCTCCATTCACCTGCGTGGCGCGCGGAACCCTGAGAACAAACCGGCTCCGGAGCTTTGTCGCTCATTTATCACCTTAAAGCAGCGGGATGAGATTACCGCCCAGCGCACCTGCAGAGCCGCCTCTGTCAGCCGGTTAACAGAGGAGGAGGACGGCTCGGCATTATGTTGTTACCGCATTTTAACACAGAATAACTGCTGCATTCCTCCACACAGCCCACTTTGACTATTGTACGTCCCTGTGGTTACTATAAAACTTGTTTTAAAAACTCCATTTCAGGCATTTTATTTTATTTTTTCAGTTTACACTCTTGTCAATGATGACAGTTTATTATGCCAAATAGTGTAAACTAGACTACATCATGCATCAAACTTATTTTTTAAGGAATAACAAAAAAAGTAAAAAAACATTTCTAAAAAACTTGTTTTACTTCATTTACTACATTTACTTTTTTGTTTATTATTATTATTATTATTATTTTTTACTATTTTCCACTATTAAACAGCAGCAACTAACATAATACCAATAGTGGAAGAAGAAGAAGAAAAAACTCCATTACAAGTAGCCTAAAATTCCTGCATTCAAAAGTTTACTTAAGTTAAAGTACTTACATATTATACTCATATACTCATATATTATGCTCATTAAGCAAGAGAATGGCCCCTGTCATATTATTGTATATATATTATTGGATTATCATTACTGATCTATTAACTTGTACAATGTGTTTTAATATTGTAGCTAGCCAATGTGAATGTCTTTTTCCTATCTTGTATACAGATGAGTAGTTTAGTCTATAAGCAGATCATTTATTTTATATGGAAAATCAGAATATGTAAGGTAACCAGTAAGCATAGCTGTGAAATAACTTTAGCAGAGTAAAAAGTACAGTATTTGCCCTCTGAAATGTAATGAAGTAGAAGTATAAAGTAGCATGAAATAGAAATAATTAGGTTAAGTTCAAGTACCTCAAAATTGTACTTAAGTACATTACTTGAGTAAACACACTTAGTTACATTCCACCACTGTTTAATACCAGATGTTATGAATATAAATTAAGCTCTTTTATTTGACTAGGATCTGCAACATACAATTGTTTACAAATGCATGTTTAATGCTCTGGTAACTGCACAGACTGATCACAATGCAGTTTTTCATCAAGTTTTAAATCAATTTGCATAGTCTTGAAGGAATTAAAAACAGCTTGTTCTCTTCAGATTTTAATATAAAAGCTATTTAAAGAGCCACTGCTCTGCACAGATGTTATACCAGACCAAAGATAACGCCAGCATTGCTGTGCTGTCTTGTAACAAAGTTAACTACCACTGGGACTGTTTCTTCTAGCTGTTGCAGTAGCCTGTAAAAACTTTTTCAAAAACTTTCTTTTTTCCCCTTTTCTTTTTTTGCCCTCTGTCCTAGGTCGCAGCTGACAGAGCGGAGGGAGGGCCGGGTGGGCAGAACAATGGGAGTGCGGTGCAGGGATTGTGGGAGAGAATCTAGGCTGGAGCCACAGTGTCTGGAGCGCCCCTCCACTCCCCTCATCCAGCTTTTGTTCAGCTGCAAAAGCTATCAGCACTTCCTACTGACACCAACAATAACTCCACACAGCTGGGCCCTTTTTAGCCTGTTTACAGCACATCAAGGCGAGGGGAGAGAGAAGACAGAGGGAAGAGGCAGAGGAGGGAAAGAAAAGTGAAACATATTAGCTCCTGATTTTAACTGACAGAATGGCAGTGCCCTCTCCCAGCTCCCCTTCCCTCCTTCATCGCTGACACAGAATTGCGTTTCCCAGTGGACTCTTTACATCTGAGCCGATTATCACATGGTATTTTATTTCTACGACAGGCTACTGTTTGTGTCAGTGCTGTTGCAACATCCTGCATCCATCAAACAGCAGAAAGGCAACACTTGTCTTTTTCTTTTTTTTTTCAGGACATTGTGTATCTTGGTTATATTTGTGCCAGCACACAAATCGTTTCCCAGTAGCGTTTTTCAGGATAAATTGTTCCATTTGGTGGAGGGGAAACGTATTAGCTAATACGCCCTCTTTATCGCTACAGCAAATACATCTACAAAAGCGCACTACAGGAAGCCACAAGGGGAAAAGTTGGTGCAGGAATTCATTCAGAGGAAATAGGACATTCCAGTAATGCTTTCGCACTTTTGCTGCTGTTATTATTGCTGTGGGGACAATAAGTAGTGCGCGTACTACTTCCTGAAACATGAAAGTGACCAAACCACAATAATGGCAGGGAGAATAAAAGGTTTCTTAGACAGAGGATTTTACTTTGGTATGATTATTGAGATACACTGTTGAAAAGAAATGTGCAGGAATTTGATTATGAAAGGAGAGCACCACATGCAAGTTTTCAACATTTATTACTCACACACACACACACACACACACACACACACAGGCCATCTCCCCGCAGCTGTGGGATTAGTTTCCAGTTCCCAGTCTCGCTCTTCCTGTTTTCTTGATAATGATCACACCTGTGTGCAGGTGTGTGGAGAGGCTCATATGGGACTGGGAGGGGTGAGTGTAGTGTCAGCTACAAAAACTTTTACCATACCACGTCACATCTTTCCGCAGCTGAGTGATGATTGACTAGTGGCAGTCAGGACTCATCAGTCACAGGAACAAGTGGAGTGAAGTTTGTGCTGAATGTGAGAGTTTGTAATGCTGTGTGTCACGGCTTCTGTGGGTGTGTGTTATGTATGTTTCCGCCTGGATTCCTGGTGTGTCCCGGCGTGGCCTGGCACCTCCCTGGGCAGCCCAGCCTCTGTAATGACTGAGGACCCGTGGTTGGGAGTCACTTCCTGTGGGAGTCCTGGTTCAGAGATGTGTCATCAGCAGTGCAGACCGGCTGGAGCCTTTGCCGCCTGTTGGGTGTTTTTCCTGTGTGCAGGCAGCAGACTGGGTGGGTGGATGCCCTCCCCTGAGAGCCAGGGGCAGGTCACAGGAACACTATCTCCATCTGATAGTTGGTGTGCGGAGAAGCCTCACAGAGATCCTTGAAGCCCCACAGGTGTCCTCTGCTCTGCGTCCTTGGCCCGGGAAGACTCGCAGGGACAGCTTGGTCTCTCTTTATCTCTTTCTCTCTCTTGTGTACATGTGTATGTGTGTGTGCATTCACCGGACCCAAAGCTCACCCCTCCTTTACACCCCTGTGGCCATCTCCCTCCGCCTGGTTCCCACACACACTATCAAAGCCCTTTAATGGCTTCTAATTAGCTCCCCATCTGCTGGTGACAGCGCACTGGTGGCATGCTAAAGCACCCATTGAGAGCATAGGCATTGTGCTCTGGAATACTTTCCACTCCAGTGGCAATTGCCTGGAGAGAGAGCTTTAGTTGGGGGTGCTGGGGTGGGGCTGGGTGAGGAGGGGTGAGAGGGAGGAGGGGGGGGGGGTGTTTCTGGGTAGTGTTCTCTACAGTCAGGGGCTTGGGGGAGGGCAGGGGTGGAGGGATACACAATAGGAGACAGTGTTACGGCTTGTTGCAAATCTAATAACACCAGAGTCCCTTTTCCGTCCGCTGGTCATCACCACCAGCAACTATTTCACAATCCCACCTCACCCCTCCCTCTACTTCTTTCACTTTAGCAACAGCATCTCACAGGGGACAGTCAGGTGATTTAAATGTGACTTTGCGCTGAGGCCATGGTGAAACTGGCAACACAACCTGATGAGGTGCTCCATTGTCCTGAGGAGCCCCATGGCTATTGCTCCCCTCTTGGACCGAACAATAGATGCACCACTATAGAAACTGTAAATGTAGCCTAATGAGGCCTCTTCATTAGCAGAACCTGTCTATGTGTGAATGCGGTGTGTTTGTCAGATCCTATGAGGCCTTCTCCTTTCCAGGGCTTTCAGCAGGGCCCAGGTCCACTGGTAGCAGAAGGGGGGACCAGCTGTTCCCAGCTGGTAGCCAGAAGATGCCTATGGGGGACAGGCCTGATTGCTGCTGGCCAGCTGCCCCCTGCTGTAGGAGGGAGATGGAGAACAAACAAATAACTGCTTCTGGGAAACCATCAGATCAGCTCCAGGATCTTCTTCGCTCTATGTTAACCGTCACTGGGGAATTATGGATAGATATATACAGTATACTGTACATATACTTTAATTAAGACGTTTAGCTGACTAATCTAGAATGGGAAATCAAATCCTGGGTTATTATCAACACCCAACAGAAAAAAGGTGAAACATCACCAACAGCAGCGTACTCATGTGGTTTTGTTAAATCGATAAGAAAAGCAATGAAATTAAGCATTCATTGTATATTTCTAAATACACATTTTTACCATACAAGAATATATTCCCCTAATGAAGTTCTAATGAGAAACTGAACTAACCTATCAAAGACAGGAACTCATTCTGGTGTTTTTAAAGATTCAGTGGAAACAGAATGCACCACTTTGAAACGTAAAGCCACGTATTTGTGTGTGTGTGTGTGTGTGTGTGTGTGTGTGTGTGTGTGTGCAGGAATGGTCTGTCACCTAACCTCTCTCTCCATCCCGCACACACACACACACACACACACAAACCAGCACATCCCCACAGCTGCACAGAGGCGTCCAGTCAGCACGGCCAGGGGACATGGGAGCCAAAGCCCAAAGATGGAGCATGGACAGTGGCAGCTGGGGAGCTGACAAAGCCCCATTCAGAGGGCCCAGGCCTGGGGACAATGGCTGGGCCAGGCTGAGCCCTCTCCTCCACTCTTCCACCCAAAGATTAATACTTCAGATGGGCTTCCCGGTGGCAGGCAGGGCTAAAAGGAGAGCCCTCCTGTTTGTCACTGGGCATTGTGCGAGTCGCCTGAGAACCAACCTCTTGGATGAGCTTGACAAATGAGAGCCGCCATTGACAGTGAACAGATTGGGCCTGCCACTTTTGTTTTGATTGTGGAGCGGGTATAATCAAGTTATTTGGGCCTCGGGGAGTTTTTGTTTCTCTCTCCTGATGCTCTTGACACTAAAGTCCTACCTTAACAGCCTCTGCTGGCTCAGCTGTGATCTGAGCCTGCTCAAGTTTCCTCTCCTGTTTGTTGTTTCTATTTATCAAAGTTGTATAGAGGGCACAACAGCAAGAGGAAGTTAATTTACTTGGGTGTGGGAATCTGGCTATCTATTCATGCGCCCTACAGAAGGCAGTGCAGGTGCAACAGGTGTAGGTGTTTGTATTCTTGTCACAGTCAATAGGGCTACAGTAGAGTTATTGTTATGTTTTCTATGCAGATGTCCCCTGTACACCTGACCTGAGTAATGTTAAAAGAACAGCACACCCAGGGAACTACAGTAACCAGAGACCCTGTTAGGTAAGGGTTGGGGGTAAACACAAGCAGCTCGGCAATCTTTTTTTTTCTGTATCCCTGTGAGTGCGGCGCAGGTGTTTAGCCCCCAGCAAGGCAGCATTTCAGGTTAAACTGTAGGAACGCTGCCCCGCCTTTACACCGGGAACTAGAAGTGGCCGCAGAGTACACAGCGTCACACCTGCACACCTGTGCACTCAGTGTGTGTTTTGCTACCGTGATCACATCACATTATTTCACAACAGGAAATATTCTTCCACAGAAAAGAGAGCAACCATTCAGTCAGCATTTTATATGCAAATAAGCCCCATAGCTAAAGTAAACTGACCTTAAATTAATTTTCCCTCACCACTCAGACTGTTTGATAAAGCAACAAGCAAGAACTGAACATTTGTTTTCATGTGCTGTGGCTACAGTCAGGGAGCGGTGGGCCATCTGCCCTGTCTGTCCCGGTGTTATTGCTGTGCATCGAGCAGCCATTCTCACGATAAAGGAATGTGCCCTTCTTGTAAACATACATCGACCCCCTTGAAGTGTCACAAGCGCCATTCCCTTTCCCTGTTCCCTCCCATCCCTCCTCTCACACCCAGTTGTCCCCTCATCCACCCCAGCCTCCATCACCCTCTCATCAAGCCCCCCAGCTCCTTCTACTGCCAATGTCCCAGTCCCCTCAGCTGCCCAGGGAAGATCCTCCCCTGGTTCCCACGTAGAATTGAGAGACACACAGCTAAGACAAGCGCCCTGCTTTTCACCCAGGGCCCACTTCCAGGAATCTGCTTGTGTGAAACTTTGATGCAGCAGAAGGTGCCCTACTTTTAAACTTCATTCTTCTCCCTGGGATTGTTTCAGGGGGTTTAACAAAAGGGGAAAGAGCCTGTGTGCCGGTCAGCAGGGGTGTGTGCGTATGTGCATCTAGGTTATACTTAGGTGCATGTGTTCGCGTGCACGCCTGTGTTTATGCAACAGTGTGTATGTGTGTGTGCACGAGGGGAGGGCTGGAGGATTATAAAGAGGAAGTGAATGGGAAGTACACACTCAGTGACAAAATAAGAGGGAGACATTCCTTTGCTGCCCCTCCTCCCTGCTCCCTCTTTCTCTACTCTCCCTCCGCTGTGGCAGGGCCCTGGGAAAATCAAACAGGTGGTTTGGGCCTGGCAGGAAAGCTGGCTGGGCCCGGGGTGGGCAGGCCTACAGGCTGCTGGGGGCTATCAAAAGCTCTTAGGCCCAGCTTTAGGCCAGCACTCTGAATGGCCCCGGGCTTCATTATCATGTGAATTCTGGGAACTGCCCCGGGCCCCCAGTAACACCAGTGAGCTGCCCATATGGCGTTTGCTTGGCAACTAGGGAGACCCAGCACCCCCACCCCCACCCCACCCCTCTTCCAGTGCTACTCCTCCATTCCAGCACTCCTGATATCAAAGGAGGACAAGGAGGAGAGGGAGGCAGAGGCCCAGAGCCCCCCAGCCCCAGCCCTCTCCTGGGGGGGCTGGACCACACAGAGCAGCACTGGACAGTCCTTAGGGACCCTGGATAACACCGCTGCCCTACAGGGCACTACAGCTAGCCCGGCTCTGGGTGGATTTAGCCATTGAATTAGCATTAAAGACACATTCTATAGCTGTCAATTTAGCATCAGAGCCAAAGCTTTGACAGATGAAGATGTCGGCAGCCTCTCCACTTCATGAGGGTACTCCTAATCAGCTGCCCTCCTTCCATCATACCAATTCTCACTGAAGATTTTAGAGGGTAAATTCTTTCTGACCAATCACTATTAAGGCCCAGTCACACTAGAAAGTGGCACTGCATAATCCCCCTGCGCGTCTTTGTGAAATATGTGGTTCTAGAAGTTTAGTGACATAGGGACTACTCACAGGGCTAGCTGGTGAACTACTGTAGTTGGCAAGCTAACCGCTCTGCTCGCCAGCTGGTAACATGTTACTACAGGTCAGTTAGAATACTCTTCAAGCTTCTTTTTTTCCAACCATTTTTTTCTGTAATGTGCCGTTTACTCACCGTTTACTCAGTTTAATACAAAGTGTTATCGTTGGAGGATAAAAGATTGTTAGCTTGGTTGCTAATGGAACAAAGGTTATTCAAAGATGCATTGTACCATTGACTCCTGTCTCATAACTGTTTACAAACCATTCTTGTTTTTGTGGAGCAGTTCATACTCCGACAGAGGAGAGCTAAGTAAAAGTTGATGGTGCAACACAGCTAGTAAACTACGATAGCTTTCTCCACTTTGGACTCTCAGAGGTCAGCGCTGTCAAGATGGCTATTGGTCAACGGCGCAAATACACATGAAAGATTTGTGTGGATTTACTTTGCCCCCACGAGCAAATCCACAAACGGAATTAATACTTCTTTTTTTTTGACATTTTAAATGCTGGTGTAACTATGCCTTTTGTGAGCCGTAGCAGCCAAAATGTTCACTGAAAATTTCCTTTCATTACTATCTATGATACAGCTGCAGCAATATGCTGTAGGTGTGCTGGCCCCAAGCAGCCCCCCATGAGCATTCCAGATACATTAGCAGTGACATAAAAATCCCAATGAGATCCATCTGAGGTAAATAACCTTGTGAGTCATCTGATTTTCCTGGATGAGGATGAGGACACTTCTACAGAGGAGATGTCACTTAACAACAGAGCAGGAATGCTGCTCCGGCTGCTGCAGCCAGCCACCTGCGCTATAGTGCAGCGGGGGTAGGAGGAGGAGGAGGAGGAAGTGAGTGTGAGCGATGTGTGTTATATGTGCCACATGATCTCATGCTGATGAAGAGACTTTGGATGGCTCCAGCATTGTTCATTGTGATTACTACTTCTCTCTCTCTCTCTCTCTGTGTGTGTGTGTGTGTGTGTGTGTGTGTGTGTATTTCTATGTCTTTGTGTGTGTGCACGTGCGTGAGATTGGGGTGTGATCATATATAGCATATGTGGAAAATCAAGTCAGCTTACCTCACTGCTTGCACCTGTGATAAAGAAGGCGAGGTATGGAAAACAGAAGAGAGCAAAACAGGGAGGGAGGGAGGGAGGGAGAAGTGTGTGAGAGGGAGAGAGAGGGAGAGAAAGAATTAGAGAGAGAGAGAGAGAGAGCTGAAAGTGTGATCTGACTTCTGAGAAACTCTACTGGTGATTCATGCTGTTACACATGGAGCGATTCACTCCCTCTGCAGCTGTGCGGGGCCACATGCGCAATACGATTTCACAACATCTTTCCTGTCCTTGGAAATTCCTTTTTTTCATGCAACCCTCTCACCCCCTTCCCTCCTGTCAGTGTGCTGGCGGTGTTACCCTGACAGAGAGGCAGGTGCACGACTTAGTCATTCTTCTCTTCCCCAAAAGGCTCTGTGCTTCACTGAGGCTTTAGTTGGCTAGAAGGGCTTGACCAAAAAGCCCTGTCAGAGTCATGTGTTTATCAGACAGTAGGCCTCACGGTGCTGCTGGTGATGGTGTTGTTGCTATCACTCAGTTTATCGCTCACCTTCGTTGTCAACAGCCAGTCGAGTGACTCAGCATTTCTATGTTTCGCTTCCTGCTATTTGCCCTACAGTGTGTTTATCTTTACAGTATCACTCTCTCTCTCTTTCTAGGACTGATCACTCCATGTCCAGTTGTGACCCAGGGGTGGGGATCACACCCAGGATGACGTGTGTGTGTTGGGCCTGTGATTCATCCCACAGCTGCCCCTCTGACCGGCTCCAGCTCTGCAGGAGCAACGCAGCCAACGTTCAAGACTGCTCTGTTTACAACAAACCCAAGCTCATAGCAAACCCAAGCTCATAGCAGTGAGGAAACTAAAGCCGCTTTTGCATTTGGAAGTCGCAATGATGCCTTGTTCAGCGTGAGACTTTTGCATCTGCAAGGCTTGATTTTGTCAAATTTTTGTTGTCATTCCATGGTAATGCACTTCAATGCAGAAACTAAGTATAATATAGATTGGATAAACCACTCTCCTGCTCTCAGCTAAACTAGATTTCATGGCATTATTTCAAGAGGCTAAAATGATAATGAGAATTATTTTTCCCATGACATCCTTGTTTGCGTACATGCTGTGAATGCAATAGGGATGCACTGATCCAATGTGCCAGATCGGTATCGGCCGCGACACACCAACCTTCTTAATCTGATCTAGTATCAACTATGACATGACCGTTCCAAATTAAATAGTTTCTTTGTCAACGTCTTTATAGAATTCTGTGTTTCTGCGCCAATCACAGCCGGCCTACAACTCAGTTTTTAGCACCAAAGCAATCCCTGGACTCAAGTTACCTTAAATAGAAAAGATTCCACTGATCCTTGCAGTGAGGTACACAGAAAAGGAGAGCAGAAAGTATCTGATCAGTACTCTGTATTGGCACATACCTTGAGTTGAAACATCAGAATCCGTATAGGAAGAGAAAAAGTCGGATCTGTGTATCCCTGGAAAGCAATGCTGTTCTTCAGCAAGTCTCGAACATCATCTTCCCACCAACAAGCTTTTGAGTTTCCTCTGAATGTCTCCCTCATAAACTCCCATTTGTGTCAAAGAACATTACAACCTTTTCAGTGTTTTAAAGAGGTTGCTGCTTTTGGTTTGAGAAATCTTTAACAGAGAACTGTAGTTCCTGTGACCACCTGACACAAACAGTGAAAACTGCCATAAGTAAGGTTAAGTTGTGTATGTGGGAACACAGCTTAAACTCGAAACGATCACTTTGTCAAACAGTTGAATGCCACTGACCTCTTAGTGACCAGTCTTAGTGAATGACAAAGAATAGAAATGATGGAAAGACATAAAATTACAAAAACTTTGGACACCAACCATTCCATGATTCACAGGAAAGATAGTGAAATGTTTACCAATGTTGCAGGCAAAAATAGGTTGTAACCACTAATTTCATGTAATGGAAACGTAATATAACAAGTATTTTAACAAATACTGCTGCTGTACTGATGAGACCATTGAACCTTAATACTTTTTTGGCATTGCCTGGAATGCATTCATGTCACTGAGTATCAAAAGCTGGCATCAGGTGTCAGCTCAGGTTTATAATCTTGTTTAATTATTCACTGACCTGAAACTTGGTTTAAAACAAAATTTTGCTAATTATAGGCTTATTTTATTTAGACATCTCACATTCTCTTGGTTACATCAGGTAGGTGGGTGGTGTCTTTAATAATAGATACTGGCCTTTAATGAAAATAACCTGTTTGATATAGATACACAGTATCAGTTAAGAGATATATTTATTGTTTCATGAAGCATTTCAATTCCTAATCCCCCTCCTCACCCACCAACACACACACACACACATACACCTCTTATCCCTCTTCGCGCCAAAAGAGCCAGCAGGAGAAAGTAAAAGAAAAGAGAATGGGCCTTCGAATGGCGAGGAATGAGAGTTGAGTTGAGGAACAAGTGAGTGAGTTAGAGAATGAGAAAATGAGAGGCAGAGACAGCATGGATTCTTTTCTTTGGGGCCTTAAAGACATGTTTCCCTCAGATGTTGGCTCTTCTTCAGATGCTAATGGTTCACTCTTATTCCCAAGCTGGGCCTTAGCATAACAATGCAGTGGAAGTGAAAGAGCTAAACCTCTGCTTTCTTTAAGAAGCCAAAGCTGGGCTTTTCTTGTGGACTAATGCCCCTCTCTCTCTTTGTGCTCCCAGTGAAAGGCCTGTGGAACGCAAAGGCAAGGTGATCACAGAGTTTACTGAAAATGAGACTGAAACAACACACGGGCCCGGGCTGAAATTGCATTGGTGAAGTAATTGTAAGCCAGGACAATGACCAAATATAGAGCAGTGAGTTGGCTGGCCCGGAGCCAGAGTACTCACTCTCTCGAGTATGATGACAGCAGTCATTTTGAATATTATCAGCTTTTGCTTTTAAAGCTGCGCTGAATTATGTCTGTTGGAAGACTCCAATCCAAATGTTATGACTGCGTGTCCCGTGCTGACTCCAAGTCCCATCTGAAAAGCAGTTGCGAGCCTGAAGGGTTTTTGGATGAACTGCGGTCTGACCTTGACGGGGCCCTAGTAGATACTGTGGTAAGGCCTGATAGCCTCTGATAGCAAAAGGAGAACATATGGGTTTCTGCTTTATCATTCATCAAGAAAGAATGAACATGATGGGAGGTAAAGGACATGCAGGAGGACATAAAGACACAGGCCGCACTGGCTGCATCGAGACATGATGACATCAGCTTATCCCTGTTTGTGCAAAGTCAAACTGTTCCTTCTTATTACAGTCATTCAATTTTCTGCCTTTGCGCGAAAGTGGTTCTTAGAAATTTGGAGAGATCTCATAGGGCACATTTTGAGGTGTGGTTTCAAGGCTGGCTGGCATTTTACGACTGCATGTTTATGACATAGACATAAAAATATTGTATGCTGAAAATATGCGTACATGGGATCCAGAGGGAATTCACGCTTTTAAAGGAGCAGTCTGCAGTTTTTTAAACAATTAATACCATAGTGGAAGTGAGTTGTGATAAAATGTAAGATGATTATTCCATGCAGGAAAAGTAAAGTGTCACAGCAGCAAATGGAAGTTCAAAAACAGATGCATAGTATAGATAAAGAGAAGTAACCTAAAAAACTACAATACCATATACAATGTAAAGCACAACAAATAAAGGTAATACATACACCATACATAAACGGTAACTACAGTGTAGTAGAGGACAGTAACTGATATGAGATAAAAGTGACGTGTGAACTCTAAGAAATCCAAATGAGGCTTCATCTGTTGTCCCTCGGGCCTCACGATGACAATAGTCGACTAAGTACCCCCCAATTACCAGGTTTTAACCCATTAACACCTCTGATGTTCCCCCTCTTTCTCTCTCTGTCCTTGCAGCTCTCCTTCACTCCCGCCTCTCTCTATGCAGATGAGCAGTCGGCCCAGGTGCAACACAGAGGAAGTTAGCACCTCCTGAGCACAGCGACACACTCTATTTACATGCAAAACGCTGGGCTTAGTCAGAAAATGTGTGAACACAGGTGCATGTGAGTGGGACGTGGTGGGGAATATTGTCAGCGGAGCTACTAATCTGTTTGTCCTGACGCACTCTGTGTTTGCTGTGATACTGTGGAATCGCAGTATATTGTGTAATTAGATGCTTTATGGAAACACATTTCAGTTTTCTATTGTAGGAGATTGCAGAAGAAGGATAGAAGATAAATATGCCTCTCACAAACACAAGCCTGCATTTACTTGTGCTGAATTGAGCTTTTTGTGCTCTTTCATTTGTGTGCGTATATATATGTGTGTGTATGTTGAGAGGAAGTCGGTGGTGGCACCCAATGTCATTTGAAGCGGAGCGCCTGGCGCCACAGCATCAGGAACATCACTCCCTGGTGCCAGGCTCATTTTTATAAGCACTCACTAAATGACACACAGCTGGCGGCATGGAGACAGCTGTCACTGCCGTCACTACGCCCTAAGCTGTCTCTCCATCTCTCTGTGTGTCTTTCCCTCTCTTTTCCTCCTCTCTCACACTGGTGTTCAGCTGGGCTGCCTCCCTTCCTCCTCCCCCGCCTCCCTCCCTTCAGGGTCCAGACTTCGTGGAGCCGAAGCTGCAAAGACTCACTTCCTGGAGCTGGTGCTCACTTCCTTTTCTTTTTGTGGGACTTCCTGTGCTGCCTCTGTGATCAGGCCGGTCAGAGCTGACTCTCTGGGAGAGACTTCCTGATGCACAGACAGCTGGGGAGATAATCCTCTCATTCTGCTTTTGTCAGGATTTTTTTCTATCTCTCTTTCTGTGTCTCCAGAGGTCTTCTTTCCCCCTCTGTACTGTTTTTCCATTTACTCTGCTAAGCGGCAGGTTTATTTTGATCCGAAGCAAAGCGAATCTGATCCCCCAGAGATGGATCATCTTCTGAAAAGGCAGACCTATGAAGGACAGCATCAGAGGAAAATGAGCCTAACAGATATCATACAGCCTAATGATATCAGATCGAGACACAAGGCGCAGTTCATACCTGCTGATCTGGAGAAAATATCCTGCAATATCGCACCAGGCTGTCCCATCCATTAGGACTGATGTTCACCTCATCCAGCACCTCGCCCTCCCCTCTGGCTGCGAGCGAAGGAATGTAGTGGGTGTGGGTGTGTGGGCCCTGGTAGCGAGCAGAGACTGGCTCTAGTCGGTACGCCAACCCTGAGAACAGGCTCCTGTGATGGTTCAGGCAGGACAGAGCACAGATAGCCTGCAACGAGGAGGCCTCGGTGGGTGAGCAAGCACAGGTCCTACAGAGAGAAGGAGGAAAGAAGGTGAAGGAGTGTGTAGGAGGTGTAAGAGAGAATAGTTTGATTTTAGACGCTTTTCTGTCTGAGCTCTTGGTGTATCCCATCCTGCAACACATCACCCATCACTACATAAATGTTATTTTTATTGCGCAACATTTTTATCTCTCATGTCGTGTGTGTTGCCAAAATAGGAACAAATGAACTTCCTGGCCAAGCATCCACCTCTTTTTCAGCAGCATATGTTCACCTTATGCCGCTTCCTCTCTGTATGTCCATCTGGCCACCTGGGCCACTGGTGACAGCAGGGTGGCTGGTCCAGGGTCAGGCCAGAGAACAGAGGGCAGCAGGGAGCAGCACTAGCCTGGGGATAGAGGGTAAGATCCTGGGGTGCCGGGCCAACCTAACCTGAGTGCAGAGAGGCTAGGGCCGCTCAGAGCCAGTATGCCACCTCAGCGTCCCCCCCACACAGAGGCCAATCTGTAAGAGCCTCCTTTGAGGGATGTGGCTAACACATGGGCTCCTCACAGACAGAACACGTTGTGTGTCAGCAGGCTCTATGCTTTGTGCGACGGACAAATGGGTTTAGTGTGTTGCTCCTCTGTTTGCACGGCTGCTCTCACATGTTTGAGGTTCTCTGAGGGGAACGACCTGGCAGGGGCAATAAAAAGTTGGACTGGATAACTAGTGTTGTTTCACCTGAACACTCAATCTGTAGTCAAACAAGCCCATGGGATAGCTATTGAAGTGTACGCCTGCTTAAGGTTTATATTGCCTCAATTAACATCTACACAGATAGTATCAAGGTGTCTAGAATCTGAACTATGCAAACAGAGCTAAAAACCGACAAGTGTTACAGAACAAGTGAAGGTGCCAGAGATAGCAGTGTTTTGGAGCAACCTCTGGCAGTTTCACTTTCCTTACATAACAAAAAAACAGCAGCGGTGATACAATCTCATTCTCAATCCATCATAATTAAGGCAATGTAGTTTTTGGGACTCATCCTCAGGGATGGAGGTTTCGAGGGAGGGCTGACACAAGGCCTGTGCTCTGGGCATGTTCCAACAAGATCCCCCAGCTCTGCCGTGCTCTGGCCCTGGTCCGCCTGGTTCGGCCTGGCTGGCTGTTCCCTGGGGTGCTGAGTGACAGGAGAACACGGCGGCCTCTCCACACGTCCTCCACTTCCTGAGCTACTGCTGGGCTCGGCAGTCCTCGGGAGCTCCACATGGCAGCAGGCTAAGTACACACACAGGAAGAGGTGACATCTGAAACAGCAAATGCTGCAAAAGTTTGTTTGTCGTCTCTTTAAACTGGTGAAAGTTTTGAATGTGTGCATTGTATCCCTGGGCCGTCTCATCACACTAGAGCATCTGCCAAATAACAATACCAAACATTCAAATTCAACATGAATTAAACATTTTGTCTTATTTCATGAAACTTCAGTAAATTGTTCATAATTTCCTGCAAAACACTGCATGAGAAAATATGTTGATGTCTATGACAAATATGGTATGTTTTGACAGAATATAAAGTATTACCAGCTGGCCTGATTATATAAAAAGCAAAAGAGCAAGAATCCTACATATAAGTCAAATTTTGAGCTGGGGAAACAAATGTGCTAATACTGTGCTACATTTGTCACAACAAAAGAGCTACAATTTGATCCTCTACTATGCAAGACTTTTATTTCTTGTTTCGAAACTTGCTTGATAATTCCATAAAAAATGTAATAATGAATTCAAACATTTCCAAGGTATTAACCAGCTTAGCCCAGAATGTTTTTTTCATATAAAAGGAGATGCTTTAGGAGAGCTCAGGGATGAATGTGTAATGAGCTCGAAATAACCTAAAGCCCTTTTTTCTCTCTTTTTCTCTTCTCTGTGTCCTCCCTCCCTCCTCCCCTCCCTGTCTTTTTTTTCTCCTCTTTTGGGAAACATGCCTTTCCCAGCTGCACAGCCCCCACAGCGCGAGGCCAGGCCAGGAGCACAGCTGGCCAGACTTGGTGGAGCCAGTCGACAGGCGCATGGAGCGCAGCCCGCCCAGGGCCCGCTTCCTCCGCAAACATGCCCAGGTGTGGGGCCTCTGAGCTGGGCTTCTGATCTCCACCAAACAGCACTGTGTGTGTGTGTGTGTGTGTGTAGGGAGGGACGGTGGGATGAGGGATCAAGAAGGCAAAAGGGGGGAGGAGGAGGAGGAGGGGCGTCATGGTGTAGAGGGGGGTGTCCCTGCTGAAGCTGTGTCAACATTGTGTGTTAATGTGTGTGAGTATGTGCATCTGTATCTGCATGTGTTTGTGTTTCGGGAAGTGAGGGGTCACCCCTGGGGGAGACAGTGGGCAACAACAATTACTGCAGCATTGTAGCTAAATTGTGTCTGAATTGTTCGTCCCTGCCCACAGCCAGCCGGTGCCAGGAGAGAAAAGCTTAGAGTGGCTACGTAATTACTGTGCAGTGGCTCATTTGAAAGATTTGAACAGTGCTTATTAGCATATAATGGAAAATAAATGATCACCTGCAGGATGACTACACACTCATGCAAAGCTCAGAGGGCTGTTTGAAGAATGTAATTCTGTACCGACTGATTACCGTCCACATATAACAATAACTGACTTCTTTCTGTTAACTCTAGGTTTCTGTAAGTTCTGTTGTACTGGCTGAGCTGTGGTTTTAACACGCTTAAACAAAAACACACTCCTGAAAATATCCAGCTCAGGCCACAGAGCTCACCCAAGTAACTTTTCCCATAAATCACTTCATAAATCACTGCACAAATGTATGCTTAAATGATTTCAGATTGCTTCGTAACAGTAACATTACCTGTGGCTGATTTGATATGCATCCCCCCCCCCTACACCCCCCCTTTTTTTCTTACTGTGTTACAACTGATGGTGACCTCACACTGGCCTGGTTGACATCCAATCCAAGCATTTAACAGTATAACCAGATTCCAACACAGACACACACACACACACACACAGGCCCTTTAAACGCATGCACGCACACACACAGGAACCAATTCCGCACTCTGCACCAGATGAAACATAGTGTAACAGGAGGCGTATGAGCTGGGGTCAGATCAGATAAGGCAAGGCCAGACAGCCTCAGATAAGCTCTTTGAACGGCTCTATCTGCAGCGTCAGGGAGATGTTCTCCCCTCCAGCCGTTTCACATGATGACTGCTGGCCAGGCGGCTGCTGCTGGCCTGTTTGTGGCCTAGCCCTGCTACTAATTAACTGGGAGAGCCCAGGACCCACTGACTGACTGCCTTGTCTCCTGCAATCCCCCCCACTCAGGATTGCTCATGCATGCATGCTAACAGACACTCAAGCAAATACACACATAGACACACAAACTCCTATCTGTTGTGGACCCCAGGAGGATCTTAGATGGTGTAGGTGGCCCTCTTGTGGTACAAAAAGGAGGGTGTTGAGGGGGGTAAGGGAGTCTCATTTGCTTGGTCATTCTGTCTCTTTCCAAAAGTTTGTCAAACCCAAAACCTAAAAAGTAAATCGCAAAAAAAACACATTTAGGCTCAAGTATGGGTAGTGCTACATGCTAAACCGCTATATATCTAGGACTGCAACAAACGATTACTTTCATTATCAATTAATCTGTCATTTTTAGGATAAGCAATTAATCATTTAGTCCAGTGATTCCCAACCAGGGTTACCTGTACTCCAGGGGTTACTTCTGCAGTTGCCAGGGTGTGTGGAAAGAATTTGGAGTATAGGTAATTCATTTGAAAAAATTGAAATTGCAAATTCATTTAAAAAAAAAAAATCAGTTATAGTCATCTGTTACACCTAAACACTATGTGTTGCAATTGAGAGTGTGTGTAAATCAGTTAGCAAGCGAGCAGTCTGAACTGTTAGCTAAAAGTAATGGATAAATGAATAAACATAATGAATAAACTGTTGAAATAGTAGCTAAAAGTATTGGATAAACAGCTGAATCTGATAGCTAAAAGTGTTGGACAAATGGTTAAATAGTTAGCTAAAAATAATGAATAAGGTTAGGTACAAGTAATAGATAAACCTTTAAACCTGAGTGTGTTGGACAAATGGTTAAATAGTTGCTAAAAGTAAAGGATAAACAGTTGAACATGATAGCTAAAAGTGTTGGACAAATGGATAAACAGTTGAGTAGCTAAAAGTATTAGATAGATGAAAAAGTTAATGGATAAATGGTTGAAATAGCTAAAAGTAAGCCTAATGGGTAGATAGAGCAGGTAATGGATAAACAGTTGAAATAGTTAGCTAAAAGTACTGGATAAATGAAAAAGCAAGAAGTTTTCATCCATTTTACTTTAAGCTATTTCAACCATCTCTTGACTAATGGTTGAACAGCTGACAAAAAAAACATTGGTTTTGTCTTTTAGAAGTTCCCAGAGCCTAAGATGATGTCTTTATATTGCTTCCTTTGTCCAACTAACAGCCCCAAACCCAAAGATATTCAGTTTAAAGTTACATAAACAGCATTCTCATGTAAAAGAAGCTGCAGTCCGTGAACGTTTGACATTTCTTCTCGATAAATTACCTAAAAAGACAGATTAATTTATTGTCAGTTAATCACTTAATCACTTTGGCACTCCTACTAATTCATAAACACCCCCCTCTTATGTCTGTGTCTGTTTCATCATGTCAAGGCATATTGTAGGTTTTAACTAAACAACACTGACTATAAATCTCATACTACTCATATTGTTGAGTCTTGTACACTTCATTGTCTAATGTAAGCTTCTGATGACAGTCCAGTCAGAGGTCTGTGCTGTGTTTTAGCAGCGCTCCCCTCCCACGGTGCACAGGTTAAAGCCCAGTTAACCTCATATGTCCAGGAGCATTCCAGAGGCTGTCAGCTGTTTCCTGCAGTGTCCCATGCAGGGTCTGGGCCTTGATGCTGGGAAGCCTCCCTCTGAATCCCTACAACAAGGAACAACACAATCAGAGTGTTTGCACAACCACAAAGTGCACACACACACATATGGACGCAGGAGGAGGCTGTGTGAGTGCTGCTGCTACTGGAATCTCACCATGAGCAGGCATAGGTATGCTTAGGAGGATCAGCTGGGATTTGTGTCTGTGTGTGTGTGTGTGTGAATAGGTGTATTTGTGTGTTTCAGTTGCTGTGTTTGGGTCTCCTGGTTGGACTAAAAATGGCGGCTTGCTCACCTGTTCACACACAGTGGACAGAAGGGGAAGCAGCCTCTTTTCACAGGGCCAGTCACGGCTGAGTGTACACACACACACACACACACACACACACACACTGACTTCCACATTTCTTTCCCTGTGCTCACCTGTTTGTTCAGAGTATGTCTGCAGGCTGATCAATTTAGCTCCAATGTTTCCACGCTACCTGTTTGAACAGCTGAGTGAAGCGTTGACTTTAGCACTTTGCACAATAGAACAGGATTGGTTTGGAAACACACACAGGCCTCCTCCTCCCATGCTCCTTCTGCTCGCGTGGACTTGGATCTGTTAAACGCTGCCCGGTGACCAACTGAAAGACTCCCCCCCCCCCCCGTTAAAATAGCTCTCTCTGGTCTGATGGAGTACAATAAGAAATCTGGTTTTAAGTGCATGTTTGTGGTCTGCATTGCTTACTATATATGGGCCGGGCCTCCCAGTCCAACATCTAATTATGTGTTGAGCGCTGATGGGAAGGGATTACACACACACACACACACTCACATCCAGCAGGAATCTGTAATTGTGTGAATGTACTCTGTGGATGTTGGAGTGGATGTGAAGTATGGGAAGCAGTGTGCTATTGAAGGAATGCCCTGGTGCCAGTGAGACTAGGGAGCAGAGCAGCAGACGAGCTGTGGTGGAGCTAAATGAGGAGAGACGGCAGCGTTCATGA
Source organism: Macquaria ambigua (assembly GCA_008360985.2). Lineage (NCBI taxonomy): Eukaryota > Metazoa > Chordata > Actinopteri > Centrarchiformes > Percichthyidae > Macquaria > Macquaria ambigua. The sequence goes on from VMKM01000023.1 coordinate 712,600, forward strand.
CACCAAGCTGCATTCCTCTGTGATCTACAGGCAGCTGTACCCTGATGTGCATCATCTGCATTTAAAGGAACACCTACACTTGCATGCAAACACACACTTAAAAAAAAAAAAACAAGAAGCAAAAAAAGGTGTACATGGAAAAGGGTGGTAACTCTTAAAACCTGGAGCCCATTCTATCTCATATAAGCAGTGATGGGGACTATTACAGGCTTAACGCGGCACACTGGGCTCATCGGCGTCTGTCTGTCGCTGGCCGGCCCGTTTTGGGGGTCCGGGCGGAGGGGTTTTGTGGCTGCGGTGCTGCCTGAGGCCTGGCTGGGCTGATTTACAGGCGGCGTGGGGACATGTGCCGGGGATACTCCCAGAGCAGCCACACTGCTGCTGCCTGCACATCTGGAGTCTAGACTGAGTGGCTCTGCCGAGCGCCTCACTCCCTCCCTTCTTCCCTCTCCACATCCACATCCATCCATCCATCCCTCTGCCTCAGCTGCTGTGTCTCCCCCCTCCCACCTTCATCCACTGTTTGTGTAGCTGCCGGGGCTCAATTGAAATTTAAGATCAGCTCTCACTTTTTCCTCTCTCCCACTCACTTTCCTCCACCCTTGTCTTTTTCTTTCTCTTCGCTCTCCTTCTTGCCCAACCTTCAGCACATCTGATGAAGGACAAAACAGTCTGAAAAAAAAAAAATGCGCATGTGGAAGACATCATAGAGGGGATTGTTATTCCTCTCCCTCTGAAAGCCAAAGCCTAAGTGTTCACAGGGGGACCCTCCAGTGATCTTTCAAGGAATTGAGGATCAGGCTCCCGAGCCAAAGAGCGGTCATATAAACATATTGGCTCTGACATACATAATAAACAGCAGTGCGATAAACATGATACCTCACATACTCACTCTCTCACACAAAGCCTTGCTTTAATGGTGGCTCCTGTTAGTTGCTGTCAGGACAAATGTTCCTTGTTCTGCTGAAGACCTGTAACGATAAAGACTTCTTCCACTCTGACACCCCTGCTCTTTATCCTCCCTTCCTTTACCTCCAAACACACGCACGTCTTCTCTTGCCGTTCACTTTGACCGTTTATCTCTCCTCGCTCTATTTCACACACACAAAGAGATAAAGCTTCTAATGCTGATGTTGTTTTTTTCTTAGCCTTCTCACCTATACATCACATAAGGGAGCGCTCATTAGCTTTGTATAGGAGCCCATAATGTGTAAACAGAGGCATATGTGTTATCTCTCATTGCGCCATGATGGATGAAGCACTCATAAGATAAATATGTGTTGGTAGGTCGGGTGGTCTTGGGGGGCAGTTAGGAACTTCTACTTTCTAGCTAAGACATGATTTGTTATGCAAATGATATATTGTGCCTGCCCGTGGCTGTTTTAAATGTTTTAACTGCTCCTCCAGTAAACAGCATGCATCAGGGTTTCCCCTTCGCACATGAGCACAATCACAATAGTGTCTCCCTTTCAAACAGTGGAAAGTTGTTGTAGAAACAACTTCTGTCTGTGGATCCAGAGAGGCAGGCGTCAGTGTAATTTACTGCAGACAAACAGGGAGCTCACTTTCTTTCCATGTAGCCCGATTTCCTCTTGCAGAAATGAACACAAGCTTTTTTATTTATTTATTTATTTTTACTGCCATGTTCACCCTATCGCATTCACGCCATGTCATACACAGTGGGAGAAATGGCTGTGTTCAACTCTCTGGTGTTAAACAGGTCATAAAAGGCAGCTACATGATACTCTTCCAACAAGGTCTGAACCTGTGGGGCTGCTCGCCTGACTGTCGCCTGCCTGCCCCCGCCCCCCTCCCCTCAAATGGAACAAATTATCCAGCTACTTGGGTAAAACAAGGTAATATTCATTTTAGAAAGAAGCGAAGAAAGAAGTAAAGAAAGAAAAAAACATCTGGATAGTACTGGTTGCTGTTTGCCTTCTCTGGAAGCAATTAAAACAAACAGTGTTCCTGGTGTATCTGAATGGTCTTCTCTCACTCTCATGTTTCACTCTGGTTGAACCTCGCACACCCTCTCACCACCTGTATCAGCTCTGATTCCCACCCTTGTTTTCTGTCACAGGACAGATATTGAGGGTGCGAGAAGGGAGAAAGACACCAGATACAACAGAAGGAGGGAGTCTTTGTGAAAGCCAAAGAGAACAAGTAGTCCCAAGTGATAGAGGTGACCTCAGCTCTTCAGGTTACAGGTGCAAACCGTCGGCATGGCTCTCACCTGTGCTGAGGCCCCGGGGCTTGAGTATCACACATGACAAAGGTCGAGGCGGCAGGTTTTCCACACTGTGCTGCTCTGCGAGAGCCACACAGCTCAAAAGTTCTCCTCAAGCGCCTGCTAAAGTGCCATGCTGACCCTGAGAACAAAAGGTGCTCTCCACTGACGTCTTAAAATACCTCCTGTTGGTCACTGACAAAAGCTAAAACACTTTATTCAGTGGAGAATTGTAAAGAAATTTTTTGACCTTTCCAAACAATACAGCAATGGCCAAAACGCTGCTGAAGTACATATTTTTCCTCCATTGACAGCCACAAACAGACCTTAATGCCAAGCAATTTACTGTGAACCAGACTGACAGGCAGCTGAATGGATTATTTCAAGACTAAGTGCTGAATCATATTGTCCTAGTGAGACCCATATATTGCACAATAAATGTGTGTGCGTCCAAGAGAGAGAGAGAGAGAGTATTTCTATTCATGAGTCTGCAGAGCTAAAGAAAGATTTTGGTGTTGCACAATAAGCCACAGGCTGGCTGGCTAGGTGTGTGCACCGTTGGTGTGTGTTGAGACGCGCAGATTGGCACAACATTGTGTGTGATTCATCAGGCTTACTGGGGCAACACCACTGTCAACACAGGCCTGCCCAACGCCCCACTGGGAGAGGCTCAACAGGAGTGGTGGTGCACCCTGATTGGTGTTAGCTGTGTTTGTGCTCAGAGAGTTAGGCAAACACTGGCTTAACATGTTATCCAGAGGCTTAGAATAAATTGTGCGTGGTGATTAAGTCAGGTATGAAGAAAAGCAATCACACTGCTGCAGTAGGTGAGAAGTGTTGTGTATATGATCTGACTGTTGATAAAGTGGTGATAAAGTTATAAAGTGAGGAAAAGCAATTACATAGTAGGTGAGAAGAGCTATGTGCATCATCTGTCTGGTTTCATAAAAACAGTGACATTACTGAGCTCACTTTATGACTTATCTCTTACACTAAAATTTTATCACAACATACAAGCTAAACAAGATAGAAACACTCCATAGCTCACCAGGAGACATATTTGTTGTTTCAATGGGTGTATTAGGAGAACTGGACACTAGACTCAAAGATGGCATCAAATAATTCCAATCAAAGTCGCTCACCCAGCACATGTGGTTTGCCTCTGCATTATGCGGCCCACTGCATATGCACGCCAACTGGGGCACCAGTTCTCAGCTCTTACAGTAATACATCCGTGGCTGTTTCCTGCTTGTGGTCCCATTCCATTTGCTCTCAGTCAGGTCACCTAATTGTGACATCTTTAAATCAACTGACTAAAGAGAATCTTGTAAGTTCAATGTGCCATTATCTTGTCCTACTTGTGGCCGCAGTGACTCAGCAAAAGTTACATAGGGTTGCTTTGACGTTACATCACATAATATTCTGCATCTTCATGTCCCAGCACTTCACTGAAGATATATCACATTTTGCTAGCTGAAAACTGAAAAATTAAATTTGGAATTTGGACTGTGCTTTACATAATTACAGATGGACAAATGGATCTATCAAAAGGTCTTCATCTGTGGGGTTAAAAAGAAATGATTGAATACTGTTTATCAAAGACTGTCTTGGAATTGAATGTTAGTTGAAAATGAAAGAGTGGTGTAAGCAGTCATGCCCTGTCAGGTAGAACCAGACTAGAACAGTCAATAACAGGTGACAGAAGACATGTTATTATAGCACTTACTAAACTGTATCATATCACAATGAAGATCATTGTTCCAAAATCTGTGTGAGTCTCTGTGCGTGTGTGTGTGTGAGTGTGTGTGTGTGTGGTGGTATCTGCCAAAGCAGTCAGTCACAGTGACTGTGTAAAGTGCTTTACTGTGCATCAGCTCAAGTTGTAAACTGCTCCAGTGTGTTAACCTGGTTTGTAACAAACTGCCTTAAGAGGGTTTTTTTTTACGGCTGTGTTATGATGTCCCGAACGGTCCGCTGTCTGCAGGTGGCATTTAACCTTTCACTCAACTTCCTCTCTCTCCAACTGTATCTCTCTCGTTCTCTTTCACTCATGGTCTCTTCTTACTTTAAGTTCCCTCAATTCAGCCTGGCGAACTGAAATGATGAATCTCTATGTATCATCTATCATCCAGCTATTGTTGCTGTCAGTGATCTCACCTTGCCTGTGACAGTGAACCAAACCACTGCCAGGAGATACTTGTCAAACTCACGGTAATGCCTGTAATAACAGCTCTATTGGTAATCACAACAACAATTCTCAGAGACATATTTAAACAGATTATTATGGGCTCCTCTCCCTGGGTGTTGTTCCATCTGCAAAGGCTCTACCATCACCTCGAGAAAACACGCAAACACAAAGAGTGAAGCCATCATTTGGTCTTCATGGTTACAGTAGTTTTCAAGGCTAAAAATAGGACTGTTAAGGCTGAGCTCGTAGTTTGGATGAGTCGCTGTTCATGTGTATGAGGCCTCTCTTCCAGGAGCTCAGTGCCTTTGGGAAATAATGAAAAATAAACACAGAGCCTTGATGTTGACTCAGAGAGATGTGATCCACAGGTTATTACTGCACTCCTCTCTCCCCTGCTCTTCCATGGCTCTTGGATGAGTTTGTGTAATCTAAGCAGATTGTCCCCCCCAAGCCCCTACACACACACACACACCCTCTGGCCTCCAGGGCAATGGATGTCAGATGCTGCTGTCATGTCTCATTTACACCTATCACAGCTGTAATGGATAGATGGAGGGTGTTTTAGCATTTGTGATACTAATCTTAAGCTGAGATTTCTCACCCAAGGTTAGGGTCAATTCAGTTATATCTGACCAATACATATTATAAACGGAAGCAGCAATTCACTCTCCAATGATGCAGCATCCAATTCTTTGTTGTTATAAACTGGCTATTTCAGCCTATAGCCATACATTTTCACCTCTCAAAGTGAGAAGAAGATCAACCTCCTGATGGTTTGATCTGAAAGAAAGCTGAAGGATTTTCGTGATTTGTCCAAATGTTGTAGTCCTTTGTTTCTGTTACTTGTAAAGATATGGTCCACATATAGATGGACCAGATTCCCTTAAAGTTATACCTCATAAAGGGGTGATTAAGACATTTTTAATTCTTTTGTAAGGGATATTTGCCCCCTAATGTGCCTAAACTCATAGATGATTTCACATTTTCCTTCAAATAAAAGAAGAAAATAGATATACAAAGTATATATATTGATATCCTACATAAATCTACAAATATGACATTTGTAATTAGGGCATTCACAGGCTTACAGGGGAAGTAGAGGGATTAGGATAAAGTCACTAAAAGCAGAATTCTTGATTGATGTAAAGTTATTATGATAGATTAGCCCACACACCTCAAATCCATAAATTCACCCCTCAAGTCAACTAAGCACAAGCAAGCTTTCATATTATTCAGAAATGCTTTTCCCCTTGACAGATTAATTGACACATTTTTCTCTGTCCTGCCACCTGAAACTAAAAACAGAACCAGCCCTGCCTGTCTGCTTGGACTAGCACTAGCCGTGGAAATAATAGAAAGCTGGTGGCGCCCTCTTGTGTGTCATAGGGTAAGTAGAAATAATAGACAGAATGTCAGTGTGTTTATATTCAAGATTTCCATCAGATATCTTACAACAAATATGGACTGACTTGGTCAGTATTGTAGCCTAGGCTACATAGACATTTTATATATATATATATATCAATTCTTAAATTACCCTTTTGAGACACGTATGTTGAGAGTCATAGCAGGACAAGCACAGGTGTAACTAAACGTTAATTATGGCTGCTATAGGGCTTGCAGTTATAGTGTCCTGATATTGTGCATGTTATCGTGCTGGTAAGACTGCGATATATTATGTGATGCTGTCATAATGTTGTTACTATGGCAACTCAAAATGTCTAATGGTTCTGTAAAATCACTAATCAAGGTAAACCTGGGACCGTATAACAATTCAAATATCAACGCACTGACTCAACCGTTAGCCTGCTTTTTGCTCGACGATCTCGCTTTTGAAATGAGCTAATTACAGACCTTTTCTCGAAAAACAGTAAATAACTTGTGAAAAATCGTAATAAAAATTGTCCTGTCTTTGGTCAGTCACTTATCGTCGTATTATTAACGCATGAGAGTAGACGACGTCGTTGACAATCGGCAGAGGTCGCTGCGAAACAATGCTAGGAAGGACGGGAGAGAGGTTTGATGATAGGCCTACACACACATATACACACTACAGCAGGTAGGATATGGCACAGGTGTGTGAATTATTAATAGTCTTTATTAATGACTTTTTACCTTGTAAAAATGTTTAAAAATGTCCACAATGCCGAAGAAAATAAAATGCAGGGCCAAGCGTTTGTCGGCCAGCTGGTGACCATCACAAGACAGCCTATGACACATTTAAACATAAAAGCAATAATGTGGCTTTAATGACTGATACTCTACTTCAAGATTATTGTTAATGTTAAAAGGTAAAGTCACATGAAAAGTAAGATAGGCCCAGACCAGTTGTCTCAGTGGTTTGTTATAGCTACTAGCAAACACTGAATTTAAGTGTTTGTTTGCGGTTGCTCATGCATAGAGAAGAACACTTTCATCTGACTGTAAGTCTGTGAATTTGATATTAATAGACTGTGAGTGATGTTTGGCGATTCAATAGAAGAAATGAATTATAGATGATTATGTCCTGGAAAATATCACTCTAATCTCTGAACAAAAACATTAGAGACCTCAAGAGCTGTATAGCCCGAGCTTCCAGTCTGCACCAAGACATCCAGCCAAGGAGAAAGAGACAGACTGGTGTCTGTCATAAAATACTCCACTGTTACTCTGATCCTTTCTCTGATCCTTTCTCTGATCCTTTCTCTGTCTGTCTGTCTCCCTCACACACACACACACACACACACACACACACACACACACACACAGGTCAGTATGGCTCCTCCAGTTGTTAGGTGTATTTGGGACATCTGTGTCTCAGCGTGGCTGTCACAGTAAGGTCATTCACTCACTGAATTATACTCTGTTATTCTTTTTATAGATGTCCTGTGTGACAAACGCTGTAGTGAAGCATCCCTGTCTGAGGCAGAGCTCAGTCTCAACCAGAGAGCAACTGAAGCCTGCTGCAGAGGTCATCCATGTTCAAGGTAGGAACGTACTGATTATTGATTTTTAGGAATTCAGATATCTTTACTTAAGTAACAGTAACAACACTTGTAAAATACTGCCTTACACGTCCTGTATCCAGATTTCTTACTTAAGAAAAGTAGCAGCAGTTTAATGTTATAGCTGCTCCAGGCTGCTTTATATACTGTTTAATGTAAGGCACTACATCACGTTTTTTGGTTTTCTCATACATTTTATATGTACAGTCTTTACCTGCAAACTAACCTGTAACTACAACAGTCAGATACATTGGTTTAAAAAGAAATGGAGTAGAAGTATAAAGCTGTGCAAGCTAAAAACACTCAATTAAAGTACCAGTACCTCAAAAGCGCACTTAAGTACAGTATTCAAGTGACTGTACTTAGTTACTCTCCACTACCCGTGTAAAATCGTAATCTGTTATGTAACCCATTGCTTCACATTCCCCATATTGTCAGCATGTCCCAAATCCATACAACATACGAAGTCTATACAGTATTTACAAAATACTATCATCATAATATAATGTTTTTGTAGTTTGTAGACAAACAAAATCACCATACTCCTCACCATCATTTTGTGTGAAGTTGGACGACTTTAGAGTTCCACTCCATTAAACTTCACAAAGAGAAAGCATGTTTTTCTTAAGAGTTAAAACTTATCCTCTTGTTTTCCAAGATCTTTCTGGAGCTGTCTCACCACAATTTATTTTATTTTTTTTCCAGTTGTGAACAACTCCTCCATTTTGTCTGTGCATTGCATTGTGGGAGAATAGTATCCAGCAACAGCACACTCAAGACTTTACTGTATTTAGTATGGAAACTGTCGGGTTTGAGTACACTTTATTTTGCTACTTTTTTTAATGTGAACGCAACCAGAAACCTGCTTAGAATTAGCATGTATTATGGACTGGGACACGCCAATAACTAATAAGTCACAGTTAGTTAACAAGTAACTAATTTGACATGTCACAGCAGGAAAATCACAGGTGTAAATAATAAAATTAATGATGGCTGAATTCCATTTAGCTGCTTCAGTTTCAGGGTCCTGGTATTGTGCAGACTGGCTCACTGTCACACTGTCACGGCTCACTGGGACACTTGAATAGAACGGAGCCATCGTTAATGTTATTAGTAACACCTGTGCTTTTCCTTTTATGACAAGTCAATGTTGCTGTGAAAAAGACCCATTGTCGCTAATTATTATTACAAGTTGAATTCTAATGTTGTTGAGTGTAGACTTGCTGTCATCTACACATATCTTGTTTTCAGGATGTGTATAATCTCACAGTCTAAATGCTCTTTTTCTCCAAAAAGTATAAAACAGTAAAATGTGATTATTCCTTTGCAGTAAACTTGTTATAAACACACGGTATGCTGTTGCAGGTAGTACAAATTATAATCAGATTACTGTAATCTAATTATGTGTAACACATCGCTCTGCGGCCTGCTCGTGTGCAGGAGTATTATAAATTCACCTCATCTCTGCGGTAGATTTCTCTTGTGCACACTGAGCGCGCTGTGTGTTGAACACAAGGCTGCTTCTGCTCTGTTTGTGTGCCTTTGTCTCCTCCCTCGTCCCTCCTATCCATCCATCTGTGCTCCTCACTCGCTGACTTTGTCTCTCCTCTGAGTGTGTTCCAGCCATATTGTGGTTTGAAGTGTTTCTCCTTCTAATGAGCCAATTGTTCTTGTGTTTTGTTCCCCTCGGGGAGCGTTGTGTTGCTAACAACATTCTGCTCACAACCATTTTAAAACATATTCACTGCACCGGGGAGGGATCGGGGCCAACAAAACAATAATGCCTTGGAGCATGTACAAAATGAGAAATGTGTTAATGACACTCGCGCTAGCAAAGTGACAGCGCATTCTTTTCCTGTCAATTAGACCTTGGTTATTCAAAAGCAATTTGCAACTCCCTGCAGAGTAAAATGTGTGCCATCTCCCAGGCCTTGGTCTGTGATTGTGTAAGTGATGTATTCATTCCATTTCACTGTGTGCGTCCTAGTTTGAGACATAGAAATAATATTAAGGTTAGAGACAAGCCACAGTACTCTATCCACATAGTGTTCTTCCCATGAAAACAGACAAGTATAGCGCTATTCGGAGGTGTGTGTGTGTGTGTTCAGTGTGCACAAGTGCGCCCATGACCGTGTACAAGGGGTATTGATACAGCTGGCATTCAAGGCCCTGATTAATTGCCATGGCATTTGGCTGTTCTCGGTAAATGCCATATCCCATGCTGAGTGCTTGGTTAATGGATGTGTGCCCATTGCAGGCCCAGCATCGGCCCTTCCTCTTCTTTCCTCTCCCTCTATCCTTCCCTCCTCTCATTCCTCTCCTCTCTTCTCCCTCCTTCCCTCTGCTCCTCTGCCCTCTCCTCCTCCTCGGCTTCATAAAAGGTTAGCTTTGCTTTATCAGCAGGAATAGACACATGAGTGGAATGATCCCATACAGCTCAGATGTCCGTGCTCCACTTGCCGTACAAAGGCTCAGCCTTCTCTCCATTTCTGACAGCACCAGTTCAAAGGTAGCTTAAGGTTACGTCCTCTGCCTCCTTCGCTTTAATCTACAGTAAATGTGTTATGATAAGAGCTGGGAAAGAACTCTACCTTCAAGTGTGTATACCCCTAAGACCCAATTTCGGCTTGTCTCTATATCTCCAAGAAGGAAAAAAAAAGATATGAAGAATTAGCTTTCGTCCTCAAGTGAATGAGTTTGCTCTATCTTAATGAGGTTTGCCATGTCAGAGGGAACAGTTCAGAGCCTGCATGCTAAACAGACTGAAATTGGAATAGAGTATAAGCCCCTTAATGCAAAAATACCTTCTCTCTCCAGCTCTAATTTCAACACTTCCACGCAATTACCCTTATACACAATTTTATCTTGTCACTTCCAAATGGGAATAGAGGACCAAGCAGAGGAGAAATCATCGTGTTTCTTTCTTTCTTTTTTTTCTTTTTGGAAAACTAATTCCAAAATCTAATTAACTGCAGAAAAACATGTCACCAGTCTGGCTGGAAACATCGAATGCAGTTATGCAAATGGAGCCAAGGATTGTAGAATGTGATTTGACAGAATCTCATTCTGGATGGTGCGAGGCCAGATAGAAAGATTACTCAGCCGTGTCTGAGTGGAGGCAAACAGGAAGCGATGAGCCTGGTAATTTATTGTGTTGGTATTTCTCCTGTTTGACTTCAGACAGCTCATTAAGGAGCGAGGTGTCACCCGGCCGGACAGAAAGACACACAGGAGCATTTCTCTAATGGGCCCTCCTCTGCTCTGCCTGCATCAGCTCTTTTGTGCCTTTTTACGTCGCTGGCTTAATCTCTGACTTTTTTAATATGAGGTGCCAAATAAGATTTTGCACAATTCATCATTTTGCTCCTCACGAGGGAGAGGGAGAAGGAGATGCTATTTCATCCTCCCACTTGTCTTTAGTCTGCTTACAGGGCTGTTTCAGGGCAGCCATGGAGAGATGGCCAGAGGGTTGAGATTAGGAGAGGAAGTCTGTCTTACATTATAGGACACGATGGAGAGATGATGTAGTCTGCTGTGTTGTGACAGTCTGCTGTACAGGTGTCATTCTGCTGTAAGCGGCTGCTGCTACTTTTGGCAGAGAGTGGTCCATATGTTACTCTTTACACTGACTCTCCTAACCATAACTCTCAATTACCAGACCCAAATCTAATCCTAATTTCAAACCACAAACCCAAGGCCATACACTAAACTATCATCTTGAAGAGCTGCAGACAAGCAAAACGTCCTCACTTTTGAGAGTTTTTGTAATCTTACCGGACATTTAGTCGTCACAAGTACAAAAATAAACACACTCACACGTTATGAGAATGCCCCCCTGTAGCGGTGACCTTTCGTTGTGATGTCGATCCCTACACCGTACTCTTCAGGAGCCCTCCTCACACCCTGACAGCTCCTGATTGCATGCCAACGAGTGTTTGTGTGCAGACACGGAGCACCAGACAAAAAAGAAGCAAGGTCCACTCTGGTACAAACAAGTAATTAATTATTGAGGACACCAAACACGACCGCTTGCTAATCTACATAGCCGTTTAAAGCCCCTTGATTTATAATTCAGGCCCTTCTTTCACTCCGGTGAGTGCTGAGATTGGAAGGCTGCACTAGAGGGCACTTGAAACTTCACTGCAGCAAGGTGTGTCCTTTCAGTGGGGGTCCCGTGTGACTGTGTGCATGCATGCTTTGCTGTATGCATAAGTACAGGCATGCTTGTGGTGATCAATGTTAAAATAAACAAAAAGTTGAACATGTGCACCAAGCTAAGTTCACACAAATGTTCATTTAATAATATAGTAAATCCCCCCTGTTTCAGGGTAATTCAACTCCTCTGTGTAACCTCCCTCACAATGTTTTAAAGTGATTACAAATGTATTTGTGCTAAAAACACTGGGGTGCCTTGTTAGACAAACCCACAAGCTCTTCTTATTTAATATGTGTGGCAGATATTACACTGAGTGCTGTACATTAGGAATGCAAATAACACAGCGTCAAAGGGGTTTTAGTTAATTAGCTGAAGATGCGATGCTGGCTCTGGCCCATAGCGGCTTGTGTTCCTCGGGACCGCAGACCTCGACGGGGTGCCGCTCTTTGATCTGTGGATCCCACAGTCTGGTAACGGTTCCCCAACTTCTGCAATGCCTGCTGCGCATGGACAGATGGGAACGAGGTGTGTGTGTGAATGTGCACCTTTGAGCATGGGACTGATCCAATCTGTTCTGATCTTTTTTCTTTTTTTTTTTACCATAACTTCCTTTATTTATTCCTTCAATTTGGTTTTATTTCTTTCAGCAAAGATTCAATTCATCATAAAATGCCTCATTCTGCTCATGATTTGATTCAACTGAATTTCAATTTTGATTCTTCCAAAACAGTGAATTGTAAAAGGTATTTGAACTGATTCTTTCATTAATAGCTAATACATGTAAACCCTACAACAAAGCACAAAGGCTGACATTTATTTCCAAGGCCAAACTCTGGCTTCAAAAGACAACAGCTCAGTATGTGCAGGAACATGGGGGAACAGAAACACGTCAGAGGTAGCAGTTAGATGTAGAAGGTTTTCAGCATTACTATTTCAGTGAAAACAATGAGATATTAATCAGGTATTAATCAACTTCAAATCAGTGCAGTTGTCTTTCCCAGCTCAAAGAGATGCGTCAGGGTTTTTTTTACACCCCTGATGCACAGTGGAAGATATATTCCTTCCAGACCTGAGTACACCTCCCCCTGCTGGCTGAGCATTAAACAACATGGGCTCCTTTAGTGAGACTGGCAGGGTGTCCCAGTTCTAATTACTATGTGCTAATACACCATGTACTAATGTTGACAGCACACTGTTTTGGCAGATAGAGTACACACAGAAATCAATGTAGTGTACTGTTTGGTACTAACAAGGAATGATACAAGCTGTGTGGGATGTCAATGAAGCTGCATCTTGGGAGCAAAATTTAAAAAATGAAAACTTGAACTTTTCAGCTGAATTTTTCGATTTTCCAAAGGAAATGACACTTGTCAAACACAGGTGTTACTAGTAACAATACCAATCGCTGTGTTCCATTCAGGCGTTTCAGTTCCATGGCCCTGATACTGGCCTCACTATATAGCTAGACACCTAAATGGAGTGGAGCCATCATTAATGTTATTAGAAACACCTGTGCTTATCCTGCCATGACAACCAAAATGTGCGCTGTGAGAAGGGTTTATAAAGGTCTTCACTTTACTTACTTTACTCCAGCTGGCAGCAGCTCTTTCGTTTCTGTTGTGCATTGCTTTGTGGGACAACAGTGTCCAACATCATCACACTTATTTTAGTATGCAGTGTGCATAATGAAGTGTACTTCAGTTTGACATTTTTCCAGTGTGACTGCATGACATACTCAAAGCACAGTATAAGATGTGGAATAACTATATATATATATGCAACTGGGACACCATATTGGTCTTTCTATTTTTCCTCAGCTTTCTGTCTGTCTACATATCTGTCTTTGTTTTTATTTGTCCTTGTCACTTCCAGATTCACTGTATAAAAACTAGGAAAACTTCCACACACTCTCTCATGAAGGCGCCAGAAGGAAATCTACAGTCTGTAGTACAATGAAGGAGGATAAAGGCTTTCTCACAGTTGCTCTATTGGAGATTTCATATTTTATTACAGAGCTTTTAGTCCGAGTCTAAAAATGTCTATGACCAAAAGCTTAGCAATTAAATTTGAAATCTGCAATGGAGGAAACTTTGTTGAAGCCTCTATTCTTTTTAATTGTACCATTCAGAGTTGTGGGACGCCCATGAATGAATTATAACATCACCTCAGGATATGGAACCAACTGCTGGAAAACGATGGTCGCTCATCATAACGGACTGATTAACTATTTATATTTTCAATGGGAGCGTGTGATGTTACGGTGACAGGAGGGATGAAATAAATAAAAGGGGAATACATTAGACATGACAGGGTGATGTGTGGCGTGCATCATTGCCGGGGTGTAATTATGTCGGGGCATTCAGCTAATCCATGCCTGGCATTCTGACGACCTTCTGCACCATGCACTGGAACTCGAGCGGAGGAAACGCGGTCCAGGAGCAGTGAGCACAGCTGCAGAATGTGACTCATTCAACGATTTGTAATTAGCCAAGAAAGCTGTCCTCTGGACATATGTTTAATCCCCTGGTGTTTGTGTGTGTTGTTTGTGTCTGGGCATTGTGTTTTAACACACACTGGAGACACGTATATAGTATGTTTGAGTCTATATGAGCTGATCAGGAGGGTGGGGTAGTTATAATGTGGCTGTCTGCTTCTGAAGCCACGTGCTCAGAGGTTAGACGGCCCCTTTACTATTCTACCTGCAGTAGCCGCTGTGCTATTTTCAGGAGAATTGTTTCACGGCGCCAGGACTTCTCTCATCCTCAGCTCTGTCAATCCTGTGTCCTTGAGTCCCCACATTGTCAGCTCCTGGGCTCTTCTTCTTCTCGGTTTTTCTCTCGGTTTTTCTCTCTATCTCTGTTTCTCTTCATAATGTAGCCATGGTGATGTAGAGCTATCTCAATGCACAGGACTTGCACACACACACACACACACACACACACACACACACATTCAGCCAGGGAATCACAGAATGAATGGAGGGCAGGGTGCGGGGGATGTGTGTGCATGGTGGTGGTGGAGGGAAGTCAGCCTTGAACCAACAAGCCCAAACCAAGAGAATAATAGGAGGAGTGCTCTGTGAGATAGAGAGAGCTGGCGAGGAGGAGAAGACAGTGAGGGGGTCCGCCTCATTTGCACTGGAGTCCTCCCCTCTTCACGCAGCTCGCTGACAGGGGATATTTTTATCAGCCTGGCACAGTGCAGAAAAGGAACAAATTCATTTGTAAAAGCACACTCCCAGCCAAGGACAAGATCTCAGCAGGATAGAACATAGCCGTCTTTCTGCGCTATCAGAATAGAAATCATTCATTCTTATTTATGCACCTTCCTCAGCACTATCATGCAAAGGTGGCCCTCGCCCACTTTGTGTCCGGTGAAGCAGAAAACAGAAAAGCAAAAAATGTGTCCCCCAAGGTTTGAACCCTTCCTGTGGTTTTTAAAGTGTGGATGTTTTTCTTTGTAGACATGCAGACATTTGTAGTCTTCTTTTTTTTTTTTTTTGCATTTTGTTTTTACGTTCTTTGTCTTCCCATTTCTGTCTATTTCTGTCTTTTCTTTCTAACCCTATGTGAGGATTTCCCAGTAGACAGTGGGGTCGGAAGATATCAACCTGGAGTTTACATAAGGAGAGTTTACCCTGTTCATATACACTGGTTTGATGGAGGACACATCTGTTGATCTCAACCCAATTAGAGGTCAGCGTGATGACACAGCTTAAGTGTGCGTGAGAGCGAGCGAGAGGGAGGGAGTGGGCATATGAATAAACCATGTCCTAAAGTGGTGTCACTGGGCTGCTGTGTTGGCATGTCGGCACCGCTCAGGAAAAACATGGCTGTCTCTGGGGCATTGTCTGTAATCCAGCATGTTAGAGCAGCTAGATGGCTCCTTTATGTAAGCAGTCCCACAGTCTCAGACATCATCTGATATTCATACAGTGGAGAAATAAATAATTTTACAGCAGTAAATTTTGTTTTAAGATGATTATGAATTGTGTTGGTACAGGCTAATCCATTCTTACAAAGGGCTCCAATTGGCTTGAATGATAAAGCTTTTTTTTTTTTTACCAGGATTAGTGTTGAATGCACCTGATGTTAAAGCAGGAAATATAATTTTCTTTATCCTTAAATGCCATGCAAATCCCCCGCTCTGAATAGTTTGTTTTGCATCTGCAAGGGACGGTCATGGCCAGAAAAATAGTGTTTCATCTCTTTGCAGTGACACAAATACTGCGGTGTGTCAAGCTGACAGATAGATGATCCATTGCAGACGTTGTAATTGAAAACACTGAGAGGGGGTGGACAATTAATCTCCCTTCTCTCCCTGCTTCAAATTTCCATGGAAAAATACCTCGAAATGCAGATAATAGATAAGAGTATTATTGATTAGATGGGGTGGGAGGAGAGGCGAGGAGGTGCAGAGGTTCTCCATCACTAATCTCTCTGGCTGTGACTGCATCTAAATAACCTGCGGAGAGGGATAAACAGGCGCATCCATCATGGGACGGCTGGTGCAGACAGTGATGGATGCCTCTGCCCTCCGCCACCCTCCGCCGAACCTCTCCCTCCTGGTCAGGGATAGGAAGTGACACCGGCACTCAGGAGAAATATCTGGCTTAAACTGGGCAGGAAAATGCCTACTTTAGCTCTGCGGTGATGGAAGGATTCAGGGCAGGCTTTGTGTGTGCATCTGTGTGAGTTTGTAGGATTGTCCCCTGTCCTCCGTCCCCTTGTCTCTTTGAGTTTGTAGGATTATCCGTCTTGATAGATCCTGTTTGTTTTGTCAAAGAGAAAACTGGTTTTGTGGATATGTGTGAGTGTGTGTGTGTGTGTGTGTGTGTGTGTGTGTGTGTGTGAACCCATATACACGCCTTTTGTGTGCATGTGTATAAATTGATTTGGGTGTTGCGTTTCTTTTCTATGTGCATACCCATGCACCATGAGCCAAATCCCCTGTGTTGCCTGGACCCAGTGAGCAGGCGTGCCCACGCCAGCTCGCCTCAGAGGTGCCAGCCTGATAGATATGGTGTGTGTGCCAGGCTGTGCCTTCCCTCCCCACCCCTGCAGCATTAAGATTGATCCCTCGTTCCCTCCCATTCCTTTCTCTCCCACTCCTCTGTGTGCCTCTGCCTTTATGAGACTGTGAATAGGTGCTCACAGGCTCCAACAGATGGCCAGAGCTGCCCTGGTTCACTGTCTCACACACACACACTACTGCCCCATGAATGAGAGCCTAGAGAGAAAGAGAGGAAGAGGCAGAGTTAAATGTGATAAGGAGAAAGAGAAGAAACAGGAAGCAACACAGGAGAAGAAAGACTAAAACTAATAGAAACAGAGAGATCTAGTGAGGAATAACATGCAGGGAGGAAGATGGAAAAGGAGTAGGAGTAATAGAATAACAGCAAGAATATGCTAAAAGAAGAGAAAAAGAGCAGAGAAGGACAGAAACGCTCCTGGAAAAGGGAGTAAGGGCAAAATTGAATTGTAGATTGAGGGAGCCTCTCTCCTCCCTCTTTCCCTCCCTCTTTTATTTATCTCATGTGAAACCACGCCTCCCTCCTTTCACTTGTCAGTGCATCTATAACAGTGAGCTGTCTGCACCGGGCTGTGTGGGGGGTGAGACGAGCTCCTCACTCTGCCAGCACAGGGGACCGGATCTGAACGGACCGGACAGGACTGGATGGTACTGGACTGCCCATAACAGGTGTGTGAATTTGTGTTTGTGCGTGTGTGTGTGTGTGTATTTGTGATAGATGACAGAGAGCAGCATGTGTATCCCTCAGAGTGTGATTGCTTGTTCCTCCACAGGACTTGCTTCCAGAGTAGCGTATCTAGAAGGTACAGTGCTGAAGCTTTGCCCTAGTTTACACTTGAATGCTCTGATCCGTTCTGTTTGCCTCTGAGATTTATGCATGGAGTCGCTAACGGTACGGCTCATCAGGGTAAGAGAGATAAGACCGCTCGTTCATCGGATGCACTGGACTCTTTTCACAGAGTATGTGGCTTTGAATCAGAGCAGCGTGGAGAGGAGCTGCTGTTTATCTGGCAGAACAAGTTGGTAGTTTTTTGGGCTGGATGCTGTCGACATGTGCTGTGTCTCCATGAGCTTTTTTGAAGTAATGTTCATGTTTCTACATAATGGTATCCTCTAGTAGGGAAACTATTATTGTGTTCAGAATATGTGAGACTCCACTTAAATCAGTGAAACAAGTCATGACTCTTTGGTCACAGTTCTTTGGTCTGTCTTGATGTTGAATCCAATTTGTGATTAGTTCTCTTTGTCTCCCTGTTTCACAGTCTGTGGTGTTTTGAAATATGGAACATTCATTGTCTCAGCATTGCTTTGTATTTACTCAGCCAAATATAATCCTGACTGTTGCTGAATAGTGTGTGAGGGTTTAAAATGAGAGCAAAAACAACAACTGCAACAGGGAAAATATTACTTTTTCCACAGGCAGGACCAGTCCAGTTTTGGATTGTTTACCTTGTGTGGACCTTTTTTAGAAACCAAGGAGGTATCCACCACGCAGCATTCATTCAAGAGTCGCCATTTGAACGGTAGCAGCCGCTGCCACTCCTATAGAAGCCTGCACGGCTTTAGTCTACGGGGCTGGTCCCAATGAATGTACTCACTATCAGTGTTTTGTCAATATCTTTATGGGTCAAAAGGCTGTGTCATCACCAAGTGGTGGCGGTTAAGAGCAGGGGAGTGGAGGGGGGTGCCAGCACTGACCCAGAGGCTGAAATATTTATGATAGAGGCAGCTGAACGCCCCGTGCTGTTTGTAGCGATATGGGTGGATGGATGAACGAATGCAAGGATGGAGGGATGGATGGAAAGTAAAGAAGCTTCAGAGATCTGTTCTTTAAGCATTCATAATTTATCACAACGCACTAATCCCCACATCAACTGGCCTCTTTTCTTACTGAGATGCCAGTGGACTGAAGGAGGATGCTCCTGCTTAGTCTACCTGTCAGCTAGTCCCCAGACATGCTAAGACTGCAGCCGCGTGCGACACACTCTGCTCACACACCCACATGCACACACCCGGTACATAACATTTTGTTCAGATTTATATTTACACACACTAAGCTGTAATTGCATGGTTACACTCACTAATGTAATGGGAAGAAAATGCAGTCCCTCATTTGCACTGCATTAACCCAAGCATACAATGGGTGCTAATGCTCATACAACACACACACACACACACACTCATCACACCCTTAACCATTTTATTTTTCTCACATCTTTCTCCAATTGCTATTTTTCTTCTTCAGTTGTTCACACACTTTTTTTCTGAGACACATGCACACACCACATACACAAAGACACACACACACACACAAACAGTGGGAGTGACGACCTTGAGACCTGTTGATGTTGTTTGCAGCGGCCGTGCTGTGAATACATAAGAGGCCATGTGGGACTCCCGGCGAAAATTGGGGCGCTTGACATGCCGTTTGTAAAAATGACTGGAAAATGTGCAGGAGGGCTGGTGATGCAGTTGAAGGCAGACACCGGCATGAATATGTATTGTATGCTAATGCCGCACGCCGAGGCTGTTGACTCAAGCTGTTGATGAAAGCAGAGGACATGTTCCCCCACCGCCACTTAGGAGGTAGTGCTATCGACAAAGCCATTGTCGACGCAGCCGCATCCCTGGCCACAGGGGCAGCGTGGTGACAGGTGGCAGATATCAGTGACAGCGGCCAAGGTGACACCGCTCTATGGTCTCTGCGGGCCTGCAGGCGGCCGGGGCAGCGCCGGTGTCTGCTCGTTTTACCGCCGCCTTGACCTTTTGTGGTTAGACACAGCGAGGTTAGATTAGAGGGTCCTAAAGCTAATGTCTCCCATTAGCTGCATTCAGCTATCTCAGAGCTACAACTTCTTCCACCTGCTCCACTTGCTGTCCTTCCACGTGTTTACTGTCTATAGCAACACCAGTTGGTACATTTCCATCCATCTGTTTTTATGCACATTTTTAATTTGCCTATAAGAAATGTGTAAAAAGAAAGCTGAAAAATCACAAAGAAGGTTTTTGTGCTTGGCTGAGGTGGAAAAGCTGGGATACTGAAGAAGAGCAGATGCAATAAAAGCTGATGGAAACAGATTTTTTCCAATATATCTTGATGGTATCGTACCTACTTCTTTGTCAGCTGTAGACAATGCATTCAAATCATTCTGCCACGCATCCATTACGTGGCTTCACTCCACCAGAAAGACCCAAAAAAGACAAAATAAAGACAGCGGAGTTTCGGGGGTGTACAAAACTGTAATGTAATCTTGGTTGAGCGGGTATGATCTCCCGGGAGAAGTGCGTAACTCTTTCCGGCATTATGTCACACATGGGTCTAGCTTGTACAGACATCATGGTGAAGGCGAAGAGATCGAAAAGGACATTGATGGAGGAAGCCAAGAAGAGAAAAAGAGCGTATGACCAAGCAAGAGGCTGGGCATGACTAAATCTCGGACTGGCTTTTAGTTTAGGCTTTGCGAAATTAAAGGCTGCAAGACAGACGCCGAGCTGGCCTCCTTGCTGTTCGACTAGTAAGTAATATTAGCTGGCTTGCTATGTCTTGTGTTGTTGCACTTGCTTGATGCTTGGCTGTGTGTGCAAAGTTGTCAACTTGCTAGTTTTTGATCATAAGCCAAGTCAGCCCACCAAATCCAAGTCCTTCAGCTTGTCAGCAAATGCAGGTGTACAGCTGTCCATGAGGGTGAACTGCAATTGAAAACTGTAGGGGCGCCAAGTCACAAAAAATACCTATTCTTGCATAGCGTTGCTTTAATGTCATGATATATCAAAGTTACTGGTGCTCGATTAATTACGTAATCTTGCTGCTTGAATAGATAGCTATCTGTATTGGTTATATGGAAATATATTTGTATATATTTAGTTAATGGACACACTAAATCACATTTCATTTAGCAGAAATTTCAGCTTAAAAACATAACTAGTGTTTCATTACTCATTCACTCACACACAGGACTCCTTTAGAATACATTAAAAGTAGCCTGACAGTAAGTAGCACTCACGTTTTCCCTCTCTGAGTCCCTGGGCTCATCTGTGTGTATAAGCTGCTGTTAACAGGTCCTGCGATGAGGCGGCGTCAGGAGATCAGTGTGTAAATCTCGGTGCTGCTGCTCCTCTCAGCTCTAATGGTAGAGAGGCAGAGGGGCTCTTTGACGACGACGCTCAAACACTCCTCTCTCAACAGCGTGTAGAGAGCGAAGAGAAGTCTACGGCTGATAGGAGCAAATAAGGAGAAGCACGTTGTGGTGTGTTTATACGTGCATGTGATTCTGTGTGTGTGTGCATGTCTTGTTTCTCTGTGTTTGTGCATGGGCTATATCAGCTCACTGTGCACAGTGTGTGTACATGTGATTCCAAGTGTTCACGTGTGAACAGCCATTCGACTGCTGTGTGCGAGTGCAATCAGATTTCAATCTCTTCCCTCTATATGGCTGAGCTGCAGCGGCGGAGGTGCCCCACGGGGAAATGTAATCATACCCTGCTGGCCACAGAGTACGGGCTTCGCTGCCCTATCTGTCTCAGGAGAGACAGCAGCTAGAGGCCCCTTCTCATTCGCAATATCAAACAGCAGAGATGTCACTAAAGCCCTGTTATATCTCTGAAATTAGTATTAAATCCTTGCTCCAATCTCCTCCCCTAATCAGCGTTTAGATCCCGGGATACCGGTGGCCTTTTTCTACAGTTTTGTTACAGTTGTGAATAATTTATGACAGAATTAACTGCATTTGCTAAGGGCAATGATTGGCAGATTTTGGAACACTTGCAAAATCTCACTCAAGTTCAAAGCCATTTTTCTCAACCAATTTTTCTGTCTCATCACCATGGATGATAACCTCCAGTACCTCTTGTATAGATTTGAAGAGTCTTTATTGATCAATCTGCCGTATATTCCTCTCATCTCATCTGTGTTTCTTTATTTTATGACCATGTCTCCTCCACTGCTTGCTATTGGCTCCGCTCTCACTGAGGTGTGTGCTGAGATGGTGTCCATTAGTAAGGCAAAACAAACAGACACACCCCACTCTCCTGGATTTAGGCAAACAATCAATGAGAGCACTCACATAACAGCAGTCTAAGTGGCCCATTGATGTTACAATTAAATGAATACAGGATGCAGTGGTGATGGTAGGACACACTAACCCAACCAAATGAAAAAGGTTATTTTCAATACTGGAACTCATATACAAAACATCCCCAAAACCTTCTGCCCTATTCAGGCGTTTAAAGCAAAGAAGGGATTATATGGCAAATAAAAGAAAAAAGACAGGAAACAAGAAAAGAAGAGCTATGACTAATTTAAGACATCACTAAATAATGTGAGACATGGGGAAAACAGGGACAACGAATTCCCCAGCAGTGAGGACACCGACTGTAAATAGTGACTGGCAAGTTGAAAATTTTACCCTGTCAATCTTAGTGTGTCACCCATTTCATCATGTTGTACCTAGTCATGGTAACTTACTGGAAGCGCAGCTGTGCCAGAACACTTCTGTCTTCTTCATTTCCCTGATTTGCTACACTCCGACTCTACCTTAATCTCCATTTCTGTGTTCGTCACCCTCTCTCCATCCCTGTGTTTAGCCTGGTCACAACTTCAGCTATCCAACCCCCCTGCACCCTCACCCCTCCCTCATGCCTCTCCCTCAGGGTGTAGCAGCCATTGTTGCGCCTAATAAGGTTTATGGAATTACAGATCTCTGAAATTGGATTTTCTCACTCCACCAAAGCAGTGGGATTAGGGGTTTAAGGCTGGGTGCATCAGGGCACAACTGACCTGTGACTGAACTGCTTTTCTCTGACTGCACCCTCAAGGTGGGCAGATCAAGAGATCGATGTGCCAACAGCTCTGGAGAAAGACAGGAAGACAGGCAGATTCCTTGTATCTGTATATGTACCTGGCAATTAAATTGATTCTGAGTCAGACAGCTTTTTGGCTCCTACGTCTGGATTTTAGTTTCTCTCATGTCGACCACTCTCACACACTCCTCCTCTGTCTGTCCTCACAACTTTTGACTGTGTTTGATCTAATTCTAATCTTTTGATCTTCCTTGCCTGACACCCAGACACATCCCAGATTTCTACATCCAAAGCAGCTCAATTCGTTCTAATCCTTAAAATCTGGCCGCCGGTGAAGCAATTGATTCTCAGTGATGTACAGAGAGTTGGACTGTCTACCCCATGCTTATGTTTAATGAACTGTGGGATTCCTACCCTAACCTTGATCCCCCACCCACCCACCCTTAAAAAAGCTACCTCATCACAAATCCAGATCAATTCCACCATTATTGTTTAAATGTGACTGAGCATGAACTACGACTGGAGTGGAGGAGCAGCAGACAAAAGTGAGAAAGCACCAGAGACAGGCCGCGTAGTGAGTGCAACATTGAGATGTTGGCAGGAAGGTGGTATTCATTAGGAGTGGTCCATAGTGGCGGCTTAGTGAACTCTTAATTGGGGAAGAGACAGGGCTGGGGATGAGGGATCAATAGGGGCAGAGCCGGGGTTCCAGCCCACTGAAATCAATCAGCCTCCTGCCCGACAGGGAGAATGCAGCCAATAAAAAATAAATAAATAAACACGGCCTCGGGCTCCCGCTCATTTACCCTCTCGGTCAAACTTCATCAGGATCAACAGACAGACAGCTCATTCCAGCTTATCTCAGTCAGAAGAGGATGGAGTCGCCTGGTTGCTTTTATTTGTTAACGTGGGCATTTGATCTCGTTGCTGGAATGCTTCGAATTGCTACACAGTTTTCGTGTAACTCTGCCAAGAACAGGAGATTATTGCAACTAATAAAACATGATTCATTAACACAGGAGTGCTTTATGGAAAGGAATATTAAATGAACCCCTGGCATATTTTTACTCCGCTGCTAAAAATAGTCACTTTCTCCTCTTCTTCCTCTTCATCTTCCTCTTCGCCTGGGTAATAGCCATCTTTCTGCGCTGTCACTTTTTGATGTATCATCCTCTTATTCACATCAAGGACAAGGCCAGGTGTCGCATTTTCTCTCAGTTGCCACGCTTGTCACACTGCCTTGTCACCCACAGCCTGTTCCAATCCCCTCCCTTCTTCCTCCCCCTCTCTGCTTATTTATATTAAATCTGTCACTCCTTTATTTTAGCAAGAGAAAAGGAAAGTAAATCACTTTTGCCATTTGCAGCCCGCGGTGTCTGCTGAATGCTGCAAGTTTATGTGGATGTCATCTTTGGCCAAATAAAATCCTGTCAAAAGAAATGATGTGTTTGCTGTTTTGTATTGTTGTCGCACAACTGAAATTCCTACTCCTCCTTGTGTCCTTGGCGTCAAACGTCTATTTCAGTTATGTGTTAAGCTATCTAGGAATATGCTTCACAGTGCAAAGCAAGCTTTGACAGAGGTCTGAGGCTTTTTTTATTGCTTCAGATGGACAGACAGACAGATAGACAGGCACAGGTGTCCAGCCTCACCTCTCCTTGATGCCCATGAGTGGCTGGCAGAGCTGGCTCGGGCAGAGAGCAGCTGGGGTCAGAGACGTGCCTTGGCGGCGAGATACATGTGGGCTTATAAGATTCTCCAGTGTATTCTTAGCCTTGCTGCACATACCAAACGTGCATGTGTGTGTGTGCATCAACACATTGTTGGGCGCAAAGCATTTCACCAAAGACTACATATGAAACATTAGAGGCATTAGATCAGTAGAGAGAGATTAAGGCCAAGATTTCACAGAGTGGTGGTTATGGAGATGTCAGAGCTGGTTTGGCTCAACTCAGATGTTTACATGCTGGACACTGACACCTGTCCGATCAGAACATGGATCAGACAGCTCCACTCCTGTCAACACGTCTTCACAGGCAGACACAGAACAAGGCTTTGCAGCTTACAAAATCACAACTACAGGCTGTTGGATATGTGGAGGCAGTGTTAGACAGCAGCTTGATGGGAAGAGCTGGGTAAAAACAGCAATTCTTCTCTACCTCAGCTGCTTCTGACACCTAGTTTAAAGTAGTATAAGGATTTACTTGTCTGCCTGATTGAAAGTGAGCAGTGTGTGTCCTGGAGGGTTAGAGGTAATTATGTTAAAAATTAAACAATTTTTACACTATTTCTGGCACAGGTCTAATTAAACCACCTCCTGAACTATTGCTTTCTTCCTCAGGCATCAGCATCAGTCAAATATGGATTTTATCTTGTGCAAATATCATGTGGACTGACACAACGCATATGGTTGTTTATCTCCATATCCTACAGTTTGTCACTGTACAAAACAGATGTGTCACCATCCTCGGGGTATGTGTGAGGGAGGAGTGGTGACTGGGAGTGGCATCTGGACTTGGAGAATGGCTTATGGTGTCTGTTAAAGAGGACAGAGACAATAAGGCCAGCACGAGGCACAGATGAACCAGAATGTGTACAAGATTCATAGATTTAAAAAAGATTTTTTTTAAAAACACTTACGAGAGACGAGGTAGTCTGGCTCTGTTTGAGCTCCTTAGTGGAAGTTGCATATGTTCCAAGTATTCATCCACTCTGGACTTTGTGTTTGTTTACAGAACTTGGCAGTCAGAGGCTGATTTCTGTGGGAGAGGAGAACATCAGAGACAGCTTGTTTAAAAAGGAAGGTAAGGCTGCTCACCTGATACACACTGGGAACGTGACATGTCCTGCCCTCTCATTTCTCCCTCACACACACACATATAGAGAGAGTTGACTTGCATGTGTGGATGCAGGATTTTGTTATGTTGCTATAGCTACTGTAGGTGTCTGTGTTCTTCTGTTGCACGTGTTTACTCGCAGATGTGGGTCAGTGCATGCAAGGCCGTGTCCGCACATCATTGAAATGTAATCCCAGTGCCCAACTGTGCAAGGTTCACTCTCTCCAGTGCTGTCTGCCTATCGATCTATCTTCCCACCTATCTGGGTATCACTCCTCCACCTGAGCAGACGTAAGTCAGGTTCTGATTATTGCTCCTGTTACTACGGATTCTGCAGACCTCTGAGGAAACAAACAACACAGCAGGCCACAGTTAACGTCAACGCTTTTTTCACTGTGGGGGATAGATTCGTCACCTCCAGAGGCGATGCGCACATCACGCTGCTTCAGTCTCAAAATCACATCACCTCATTTGATCTGCCTGCCAGTGATTAGCATTTCATTCTGCACAAATAAGAGAATGGTTATTGTTGGCCCCAGTGAGATGGAATCGGTGATCAAAGAGAGCTGTGGGTGTTGCGATTGTGTTGTGGCCACAGTAGATGCCCTCTCTGTGGCCGTCAGTCCAAATGGTAATTATGAAGAGAAGGCAGAAGAGAGTGAAATGAATGATGCAGAGAGTGTCGGTGAGGTGAGGCTGAGGGAAATAGTAATGAGAATTAATGAGCAAGCACAAAGCTCAGAATTATCAAATCAATAGCTGAAAAATCTCCTTCACCCCCTGTGGCTTTGGGCTGTAAACTAGCTTCATGCCTTTACTAAACAAACAATGATAACCTAGTCCATGTTTTATGCTTTAAATCACTAGTTGGAGGCACTGAGTTTTAAAAAAATGTTGTGCAAACACAGTTTTAAAGAGGCAATAAATCTGCATGACCTGGACACATCACCACTGCAGTGTTACCACTGTCCTGTTGGCTGTTTACCAGTAACAAGCTTGTGCTGCTGCTGTGATCAGTCATCCTGTGTGAACAGTTGGATAGCAGCAGAGGAAGCAGCTCTCAGCACATGTGGGCACATTATGTACACAGCTGTGCACAGCTGACTCATTATCACTTGCGAAGACATCAGTATGTGACTGTAATCAGCTCTCCTTTTTGATTAACAAACGTCTCGGTACAAACGGCTCCTAATATAGCCATGATAGTTTAGTGTTTTGTTTGTGAGGGAAAAAAAACATGCCTGGCTACGTAACTTTTCTTTACGAAGCATTTGAGGGAGCTGAACTTTGATTTTCCTTCTTGTCTCTGTGAAACTAGCAAGAGCAGACAGGTGAATGATGTGCCTCTGGTAAGCTATTCTGTTTGAGGACTGATCTCCACTTCAAAACCCCAGCGTGAGGACAGCATTCACCTCTCTCTTTCTTCCTCCTCTTCTTGCTGGCAGAGGGGGCCTTCGGCAGTGCAGGATAAAAAAAAAAAAGTCTTCAAGAGAAACTTTTCAAAGGAGCAGTTCATCTGCTGAGTGAAGACCTCATCAATTCAGTTTTCTCCTCTTAAACCACTGTCCCTTCCACAGAGCTCTGGTTGTTTACGACCAGAGTTAAGTATTATATTTCTTCTCCATTCTTTGCAGCTGGTTGCGTAAGGTGCTTTTGATATCTTGTGAGTGACGAAGGGATATTTTCCCTTAACACTTTGGGGGATTAGCCTGTTGTTGGTGGCAATTTCCCCTCAGACTGATTCCTCACATCCTCCCTGGGGTATGTGATGCACATTGTGCGGCTCTGGGAGCATTTTCCTGACCCTCATTTTCCACATCAGCAAGACGGGAACTGCCAGCTTGCTTCTATGCTCCAGCCTGCCTTCTGCCCACTGATTAAAAGTCAAATATTAAAGTGCTCAGTTGTGAGCTCGGCCTAATTGATTCTTTCCGCCGGGTGCACACAGAATGGGCTGACAGCAGGCGATACCAGGCTTTGTCAACATCGGGCATGCTGCCTGACGCTCAGGACGGCACCCCAATAAAGCCCCCTGTGAGTGTGCCAACCTGCGGCGCCACACACAGAGAGGCCACTCGGCACTCAGGCCAAGCTTTATAGTAACAACACAGAAGCAGCTCATTCTTTTGCTGTGTGTCAGCTCCCATCAGCTGGCTGGGAAGTCGGCTCTCTATTTGTAAGAAATTGGCTGGCTGTGAAGAAAGTGTGTGTATGTGTGTTTGTGTGCATCTCTGCACTTAGAAAAAAAAAGATCTCTTCTGCCCACTTGCATAACCACTCAGCTAACTTAAGCTATCTGGGGCGATGGTGCTGAAAGGAGGTTTCATCTGAATTCCACAAAAGGCTCTCTTCTTCTCCTCTGATCCCCAGCTCTCCTGCCGTTAAGATAATTGCTTTAATAGCTTTTAATCACAGCCGTGTTTAACAAGGAGCTTACCAAACACAGGATGACACCAAGTATGTCATCACTGCCCACCCTGTAAAAAATGCAGGACATCTGGCGGAGATATGGGGATTCTGGTTGAAGCCCCACATCTTTTGCTTGTAGTGTTTTACCCTCCCTTAACTACGATGTAGGGATAATTAATTGAATCTCCGCAGCAGTAAAACAGTGTCCCTCTCTCCTCCATAGACCGAGGCAGTATATCCCTGTCCCTCTCTTGTCTGCTTACCATATGAATTTACTGGCCATTTTATGTGCGTCTTGAATCGGCTCTACTCCCCATTTATTTTTAATGCTTTTCTGCTTAACATGTAGGAGAGTGTTATACAAGTCATTAAGCGCAGACATTCATCCACGACTCTTTTCTCATGAATCTGATTGACCTTTTTGCTCAGTGTGATCCACAATAAAAGGTTATAGGCGCCTATTAATCCCCCCCCCCAGTTGAAAAGGCGGGTATACCTCCTGTCCTGTCTGATGCTTTATGTTCCATCTGAGCTGATAGGAAGGTGCGATAGGAAGGTTTGAAGGTGTGTGGGGGTGGGGCAATGGAGGTCAGAGAGCTGGCCGATGGTACGGTAATTACTCTATTAGTGAAATGGGGCCGCGCTCTGCACTCTGCGCTCTGCGCTCTGACACAGCACTAATTACAACACAAGGGCGATGAACTTGATCATGGCGCTGCTAATTCATGTTTAATAGAAGAGAGAGGGAGAAAACTGAGAACAAAGGCGACGAAGAGGGCGAGCAGGTTGCCATTGGGTGCGTGTGGAGAACATTTTGAAGAGGACATAATCACAACATGTACCTTTTCCGCCTGTGCAAATCCAGTGCTTTCTGTTCTTGAATTTTTTCACATCGCATTTCAGCGTGACCGATTGGCAGCACAGTCGTGGAATGGTCTCCCGGCTGCTTCAGTGGTAAAGGCCACTGAAAAGTAATCACAATGTCCTCTCCCCTGAGTACCGAGCAGGGTTTCATTTCCACCTCCATCCTGTTACTTCCCTGCTGTAGATCCCAGGGGGGGCAGTCCAGAGGCTGAGTGGGGGTCATGATCACAACCACAGGGGGGCCGACAGCTGGCTGCCTCTCTGACAGGAGCCTAATGGAGGGCTAATAGGAGAGAGTCGAGTCCCAGAGACCACTGCTGTGACCTTGACATGAGCCTGTGGAGGCAGGTAGACAGGAGGAGGAGGAGGAGGAGGAGGAGGAGGGACGGAAAGGTGAAGTACCATTATTGAGGCTGACAGGCAGGTGGCTTAAATGTATCTTTCTCTTCCCCTTTCTCTCTCTGACTCTCTATCTGTTTATTTGAACTTTGCTAACCTCAGTTGTCCAGTTAGTGACCCCGCAGAGAACTTCAGCCCAAAGGAAGGAGATTTTGCTTTCTCTCTCCTGTGTGTGTGGGTGAGTCAGTTAGTTAAGTGTGTATGTGCGCGGGTGATGGCATGCATCAGAATAAATGTTTAAATATTGCTTAGATTTCTTACTTTCCTAGCTTTAGTTTTTTTATTACTGTTAGTTGTTATTTCAGAAATTCTCATTATTGAGAGAAATGCTAAAAGTATTTTTTCTGTTTAAGTGCTTATAAAGTATTCTGTTTGGGGGAACATTTATTGAGATTACAGCAACTTTATCTTTTTATTTCTACATGCAGACTAAAACTGAACAAAGTTTTATTTTAGAAGTCGAGTTTCAATTATGTTCGTGTAAAGTTTCCTGCCAGTAATATTTTAAACTTGACGACTTTGGTGACTGATTGAGCCCCTTAACAGTTACTTTTTGTTTCAGCTGTTGCAAACAGACTTCACCACCAGTGCCACCTGAACCTTTATGATGCTCCCACTAACTAAACAACATTCTTCCTGACATCTTTAGTGTTTCAACATTTGAACATGAGTATACATGTGCCAAAACGTGTGTGTGTTCGTGTGTGTGTGACTATGTACTGTGGGCACGAGTGTGTTGTCTCACCCTCCTCAGTCAGTGATACGGATCAGAGGGACGTCAGGCCTGCAGGGACGGCCAATGAACATCATCCACAGTAAAGGGAGAGCCACTACCGCCTGATCAATCTGAGCTCTCATTAAAAGGCTGCCAAGGCCTCTGCAACCTGATACAATATCAATACTGTAGCACCACAGAGAGACCTCCAGAGCTGTTAGGCAAGCCGCTGGCAGCTTAACTGTCATTACCGGGTGGGCAGCATGCCAGAGACCCCCTTCATGGGCCACTTAGGCTCCCCCCATGGTCCCAAACACAGGTCAGCACAGACAGATGGGCTGTCTGGGCAGCTGTCCCGGGGACGAGGCAGAGAGAGATGGATACCGACCTGTAGAAGAGGAGACAGCCTGCGCTCTCTCACAATATGGAGGGATGATGTAGGCTGGGTGTGTTGACTGCGTGCAGTTACACATCGCTGTGGTTTCACCTGAGGCTTGTTTGTTTGCAGTGGGTATTTTCTGTGTTGGTCGTTTACCGTGGATGATTACAAGGACCATCACACATGCTTGTGTTTAAACTGAACAAAGGACAAAGAGTTTTTCTTTAAAAAAAACAAACACACAATTCAAAAAAATCAGCTCTGGGTTTTGGCATAAATCCCATAGATTCCTGCTGGGAAAACCACAAGCACTGAATAGCGCTCTGTGGTGATTTCTGAGTAGAGCAAATGGGGGGAATATAAGTGGCCATACATAAAAAGCCTCTGTAATTCAGATCATTGTGTGGAGGTCTCCCCTCTGTGCTCCAGTGTTAACCCCCTGTGTGGTTCCGATAGGGGAGCGAGGGATCAGTGTGTGCGTCTCTAAACCCCCAGTAATCCGCCAACAAAAGGGCCAGGAGAAAGCCAGCTAGTGAAGGTGGGGGGGAATAGGACAGAGATTGGGAGGAGTGAAGGAGTAAAGAAGTGGTCGTCACCTCTCCAACCCCCAAGGGTATGCTTAACACCAGAGATGATGGTCCTCACGGCGCCCACAGACCCCCGCCACCCCAGGGTAAAACATCCCTCTGCTGTGTAGGGCCTCTTTGAGTAGTCAAGAGCCATTGTTTATCAGTCGAGTAAAAGAATCCCAAGTCTATAGAAGTGATCACTTCTGCAGCAGCTGAACTGTGACTTCCAGCCAGCGTATTGATTTATCTGGGCTGTCTGTCATTTATTCAGTGGGCGGGCAGCAGTTGTTTATGAAAAGTTGAAACCGATATTGTCTGTAATCATCATTAAGTCAGGGCCATTGGGAGCAGTCCCCACTGCAGGTGCTAATTTCATGATGAGGAGAGAAATGGCATGTAATTAAAACACAACAAATGACTGCTTAAAACCTATGAGCCCTCTGGAACATGATCTCATTTTACCAACACGTGTGCAGCTTATAAACTAGAGGCAGACAGCGTTGCATAGAGGGATAATTGCATTATCTTGAGCAGATAAGTATCACTGTGTGCATCCCAATAACGTTCCTCTCACTGAGCTGTTTTAGTCTTGTGCAGTTCTCGACAGATCATATTTTGAGTGATGTTTGATTTCTCATTGGTGCCACAGTTAGGCAATGTCATGCAGAAGTCACTTGGCTGCACCGAGGTTTCAGTGAGGTAGTTAGGTCGGTGGAACAATTGGCCCCAGCTGATTTGTCTGTAATCCATTTAGCTGAGATGTGACACACTGTAGGGGGGCTTTGCCTCTGGTCAATAAGTGCCAATAAGAAACAGCCATCACTCAGCGGGCTGCCCTGTCCACCAGCTTGCTCACTTGTTTCAGCTGTCAACCCCTGTCTCAAAGGAGCTGGCAATTGTGCCGCTCTCTCGGACGCACCACAAATGGCTTTCCCATACAAACCTCAATAGGACAGGAAAGGCAAGGACACTCGCAGACTGCAAAGCAGGCACATTTCCCTCCGACATCTGAATAAACCCATCTGAAGTGAAAACAGCTACGTATTTACAAAACACCATTGACAGTTGCTCATTCTCTCAGTCTTATACCCCTGGAGGTGGGGCTGTGGGGGGGTTGAACCCAAGTCAGGGACAATCGGGGCTCTGTTTGTGTTTTCTCTAACACCTCCATGTTCTCTTTGGGCTCTCTTGGAGCGTACCGCAAGGGCGCAGAGGAGGAGGGGTAAATGCCGTGACCCTGCTATGGACCCTGACTGAAGTCCCCCCCAAAAAAAACCTGCAGACCACCACGCTAGCCCTACATGCCACCCGGTTGCTGCTGGAAACGGAGCGTAAGAGCGAAGTGGACGTGTGTGGATGAAAGAGAAAACTGGCGTCTTAAGAGATGGAGACGGAATTCAGTCACCTAAACATCCTCACTCCAGCAGGTTTTGACATTGTTATTTGTGGTGTGGCTACAATCCAAGCTCATTACGAGGAATATCTTCACTGAGTTAGTTTGTTAAACCTGGAGGAGACAAAAAGGCAGGCAGGAGCTGTGTGATGTCCCTCTTGTGCTGCCGGGGCCAAACAATTTCAGAACAATACAACAATACGATGCTGTTCATTTCCTCCAGATTCAGAGATAATTAGCCCAACTGTTGTTCTCTCCTTTTATGTCCCCTTGTTGGAGAGAGAAGTTTGAAGTCTGATATGCAGAGTGTGAGTGTGTGTGTCTGTCGCTCCGCATGTGTGTGTATGGTGTACATTTATAGTCAACAGAGCAGACACAGGGAGTCTGTCAGAGCTCTTTGTTCTCCAGCAAGAACACATCATGACTGGGCCTTTTGTCTGAACTGACACCATCATACAGTCTCTTTCTTTTCCTACCTCTCTCTCCCTCTCCCTCTCTCCGTCACGATAAAACCATTTAAAAGATAATGGGCCCTGTGGATTATAAAGTTGCAGAGATGGAGACAATTTTTTCCCTGCGGCTGGGTGTGGACCAAGCTCCAGCTCTAGCTTCCAAAGTATAGCGTGACTACCAGAAGATGACTTCTGAGGACAGTTTCCTAGTGCGCGTGTTTGTATTTATAATTTATCAGTTTGTTTGTTTATTACCCTACTTCCATGTAACTTTCACTTACATACTACTTCATGAATATTATTTGCACCGTAAATCTTAAAACCACCAATTAAAAAGGTACATTACATGGTCAAAAGTATGTGGACACCCAGAACTTACACCCAAGTGTGATTATTGAACGTCTCATTCTAAAACCATGGGCACTAATGAGCTGCAATAACAGCCTCCACTCTAGAGATAAGGTCTGGCTCACAGTTGGTTTCTTTATGGATCTGGCTAAAATGTCATTGTATGTTGTAGCATTAAGATACCCAGGAAAAGTAATTCTTTCACTTTCACACAAATGGAATGTATGTGTAAGATAAGTTGCAGTGTGTGTGTGTGTGTGTGTAAACGTGTGACAGCTTTCCAGCCAGAACACATCACAGCTTCACCTTTTTTTCTCAGGGCAGCAGACTCACTGCAGGATTAATGATGTGTTAAATACTAAAATTACACTCATTCATATTTCACTGTCTGGGCAGCACATTCCACACCGCATTAAAGGTCTGGGAAGAAAATAATGTATTAACAAGAAAAGAAATACACACAAATGTAGAGGCAAACAGTTTAACATTAACTGCGGAAAGAAATATTTCACACTCGAGTCTCCTCATCGCAGCAGAAATCTCATTTTCTCACTTTTAAAGTCTAACCACTGCTCTTTGTGTCTGCGTATTCAAACAGAAAATTGCTGTGCAGGTTCTGACTGTCATCTTAAAATGTCTGCAGAGTGCCGAGCTTATCACAACCTGAGGGAAATCTAAATTAAATCTTCCCGGTGAATGGGATCAGCCTCCGCATTATCTCTTGTCATCCTCTACTATTAAAGTTAGTTATTAGGAAGTAAAGGCACATTTGTCAAAAGAATGTGCAGCCACTATTTTAAACCAAAGAGCTGTTGGAGCATTATTGAATATGATTTCAGGGTTATCAGCCAGGGACCGGAGAGTTTGGACGGACCGTGCTGACCTGTTAAAGGAGCCATTGTTTTAGTTGTCATCAAACCAACATTAATAATTGATAAGCCATTAGTTTAGAGGTAATTGCTATAACAGATCATGTGGGACGCAGCTGCACCACCAGGATGCTTAAAGCACCTGTCACGAGGAGACTGTCCTCTCCAGAGAAATGACAACATTGGTCCCTAGTTGAAACAGCTTAAAACTACCCATGTTTATGTTCTGTACCAAAGCAAGAAAGTTCTTACAGCACAGAGAAAAGTAAAAGGGTAGGTGGTGAGATAGTTGACACAAAACGTTTGAAACCAGAAAGCAGGGTTTGTTTTTTCATAAAATGCATTATGAAGCTCTTACTGACACTCGTACCCTTTAGCCCTCATGGCAGTCTTTCCCTAAGCTTAACCAAGTGCTTTAGTTGCATAATTTTAACTATTACAATAGTTAATTTGTCATGACCAAAATCTTACCCTAACCAACCATGTAGTTTTAGGTGCCCAAACTTAAAGTGGTTATAACAGATATTTTTATAATGACAATGTATCAAATGACAATGTGAAATCAATGTGATTGTGAAAGGGGTTGCACCTACAGAGAATTATCACTCGAATCTGCAGCTCCCCTCTGCTTTATGGAGCTTTACAGTGAGTTTCAGCTCATTGTTTAGCTGTGTGGCCGGCAACTTTACTGTTTTGGTTCACTCTCACCACTCATTGCATCATTTTCAGTCGCAGCAGGCCAATGTTTTCAGCAAAAAACGCTAAAAAAAAACACTGTGCACTGCCTGCTCAGCACTAAACATCAGACAAACACAGTTAGCAACAGACTAGTCAACATAGTGAAGCATTTAGCTGCTAAAGAGCCAGACATTTCCCTCAGGAGTTGGTAAACCCAAAAACAGAGCTGAAAGAGAGTTAATATTGGACTTCATTCATCAGGTGGACAGAAACACAACTGCTCTGTAACTGCTGGATGAGTAAATAAGCAACTACTTGATAACCGCTGCTACCAGGTGGTCAAAGAAATCCGCATTTTTAACCATACCTCAACTATAGGGTCAAATGAGCAGAAAATGCTCATCTGGGTAATTTTAGAATACGCTGTCAAAAAACATTGTCATTTAGGTATGAGATTTACAAGCCTGATTGAAAACAACAATTCTGCATTGTTCCAGATTCTGGTGGTGGAGCAAAGATTTGCAAGCAGAGAATGATAGATGATGGCAACAAACCATGGCTTCTTATTATCATGAAAAAAGCATTCCATACTGTATTGAGAATTGCAAACCCCTCCTTCCACCGACACATACTCACACGCATGCACACACACACACACACACACACACAAACTTCCCTGAGAGAAAGTTACTCTCACATAAATGCATGCCGTTGCAGAATTTGCATCTCAATGCCAACTTTTGTTGGTAAATTCAAGGGTCCTTGGAGATTTTGCACATTCTGCTCAGAGCTAGGCAGGCCAATGGGAACAAAGTCACACATTAGCAAAGCCCTGCCAGCCTCAATTATGACCAAAGGGATTGGCTTGATAGTGTTGCAGCAGGCCACATTCAGAACTGGATGTGTCTATTTAAACTTTCCTGGCCACTTCCTTTATGTTTTCCAGCACTAGAATACAGTGGATGGCAAATTCCTGCATCAAGGACGACGCAGAAGAGATTTGAAGGTTCTCTGTTACCGTATTCTGTTTTATTCTATTCTATTTTATATGGAAGCCTCGGTCTGTGAATCTAGTTTTCATGTTTGGGAAAAAATCCATATGCAATGGAAGTGCTCAGGCTTTGTTCTCTCCAGACTCTATGCCTAGAGGTTCTTTCCCTTTCTCACACTTTCTCCATCTTTTTCCCTCCACCTCTCTCTGTCTCAGAACATGCGTGATAGATAATCCAGGAGTCTGGCTTCAAGCTTGTGGGCTTTCGCCTCCATATTTCATATGCATTATGAGACACAGCTGATTAAATTGCAAGTGTACGCCATGACTCGTCCTCCTTCAATATGTAATAAATGTCTGGGGTTTTTTCCTGGGTTTTCTCATATTCTGTCTGTGTTTTCTGCCTTCTCAGGGGGCTGCAGATTGCATGAATCAGACTTCATGCCTGTTTCAAAGCCCAAAAGTACATTAACGCCTCTGCAAAGTCTTTGGAAGATTTATCAAGCACTCTCTCAGCTTCCTCATGGCCTCACTTGAACTGTGATACTTGAAGTACAGATGTGTGTTGTTGGGCAGTGTAACACATCTGTCTGTTGATCTGGTGTGTGTTTTCACCCATCCACTCTTGCCACCGTCTAACCATCGTGCCCATGCTGTGACATGGCCAGCTCTGTTGTCACAGCATTTATAATTCAGTCTTATCAATAAAAGATGGGCGGCATTACGTTTTTATCTGGTGATGCAGTGCTGCTGTCTCTTAGAGCCTCTTTACAAGCAAGTGACTGAAGAGCAAAACTTTCTTTCTCTGTTCTGACTTCCAGGCATCACTTGGCATTAGTATAACCTTAGATGATCCTTGTTCCTCAAACATGCTTTTAGAAGCTTATTCCCTATGATCTTATATTCTGCTAGCTTACTCCCCAGCCCGTCCTCTCTAAGCCCCCAGCCTTTAATGAGTTTTGCTGAGAGTTATATTTACTCATGTTGTCTTGTGCTTCTGTCTAAATGGCAAAAATTCCTCTTTCATTCTGTGTTGTCAGGCTGAATCAGCATTGTCGTTTCGCAGTACACTTAGTGCAAAGAGCTGATGTGGGCAGAGCTCTGTCAGGAAACGGGCTCTAAATCATCCCAGTTTACAGAAACAACATGGCTTGCCTTGCATTATGAATGCATACAAACCATCACACTGGTCATGTTGTTGGAGACTGAAAATAGCTTGGCTAAGTACTGCTGTTTTCTAACGGTTGTCCATCTCTGTTTTTACACACATCTTCAAGGTGCAATGGCGTCTGTCTGTTTGGACGTTATGGTTTCCTCTGCTTTCTTTCTTTACGGTTTCATGTAGCATCTGCCACCCGGAGAGATAAACAATGCGGGAAGATAAAAGAGAGAGGGAGAGAGCAAACTGGAAAGAACGGACTGTATGTGTCAGTTAGAGCTGATAAAAGCCTGAAAATCCAATTAGTCCTCAGTATCAGGGGGAAGGGGGAGGCCTCATGGGAGTAATGTCAGAAAATATCCACCAGCGTAGCATGTCAATAACACAACATTTACATACTTAGCTATTGATAGAGCAGCGTGTAAAATCGAACTGGATGTTTTCTTGTAAATCAGGACTATATTTGGTACTCCTCCCTGACGGGTTTTGCCCACATCAGCTTTTTGAGCAGATAAACAACTATCAAAGGGAAGTACTGTACCTTCCACACCGCAAACCACTCTGAAAGAGGAGCCAATGGCGAAGAACCTTTTTAATTTGAGCACACTGAATCTATTCACTGTAGATGTCCTGGAATCCATTTTGGTGACAGGGTATTCACTGGCGGTTGCAGACAGAGCTGATTCAATGTGTGTCTTTTTTTTTCACCAGGTTTTTTTTTTTTTTTTTTGCCTCATTGCTGGTGTCTTGTTTTCATCCCATGCCAGAAATGAAAGAGGGATGCAGGCAGGGAGGGAGCACGAGAAAGGAGCAAGGACAATTTCAAACAGCACAGCACCCAGGGTCAGAGCTCACGGGCTCCTCCGGGGAAGAACCACATGCCCTGGGAGTAGGAAACCAGAGCAAACACAGCTGCTGTTGTACAGATTTATTTGTGTGTGTGTGTGTATGCACATATTCACATGCGCGTGATGCGTATTCGCCTGTGTAGGTGCATTTTGTGCAAAGAAATACCATAGAGGAGGATGGAGGACATGTGTGGGTGTTTGGGAAGACCTTAATGAGCACAATCTGGACAACGGTGTGGACCAGAGAGGAACAGGGAGCTTTGTGTTAGACAGAGAAGCTCTCCTACATTAAGCTCACACTTACTTCATCTCTCTGCATAGAGATAAAGATTCACAAGAGTCAAGTTTCTCCTCTTTAATAATCTCTTCCCTTAAATGTTTAATATATTTTAGATTTTTGCTTTTAAGGGTTTCATCCTGTTTTTGATAAGTGCATCAGTTGTGTACGTGTGCATCCAGGCCCAGTTGCCTGTGTGTCGTCTGTTCATTTGTTCCTGCTTATCCCCATGTCGAACTGCGAGGGGTGGCAGTCCCAGCAGAGAGAGGTTGCCGTTGTTTTGTTGTTATTGTCTTCATCTTCAAACGGGGATTGCTCTGGCCACATACTCCTTGTGGACTCACAAACACACACACACACACACACATGCACACATGCACAAACCCCCACCTTACTCTGACGGTGGAGCATCTCAGTGGGCACACTGATGCTGCTGCTTGTAAACTGTGTTTATGATTATCGTCACTGGGGTGTGTTGCTGCTCTGATTATGTGGCATGATGAAATAGGCTCAAAAGTCCAGCTCTTCTCTTTAGCCCTCTGATATTCAATGAATAATAAATGTATGACAAATAACAGCTCAATGCAAGGTATGTGGAATAAAATGATTTTATTTTATTTAGCCTACTTTTATTTCAAATTAAATGTATTAATACATATTTTCTATCTAATATTTAAGGGTAATTGTTTCAAAATTACACCCTCTCAAAGAAATGTATATTTAAGACAGATTCTTGCTTTATCTTTTGAGATTTAATATGTAGTGAACATGGCTGAACAGTATCTAAATAAGTAACAATGCTCTTGTTTCTATTGCTTTGTTTACTATAAATTCTACAGTCATTGTTCCTGAAGTCCAGATAGTCAGGTACTACTTCTACTTTACGTGTTTGGGAGGGAGTGTAACCAACAGTTGCTATGGTAAACTCAGAGGGGATATACTGTTAATGAGGAAGAGTTATTAGAGACCTAATAGGATTTTAGTGTAATTTTGGTGAACTGCATGTAGAGATTAATTAAGAAAAAGCTCCATTTACCACATACTTGACTCTAATTGTTATGTTGAACTAACACAAGGAGAGCAGAATTTGTAATTTTCTGCACATCTAGAGGCAGTTGCTTTCATCAACCTTGGTGATATTGCCACATTAATATAGCCTGCTTTCATTTTCACAGGTACTTTGTTCTGTTCCACGCTGTGTGTTGACTTGGTATAATTTTAAGCTAGTGTTTTCTCATCTTTAGAACTGGAGTCTTGCTCTCTCTCCACATCGTCACTCTGCTCATTGACCCCTGTCTTGATTTCCCCCCTCTCATCCCCTCGTCTTCTGTCTCTCTCCTTCACCTCTGCCCCCCCATACCTCCCCCCACCCCGCATCCCTCATATCCACCCTAACCCTCTCAGGGGGAGGTGAGTCCTGAGCTGGCCCCAGGCCCAGGCCCATTAGCCCCAGCCTGGCAGCCATGTGCTCATCACCAGAGATCATTACACCCAGCCAATGACACCACTCTAATGCATCATTAATGATTGATTAACGAGCTGAGCTCAGCCCAAACGGGTGCATTTGTACGGAACAGCACCCTGTAATGGCTGTGCAAGGCTTGCATGTGCTATTTTTCACCGTGTTTTGTGTGAGTCCATGTGTGTGAGTCCATGTGTGTGTGTATTTTATTCTTATCAGTCTCCCTTTGTGTCCTGTCTCTCAGGTTGAGTAAGGGAGCTGCAGACTCCTGTGTGTAAAACCGAAGGACTGAGGAGGTGACTGCAGGGTAGCGTGATGGCAGGGCGGGGGCTCTCCGCCCCTCTCCCTCTTCTTCTTCTTCTTGTCCTGGTGGGGATCCTTCCTGTGGCCCAGGGCTCTGGCTACCTGTCTGGATATCGCCTCAGGTCTCGCCTGCAGAGGGACCGCCACATCCGCAACATCCGACCCAACATCATCCTCATCCTTACTGATGATCAGGACATAGAACTGGGTAAGACATGTCCCTCCATTAATCCTTTCCTGTGTGTGTGTTTGCTGTGTGTTTGTGTATCTGTCTCTCTCTGTTTGCTTTGTGTCCATGTCCCATGAGTGTGGGTATTCTCTCCATGTGTATCCAACAGCATCAGCAAGGGAAAGTCAGCCTAATGCTGCCTCTTGGCACCATAACAACTGGCCCACTCAAAGTCATGTGCTCCCTTTGCCAACTCCTCCATTGCTGGCATGAAATGAGGGCGGCCTATGGCTTCCATTGTCTGGATGCCAAACCCTGGCCATCTCCCTTCCCGCTTAAGTCCTTTAGCGGCGTATTGGACTGGAGTGGCTGCATAATGGCCTCAGTGACATCCTTTGTCCTCCTGTGATTGCTAGTGAGAAGACTCCCATTGAAAAGCAGGAATTTATGGTCAAGCATCTGTTTTCCCAAACAATCACCATCAGCCTGAAAAGCTTTTAGTACACAGAAATCCAAATGGGTTACACTTTACCAAAAAGATGTGTTACCTCATTTACTTTCCCCCCTTCTTTTTCTCTTACTATGTCCATAATGGTTTTGCTCTTTCCCCCACATGCCCTACATTTATATTTTTCACTCTTTACCCTCTCTGTTCTCACTCTTTTTTTTCTTCTCCAACTGTTTAATGCCCCCCCTCCCCCCTTCTCTCTTTCTTGCACTGTTTTCTCCCAGGCTCAATGCAGGCCATGAACAAAACCCGGCACATCATGGAGAAGGGCGGCACGCATTTCTCCAACGCTTTCTCAACCACGCCCATGTGCTGCCCATCCCGCTCCTCCATCCTGACCGGGAAGTATGTGCACAACCACCACACCTACACCAACAACGAGAACTGCTCCTCGCCCTCGTGGCAGGCCCACCACGAGCCGCACACCTTCGCTGTACATCTCAACAACTCTGGCTACAGGACAGGTGAGCACCACAAGTCTGACCCATGAATGTCAACGCAGATTAAAACAGGTACTTACACAGATACATCGAGCTCGGGGACCAACATTAACATACTGCTCGCCTGTTCCTCACTCAGCCTACTTTGGAAAGTATCTGAATGAGTACAACGGCTCCTATGTGCCCCCTGGCTGGAAGGAATGGGTAGCACTGGTGAAGAACTCGCGCTTCTACAACTACACCCTCTGCAGGAACGGAGTACGAGAGAAGCACAGCAGTGACTACCCAAAGGTATTTTTAAAGTATTTTTTAGATTACTTTGAGAGATGTATCACTTATCACTTCATCTTAAGCATTTAACATTAAGTAACCATATGTTACCCATAATTACTAAATAGTTTAGAACTTTCAGCATCACCTCTATAATTTCTAAACTTAACATTTTATAAATGATAATCTGGGGGATATCCTAACATTTCCAAAGATACCAAATATGTCTGGCTGATTTCTGGGTAAATGTGTATGATGCGATGTACAGGACATCTAGAGTATTTCCATTTGATGGAATGAAAACATGGGGTCTTAAGTTTGAACATTTCCCTACTGATACAATGCGGAAATAATGATTTTTTTCTAACTTTAAAGCAACTTAAGTGGATTTATAAAACGGAAATCAGGGTTCAAAGGGTTAAACAGTAGGTTAATCCCATTGTGGGTCATATTTAGATACACTAGTGTCATTATTTATTTATAGCAGCTATACAGTAGTGCTTGGAATTCTTTTTTGACTCACACCAGGTCAGTAATGAGCCCCGACCCAGCATAGCACTGAAGGCTTTGACATCTGCTCTTTCACTCCCTCTGTCACTCACCGAGTGCCTGATGTACAATGTCTGCTCGCTCCACAGGACTACCTGACAGACATCATTACCAACGACAGCATCAACTACTTCCGTATGTCTAAGAGGATGTACCCTCACCGTCCTGTCATGATGGTCCTGAGCCACGTTGCTCCGCACGGTCCAGAGGACTCCGCCCCGCAGTACAGCACTGCCTTCCCCAACGCATCACAGCACATGTAAGGAAATGCCAATGTTTAGCCAAGCTGTGAGCCCTCAGATATTCTGTGACAGTAAGTACTTTGACCTGGAGTGGCTTTGCCCATTTAATACATACTGATGTGGTTTACGTGGAACAAAGCAGACAAACACAAGGGTAAATTTTTACATTTTCACATCTGCAGCTATTTGCCTGCCTATGAGTCATCCACACATTCACGCTCCCTTTCATTTGACCCAGAATGAC
Organism: Macquaria ambigua; assembly: GCA_008360985.2. NCBI lineage: Eukaryota > Metazoa > Chordata > Actinopteri > Centrarchiformes > Percichthyidae > Macquaria > Macquaria ambigua. The sequence goes on from VMKM01000023.1 coordinate 754,359, forward strand.
ACAAATTCCATAATCTCAGCTCGATCTTATCTTCCTCTGCCTGCAGGACGCTCTTGGCAGCTGAGCCCTCTCCATGCACAGCCAGTGTTTCGCTCCAGTTTATTTGGCTCATGTGTTGTTCACATTACTGTTACTACAGTAATGAGCCCTGCTAATTTGTACCATTTTGTCAGCCATGATCAAACAGAGGCATGAATGATGTATGTTTTATGCATGAGCAATGATTTAGTCACGTGCACGTAAACATACACACACACACACGCACACACTCACAGCATGTCAGCCTTTGTCTTTCTGACCCTCCATGCTCCTGACTGACTGTCTAGCGCTGCTGGCTAATGGCAGACCTGCTATTGGCCTCCAGAGACAGATCCAAGGCCGGTAATGAGACTGCAGTTTCTGCGCCCTCCCTCCAACCCCCTCACACCCTTCTCCTGCTTCATCTAATCCCTCCAGCATCATTAACCTGTGCCACGCAGGTTTTATACACAGAATATTCAGAAAATTCAGCCCTAGTGTCTTTGTGCAAACTTTTAATTGCTCTTTCTCCATAAATGTGCTCTCCCTCGGGTGGTGTTTTCTGGAAGCACTTCTCTGGCTATTTTTCTCACTCCATCTCCCTCCATGAAGAGAGAGAAGCAGTAAAAGTCCTGCACTCCTCTGGTTATAAATGTTCTTCTCACCTTGGCACCTTGCAGACACGTCTTCACACTATATTAGAGTTGCCACTGTGGACCAGGCTGGGAGACATTAGCATTTCTTAAAAGTCAAATCGATCCGCTTTAAATATCCGCGTTAAATCTATTTTCTTCTAGGATCCCATTAGCCATTTAGCAGTGTTTATTCTCAAATAATTAAAGTTCCATATGGCTCGGAGTTAATTATTGATCAAACTGCTCACTGTGTACAGGCCTATCGATTGCAGTGCTTTGCATTTTACATGGTTTATGTAACCTCCAGTTTAGCATTGCGTAAACAGTTTTCTGGCTATGTTGGAAAGGAAAGGATAGGAGATATAAGCAGACACATGCAGAGAATATTGCCGTGAATGCACAGTGTAACTGTACACACACCAATTTACAGCTATAGAATATGAAAACCACATGTATAGAGACAGAAAAAAAACAACTGAATGCAGATGTATGGTGAGTTAAAGTGAAATATACAGGAATGAGTCCTGTGCTTTGTTATTTTCGATGTAAAAGAAGCAACACAAATTAAATATTAAGTACACCACATTGAGTTTTTTGTGGTTTAGTTGGATGTTTTTCTGTCTCCTGCCTCTTTCAGAACCCCCAGCTACAACTATGCCCCTAACCCAGACAAACACTGGATCCTACGCTACACAGGACCTATGAAGCCCGTCCACATGCAGTTCACCAACATGCTGCAGCGCCGGAGGATGCAGACCCTGCTGTCTGTGGATGACAGCGTGGAGAAGGTGGGCAGGCCACGCAGGCAGATAGATATATGCTTAAACACACAGAGATACTTAAACACACACACACACACACACACACACACACACTCATTTCATCTGACAGTCTAAAGTCCTGAGAGATCTGTGCTTGTTCTGACTGGGACTGTATAATGTATTCACTGACACACTTGATAAATTGTTCAATCCCTTTTCCTTGAAACTGGCACAGGAGACTTGAGCTATCAAACATGAAGTATAACTTTTTACGCTGCGTGAGTGTTCAGTGAATTCTGTCCTCATTGGTAGGTGTACAACATGTTGGTGGAGACAGGGGAACTGGACAACACCTACCTCATTTACACTTCAGACCACGGCTACCATATCGGCCAGTTTGGTCTGGTCAAGGGCAAATCAATGCCTTATGAGTTTGATATCCGTGTTCCCTTCTACGTACGAGGACCTAATGTGGAGCAAGGTGCCATGTGAGTGACTCAGACTGTTATTTTTCTGTTATTCATTCAATATTCTGATATCTAGATGCTGTGTTCCAATATTATATATGTGAGATTAATGACATTAATGACTATCATTTCTTAATACCAAATTCCAATGAAAAATATCCTCAATCTTGCTTCCCTTGCAGTAATCCTCATATAGTGTTAAACATTGACTTGGCACCAACTCTGCTGGACATGGCCGGTGTTGATATCCCTGCAGAAATGGATGGCAAGTCGATCCTCAAGCTGCTGGACACAGACAGGCCAGTCAATAGGTGAACACCCACATCAGTTATTTTGCTCAGTGTCATGCCATTCAACAGACAATTCAAGAATGGCATTTAAAATGTTGCAGATTAGGTGGTTATGTGCCAAAAAAGTAATTTGTCTGGACTTCATAAGGTTTTACTCCATCTCAGTTCTTGGAGTTTTCTTGGACATAATGAAATCTACAATCCAAATATAAACGTGTAGCACCACTGTCTTTTTTAGTGCCGTACAAGGATGGCATTTGAAAATGGAGTGCATGTTTGTTCAGTGCAAATATCACAGTCAGAGTGGTCTGACAGAGTATTTTATTTATTTTTACTCATTTTCCAGGTTCCAGCTGAACAAGAAGGGTAAAACGTGGAGAGATTCTTTCCTGGTGGAGAGAGGGTATGTTTTATTGATTGACCTTTTGCAGGACATGTTCTCATTCCAGGCATTGTCTTCTGGATACATCAGGCTCCTTGTCTTTGGTTGGTTGAAAAAAAACAGTGTTTTCCTGTTCTTTCAGGAAGCTTGCACACAAGAGAGCTGATGGGAAGGAGATGGCCCAGGAGGAGAACTTCCTGCCAAAATACCAGCGGGTGAAGGACCTGTGCCAGAAAGCAGAGTACCAGACCTCCTGCCAGCAGCCAGGACAGGTACCTGACCTGCAGGAGCTCAGAAGGAGAGGTTATTAAAGTTTCAGGAGAACAGCATGGAGTGTAGCTCATGCAGGGTGATAATTTGCAATGCGGTTGACAATTTACTGAGTATAATATGCAGTCATTGTACTCTCAGGTATGACGTGTGTGCATATGTGTGCGTATAAAGAGCCCTCTGATTTATTGCATTTTAAGGGAACCATTAGAGCTCTGTGTAGAGTCATTTAAGCATAACCCCATAAAGAGCATTTTAAATCAATGGGTTTACATGCATCAAAAATGATGCTATGTTATAGTACTTGCATGATCAGGCACCTACCTACATTAAAGAGCTACTGCAGCCCTGTGTCCCTGTAGGAATCTGATGTCCTCTGATCAGGGTTTGTTGGTTATTCCAAGACAAAAGGAGACTGTGCTTTTTAGGTTGTAGCTCCTAAACTTTGGAACTCTTTCCCAGTGGACTTAAGATCTGTGGACACCTTTAAAAAGCAGCTCATTTGTTTAGACTTGCTTTTGTTTAGTTTTAGTGTCTTAAATTTTATTCTTTGTATGTTTTTAGCTTGAGGTCTATATTTCATGTATGTTGCTCTGTCTTTATTTGCCCTTTTGTCTTTTATTGTGAAGCACTGTGTGACGTCTGCTTTTGAAAGGTGCTATATAAATAAACTTACTAATTTACTTACAAGCCTGAAGACCCAACATCATTTCATCATGACATTTCCCTCTGCCTTGTTTCAGAAGTGGCAGTGTGTGGAGGACCCGACTGGCAAGCTGAGGCTGTATAAGTGCAAGGGCATGGCTAGTCTCTATGCCCCACGTATGCAGGCTCTGATGGCCAGCAGTGCCTCTCAGCTGTCTCCCACGTCCAACTCCGACAGCTGTGACTGCAGCGATGTGGGCTTCAAAACATCAGTCCTGAAGAAGAAGAGGCTGCTCGCCAAGAAGAGTAAGTTCCACTTGTCACTCACATGTGCCATCATTCTGGTAGTTATTAATAGATCTGATTTTGTTCAGAAAGACACTTTGAAACATCCTTGCAATAGCCTACAAAGCCTTGCCAAACAGGGCCATTAATCTCAAGCTAAAATAACCAGCTTTTGAAGTATTCATGAGATGAGGAGCATGTGTCTATGCTGCCATCAAGTGGCGGACTAGAGTAGACAAGTTTGATCATAGGGCCTTGAAAGAAACAAATACAAACGATTGTAAATTATTGCATGGAGCATTGATTCATATCATCAATATTTTAATTTTGTCATGTGCTGGTCTTCATAGATCTTGATCTTCAGTATCACAAACACATCCCTCTTTCTCATCTTATTCAGGCTCCTCTGTCTCGTCTTACTCAGAGATGAAATCCAGTAAGACTGTCTCTAGGAAGCGCTGGGCCCGCTCTGTATCATTTGAGCTGGATGGAGACCTGTATGCAGTAGACCTAGAGGAGGGCTACCGGCCCCTGGGCTCCAAGAACAGCAGCTGGGCCAGAGACAGGAGGAGAGGAGCCGGGAATGAGGAGGACAATGAAGAGTTCAGTGGCATGGGGGTCACAGCCAAACCCACCACCAGCAATAAACTCACACCACCAGCTGCTCTTAAAGTCACCTACAGGTGCCACTGTGTACATCTGTCTGCATTTATGTGTAATGTTTCTGGTGATAAGAGATAAATAAAATGTTAGGAAATAATTTAGACTGCATATGCATGAGGTTTAGTGGCGCTGTTATGTTTTTTGTATCCTGCAGGTGCTCTATTCTTATGAATGACACAGTAAAATGTGATGGAGGCCTGTATAAGTCTCTTCAAGCATGGAAAGACCACAAACTGCACATTGAGCATGAGGTACTGCTGCATTCTCCTCCTTGTTAAATCCAGCCCATAAAACCCATTTCACAGGTTGTTAGTCGCTTGTGGTGTATACTGAGCTCTGTGTGGCTGTGTGTTTGTTCCTACTGCGTTTAGATTGAAACCTTGCAGACCAAAATCAAGAACCTGCGTGAGGTCAAAGGTCACCTGAAAAAGGTGCGGCCAGAGGAATGTCAGTGTGACACTCCCAGGTGAGAATGAGTCAGAACCACACTGTCACCGGCATATACATCTGATTACATATGTGACAGTTGTTTCTTGTCTTTACAGTTATCTCCTCAAGAATAAAGAGACTTTCAGGCTCAATGCAGGGCACATGCACTCACTCAGGTAATAATTTACATTGTTTGACAATGAATATATTATTTTTTATCTCCTCTTGCGATCTCACTGTATTAAATGTGTTTTGTTCTCATCAGAATGCCATCAAAGCAAAAGAGTCAGTGGCTGCAGAAGGAGCAGAAGCGCAGAAAGAAACTACGTAAATTCCTCAAGAGGCTCCAAAACAACGATACCTGCAGCATGCCTGGCCTCACCTGTTTCACCCATGACAACCATCACTGGCAGACAGCCCCCTTCTGGACAAGTGAGGAATAACATATGGCTGTGTAAAGCGAAGTGAAGAATATTGTTGTGGAACTTTTGAATATTTTCCAAAGCAGGTATGGTGAAAATAATTTTTTGGAACACTGTTGTAATATCCTTTGTTTTCCACTGTCACCCCTCCCTTCCTCACCCACTCCCGCTCCCTCCCTCCCTCCGTCAGTGGGTCCATTCTGTGCATGCACCAGTGCCAACAATAACACCTACTGGTGCCTAAGGACCATCAATGACACACACAACTTCCTGTTCTGTGAATTTGCTACTGGTTTCCTGGAGTATTTTGACCTCAACACTGACCCATACCAGGTATTTCATTTGTACAGACACACTGTACTATATGGCGGATACATAAATAACTTACCAATAATAATAAAATGATTCATAGTGCATTCCTGTGAGCGCAGGGGGTACAGATTTTCCAATGTTTTCCAGAGATTTTTCATAGTTTCCAAAGCCCTTGCTGACATTTTGTCCTTATTATTCCTGTAGCTGATAAATGCTGTCAGCACCCTCGACCGCAATGCTCTGAATTCAATGCATCAACAGCTCATGGACTTGCGGGCCTGCAAGGGACATAAGCAATGCAACCCGGAGAAGGGTGAGTAAAAAGCCTCTAAGGCAAACATGATTGATTATAGTGTCTCTGGTAATTTCCAACTGAGACTAATGTTACCTCCACTTCCTTTCAGGAGGAAAAGAGCGAAACTACTTCAGTGAATACAGGTATTTTCTTCTTCCTCTTACAGCACAGCTGATTACTTTTACAAACACTGCAGATGGAATTCATGTTACAATTTGAACTCTAGGAGGTTACAGCCTCCCTAGTGTGTCTTTGGCTATGTTTCTTCTCATTGCGAGTCATTTGGGGAGTCAAGAAAATAAAATACAGTGATGTTGTGCTGAAATTGATCCTCTTCAAACTGCCATGGTTCCTTACTGTTGTGATCAAAGCCTTTTCAGCATGCAGAAGCAGAAGCCAAAGAGGGCCAAAATACAAGCCTGCTTTTCAGCTTCTGCTGTTCCCTTTTTGAAATGAAGCCTAATTGCTTGTCTCTGCTGTGCGCGTGGGGGTGTATGTGTGTGTGTGAGTGTGTGTGTGTGTGTGCGCACGCATGCATGTGTGTGTGTGTGTGTGTGTGTACCTGTGTGTGTGTGTTTTGTGTGTATATATCTGTGTGTTTGTCTCCATGCACGTGTATTTGCCCTGCGCGTGTATACGTGCTGTGCATGCTTCAGGCCAGTTCATCGTCGAAAGAGGCCAAAAGTGAAGAAGCCTTCCTCCAAATCGCTGTGAGTTTGTCATAACCCATCTGTTCCTTTGTAGTCAGCCAAGCTCTACTCCTGTCTCCATCCTTTTCTTTTTTTTTTTTAGCTTGGTCAGATGATCAGCTCCCCTCTCTCCTATTTACTGTAAATCTGTACTCCTATACTTACAGTAACTCTCATTTACCTGCATTGCAAAGCTGCACCATCTTCTTTTTCATTCACCCACTCAAGTCAAATTCAATAAAGCAATGCAGATGTGACATTGGCTCATTATGTTGTGTTCTCAGTCCTGTTATTGTCATTTCTTACTTTTCCTCGCAGTGTTGGTAGGAACAGACCACAACTGGGACCATGGTTTCCAGTGAATGCCTCAAGTGGCACATTTAACTCACAACTCATTTGTTTCCCCTGCACAGAGGGCAGATTTGGGAAGGGTGGGTTGGTTAACCACCTGCATCCCACAACCCACCACATCGGCCTCCTCCAGCGAAGGAAGGAGAAGGGGGAGTGCAGGCAAACCCAAGGACCTTGACCACACTTCGATGGACCATAACCCGAGATACTACTTTACTCTAAAATGGGTTTTAATTTTTTTGAGAGAGCTGCTCTTCGTAACTCTCACCCAGGCAGAGGAGATGCTGAGACTGAGAGGAAATTAAAAAGACTCTCCAACTGTCAATTCTACCTTCGCACACATTTCATTCTCATTCACATCTTCTGTTACCCCCAGCTGTCAGGACCATTAACATTAACAGGATGCTGTGAATCGGGTGGAACAGTTTGGTGTCCACAAGCCATTCATTCTAACAGTACTGCTTGTACATAATATATATCAGCTTTAATCAGCTTTCATGTCATATGGGATTTGGTGGAAACATGATGAGTTAGATGTCACCTCTGCTGCTACACAATGATGTCATGGCCTCATGATGTCTCTGTGGCACATGCTGATTAGCTAAATCATTAGCGCTTGGAGTAACAACAATTTTCTTCCTCTGCACCAACGTGTGTGCACATGGAAGTGGTATGGACTTTTAAACAACCAACGGTAACAAACTCTTCGCCATGATCTTTTGTATTATAGTTGATCTTAACGCCGATGAATGTCCTTTATGAAGCATCATCTTCTTCAAAGCTGTGAGATATGAGGTGACTAGAGATTGCCTGCCTTGATCCGACCCCACCTAGTGTCAGCCACACCTTGAGCAGGCCTACACTAACCACTGTCTCACAATGATACAATACAGACTTCCAGAATATTTGACCACTGGCAGAATGCGTCATTAGTGAATGCCATTTTACTCCTTTGTATTGTCAGTACCACACTGTAGAAGTATCCAAATAGTTTGTTCAGCTTGCTATACATGGTGCTACAGGATAACAATACAGAAGTAAATTCTTGCTGTACAGTACAGTATGTATTTGAATGTATGTTGTGCAATTAATATAAATGTTTACAATATTTTTTATAATACTGAAGAGGCAGACCTCGTTGTATGATATGAGTTGACAAAATGAACGTAAAGGGAGAAATGTAGCTTGAGAAATTTCATTGCCTGCAATTTGTATGTTTGTCCTTTCCTTATTTACATCGGAAAAGCACTTAAAGGGTTCACTGTGAACAGACGCCATGTACATTTAATGGATATATAGTTTACTCTGTGCCAGAGGAACAACACAACAGTGTAATACTTATTGATGTGAATTTAAGCTACCTGCCTTTGTTAGCGTCTTTTTTTTAGCAAATATTTCCATAGAGCTGAGTGCTGATAGTAATTGTGAATAAAGTGTTGTTTGACCATAAACATGACCCGACTTTTATTCTGAAATTGCATGTCGGTTTGTGTTCCTGTCCAGCAGGTGTCTCTGTCTGCTTGTCCACATGCTAACACCACGTTAGGCTACATGATACTAACAGCTCACTACAATTACAATAGTGGAAAGATAGCTAGTTGGTATCATAAAAGAGATAGTTAAGATCCTCAGCTCTCTGACTGGCTGAGTCCAGTGAGAATATGTTGTAAAATGCACATCATAATCCTGATATGATATTCAAATATGAATAAAATAATCAAAAAGTATCTCTCATACCAGTGTGTCGCTTAGCAACCGCAGTGTTCTTTTCAAGATGTGGCTTTAGCAGAGGGCTAAAATCCAAGCTCAAAGTTAGGTTAGCTAACTATTTTAATTGCACATCTTTTACAAATAAAGACGCAATTTAAAAACAAAAACAAAACAATAGGGTGTCTGCCTTTTTGTAACAGCCATAATAAATATTATACTGTGAAAACAAACTGTCAAAAACAAGTCTATGCAGTTATTTTCATTCACAGAAAGATTAACAACTTTGGTAGCCTAGAAGTTATTTATCTTGCTCCAACTACAAGAAAGGTTGGCAGACAGTTACGGACCATATTGTCCCTTCAAAGCATGATGGGATACTCCTGGTCACATACGTTTAACATTTTATGACTCTGCTCTCTTTGTTCAGCCAGCTGAGCCACTAAATATGTTGGTTATGCTTTGGTCTCTACTCTTTCCAGCCTGCTAGTCTAGGGGATATACGGTGGGGTGGGGGTGTGGTAGAGAAGGGTAGGGGTGTGTGTGTTGGGGTGCAGACTGGGTGACCCCCGTCCCAACCTATGACTCACGTGCAGAGGCGGAGACTCCGTATCGGATTCACCACCGGAGGACCGTCCCGCTCTAGTACTCACTACCCGGACCGCTGTGTGCTCTCAGAAAATTAACCTTCATCCCGATACCAGCCAAACATCGTTTCCCCTTTGTTTACGCCTTGTTTACAATGTGAAGAAAATGGCCGGGACAAGGTAAGTTAACTCTTAATTTAATTTCAAAGTGATACAAACTTAACTGGAGAAAGTTTAGAAGCTTGGTTGCTTCGCTCTCACGCCGCCGCCGACAGCTTTCTGAGGGCAGCCAACAGACAGTGAACAAGACCACGCCACTCAGTGGATAATTACATTGTTTAAGTACTTTACAGCGTTTGTTTTGTAGTGTTGTAGCCTAGCTTACATGTTAGCTGAAGTTTATGAAAATGAAGTACATAATTGAGAAAATGCAGTAATGTGAAGAGGGTATGTTGAAAGGATTCTTTTAAAACTGAAATTTAAATTGTATTTTGCTAGTGGTGTTGCTTTTCTTTTTATCTACAGCGCATATTGGGCAGTTGTAAACAGTTTTGTATTATAATTGTGTTTGTGTAGCTTGTTAGCTCATATCTTGGGAAACTATGAGAGACGTTTGACACTTGAAGTTAAGTTTTGCCTCCATTTAGTATTTGCAGTAGAGTTAAATAAGCTACATCTGTGGGGGGAGATTGAGCCTACTTTGTTCGTTTATCTATCATCACCAGCCCCATCTTTTGATTTTTCCTAAACTGGTCCACAAATGAGCTGAGCTATGTTTTTGCTGTGGTTAAGAGACCAATAACCTAAACGGAAGGCAAATGTTCCACATCCCATTTGTTGCTCCCATTTTTTTTTTTACTGGTGGAAGGTAACTGGGGCTCTTAGTTTTAGCTACTGGTTTGATCTCCACATGTTGAATTTCTTCAGCATGTGCTTTGACTGCAGATGTGCATTAAAACTTTGTTTAGCTTTCATTGGTTTCTTGAGACAGATGGTTTGCTTTAGTCCTCAGTGTTATTTAAAGCTACTGAGATGTATAGGATAAGCTACTTTGGTTCCTTTCAAATTTTCCGTCAACTGTTTTGGCATGATACACATACATGCTTTTTAGTGCTCTGACTTTGTATAGTTCAGACTTGATGGCTTTTAATGGCTAAAGCTGATGTTCTGCTGATGAGAATCTTTGATGTCTTAATATTCCTCCTCCTATGCGGGTGCCTCCTGTTGAATACTATGCCATGGGCATTGTTTGACAACCAAGCTGCCCAGTCAGATGTCATTTATATAGCCTGAAGCTGTTAGTTTGGCACGCCATGCCAACCTGACTTCCTGGGTGCAGCAGTTTCACCACTCCCCTGCCAGCTGGTGTTCATCTGACGGCCGCGTGGTGTTGTTTTCTGCAGACGTGTTAACTTCTCTACATCTCTATCTGTCCAGCACTACATCACAGACAGAGTAGCCAGGATGGCGGGACAAGACAATTCTTCTCTTCCGTTCATTTGGGCATGTCATTGTCAGGAGCAGAAATAACAATAGCATGTTGTCTCACTGTTTGCTCTGCTAACTCACAACAGTAGACAGGCATAAAGGAATAAACCATGCATTCCCCTAACAAGATGAATAAAAATTGGGTCTTTTGATAAGGACATGACAGGATGTCCATCCTACAGAGGATATGGCAATGGACAAGCTTGTTTGCCTGTTGAGAGGAAGTGATTTTGAATCTTGTGCTCCAGTGACAACAGCTTTCTATGGTTTCAGACGTGCTAATAATATAATGACTGTGGGTGATCTTTTTCTTTTTGGATGATTTCTTTTAGACATAAAGCTTCAAATCATATTTTCCAGCTTTCAACCCCTTCTTCCCTGCTTTCTGTATACTATGATCCTGGTCACATCCACATGGATCAGTGTTCCTAACGCTCCACACACACTTTTCATCTGACTTTGATTCTCTGTGCCCTGCCTCAATGACACAGTAATGACGAGGTTAAGGTGATAGGCCCAAACACATTTATCTGTACCTGTACAAGCGCTGACATTTAGAACCTTTCCTCTGTAGGGATTAAAGGCTGAGTTAGCTTCCTGGCCCACACTCGGTTGAACCTGATGCTAAGAGTGCTGATCATCACTCTCTGGCATTACAGGGGATAATAACTTGTGGGATGGTCATATGCTCAGATAGGCTGCAAGGATGAATGAGTCATCTGCTTCAAAGAGTTGAACAATAATCGTAGTGAGCTGTCACAGTGCAACACTTAAATGAGCTCTACACAAAAAATATAAAAGCACATAAAACACAGTCATTACAGAAATGTAACGGTGAAACAGATGGGTGAGACATGCTCAAAGTCTGCCTAGAGAAGAAAAGTTTTTGCCCCTGAAATGCAGCGTCTCCCTCTATCACAACCTAAAACTCTGTTGTTATTAGGAAATATTAATCTGTCCCTACACCGTTGATCCCCAGCGATGGCCTCTTAAATCATAATCCACCCCCGTGCCTCCCCTCGGGCCCGTACAGACCCAGCGCTAACATCTTCACCAGGCTGCTCTGCATTTCTAAGCCTGGAGGGCCTGCCGTCTGCACCTTCACTTCCTCCAGAGGACAATCCGGACGTTTCTTTCCTGTGTGGCTCCTCGGCCAGCCACTGACCCCCCACTCACCCTGTAAAAACTCTGCTCTGGGATTAGACTCTGGCCTCGTTTGTCATGTCAGCAGGGGAGGATTCGGGGGGAGGGATGGTGTGGTCCAGCTCAAAATGAAGTTACAGACTGCTCCTGGTGGTAGGCAAGCAGGTCGGGAACGAATAGAAAATGTCATTTTGGCAGCGCGCAGATGGCAGAGTTTGGCAGAACATGTCTTCATTTATAACATGTATGAACCTGAATGATCTGACAAGATAAAGTTTGGACAATGGATGTTTAGGGTTATTAAGCACAATTACATTCTAATAGGTTAATTCATTTCTCTTGTTTGGACAAGTGACCCCATTGTTCCCACTCTGACAGCTGGTGTACTGGACAGAAAGGCCATCCTGTATCATGGTAAACACCCTGATCCTGTCCTCAGCCTGTCCTGCACATGTTCACTCTCGTCCAGAGTCTTATCTGACCTGAAAAATCCCCACATGCTCTTTGACTAAGGAAAGGGGTGGCTTTTAGGGAGGACAGGGACTTCTGTTTGGTCAGGCTTACCCCCTATAAAAGGGAATTTATTGACTCTGTTGCTGAGTAGTGCCTCAGACAGACAGTGACTGTTCAGCAGAGCAGTAAGGGGGCCGGAAGTTCCCAGCATTTCTACTGAAAGCTGCAGCATTCGTGGGAGAAAGGGAGGATGGCGGGACAAGACAATACTCTCCATTAAGGAATCACAGAGAGTTTGTAGGTGGATTACAGCGAGGGTATCTGAAGTAACATTCAAGACTGCCAACACAGAAAAGTTCTGCTGGAACCGGTGGGGAGGTAGGCGCTATTATCTCACATCTCATGAAGAATCAGTTTGTTGCAGTGGGGGTGAACGTTTTGGCAACTACAGGGAATTAATTCACTTTAGGCCATGTAAAATCGCTAGTTGGAAAGCAGCATGGGAAAGACTGGCCTTCCTGAAGGTGGCTGAATGACCTTGTGAGATCCAGTCTAATCCAGTGCCAATGGAGAGGGGAAAGAGTCTCTAGTTCTGGATTAGGGCAGCTGTTTAAGGAGGTCACCCCAGACCTCGTATACATGGCCCAAGCTCCTCCCCGCTGCAGCTCTGATTGGCTGGGCTCCCCGGTGTGGAGGCAACGAAGAGAGTTCTCGTTGAATGAAGTCTGCCTGTTGATCTGACAATAGTCTGCATTGTTCTGTACCATCACAGGCTTCAGAATAGGGTGCATTTCACAGGCTTTGTAATGCATATGACTGTGAGTCATCACAGGACATTCTTGTCAACTAGGTAACCATTTTTTTTCTATTCCCAGAGAGCCCACAGACTTAGGTATAGCAAGAAACTGTTGGCAACTGCAGCAAAAAGGAATACTTTTTAAAAAATGTTATAACTTCTCAATCTGATCAATGCTAGCTTCAAAATCCAAAGTCCACTTTGCATTTTTTACCACACAATTGTTTTGAAATAGACCCCATGTCCAACTGTGGCACACATTTGCATAAACCAGCATATAGCACGCAGACCAAACCGGACCATCTGGTTCTTGAGGTTTTAGGCGTGTGCAGTCACTCTAGTGACTCAGAACTGCCAGTCATGCTGTTCTCAGCAGATACTAAACAAGATGAAAGACTTCATCGGAAGTGTATTTACTCATCTTCATTGAGTGATTATGACATTTACCTGCTGTGGATAGTTCCTGCGGGAGAATGATTGTGTTTTGACTTTACAGAAATTGGCAGAAAGGCAGTGTTTGCCTCAAAGGTGTTAGCCTAAATCTGCTGGTGTATTTTCTTCACCTTTTACTACTGTAGCAAGAGACAAACTCAAATGTGTCAGGGATGCAACATTTCACTTTTATACCTGGCACATCACGGGACTGTACAGTCTCCTTCCTGTTTTCAGATCAGTACTGTCATAACAGAACTGTCGCACCCAGTATCAGCAGCTTGTTAGCGTCTTATCCATGCAGGCCTTTTGGAGGTGAATCAGGTGACAGAGTGAGCTCAGGAGTCTCCCCCTCTGTTCATCTTTATCCTCCCATGCTAGCCTTGTTCTCTCTGCCAGGCATGTGGATGCCCGGCTGTTTGGTCTTACAGTACTTTACCTCTCTTCTCTTGGTAACCTGCCGCCCTGGTGCCTACATAAGGCCGGCTTTATCATGCCTGACGTGTCTCCCCTTGAAAGACGACCCCAAACCTGTTTGCCAAAGTCAGCACACGACGAGTGACGAATGGACAACTGCTGCTGAAGGGTGGAAGAAAAAAGAGGAAAGGGGAGGAGGGGTGAAGTAGAGAGAAAAGGTAATCTGTTTGAAGCCCCATTAATGTGGTTCAATTCGAAAATGCTTTTTATAAATGTAAAAGAGAAATGCTCCTTTCTGTCAGCTCCAACTCTCTTTGTGATAACTTATTTTGTTTCAACATATCCAATCACACAATCTCAGTGTTATTATTGACAAATTGTTGAAACTGTTGTTTCTATTGTCAGAAGACTGCCAGTGTATAAAGAAAGTGATTTTTTTTTTAAGTCAAAAAATGCTACCTGCTAAAAAAGATAATGATGGTTCCTGGGCTGAGACCCTTGATCAAATCACTACTTCATATGTCCAAGTTGTCTGACAGTTGTGTGATTGGCTAAACACACACACAAAGCTCTCACAAAACCTAGTGGGGGGAGACTGTTAACTTCTTTAAATTCCTCCATAGCTGGAGTATTTCAAATGTTTTTTTAAATGTATTTACTTCATTCAACAACAATTATTCAAAAGCAAAGTTTTTAGTGCTGGAAAATGCCAGATCAGTGTTGATGAAAGGCCAAAACAGAGAGAAAAACCTTGTATTTTCAAATCCCTGTCCCTGACTTTACTGAGTGAGTGATGAAGGTACACCATTGGTTGGTTGAGTGTTGGAGTTTCCCCATTTGCTCTTTCAAAATGAACAGACTCTTCCTCAATTCTGTGTAACAATTTGGCCACAATTTAGCACATTGACCATACACAGCCCGACCATACTAGGTTTCGACCTAGTCTTGTTCACACCCTTTTAATAATAATAATAATTTGAATTTATTTGATAGGGACGATGAGAGTTTATAGCTATTGCTAGTTATCAGCTCTTGTCCCGAGTTGGGCTTTTACATGTACAGTGTAATTAAAATCTACAGCTTTCAGTATCATAAAACCACAATACACTATAGAAATACAGTAAAATACACATACACCAGGAGTACAATTAGCTAAAAATGGGTACAGCTCAGGTTTGCTTTTAACCAGCACTTAGCATTTGTTGTAAAAGATTTTATATCTGGAGTTAATTTGATTTCATTTGGTAATGTGTTCCAGAGTTGACAGCCCTTTATGGAGAAAGCTGATTGTCCAAATGTATCATCATCTGAACTCTTCAGGGGCTGGACAGAAGATGGATAATGTTTGGCCGCAAGGCAAAGCAACTCCACAGTATACAGAAACACACACTAAAACAGTAATCTGCAGAAGAAGACATTTAACAGAGTATTTAACATTAGCATAGAGTCAATAGAATGATAAACAAACCTGTAGAAGTTCTAACAAGGGGCAAAAGAGTAAACGAGACAGGGAGTGGGAGCCATGTGGGTCTGGTTTATAAAGCACATGACTGTTAAAGTCAGAGAACAAGATAAATATACAGCATCTTAACCCCAAGCATTAACTTTATGGGAGTTTCTGTGGGGATGAATGCCAAGTTGCCTCTCAGAAGTCCATTGCTCTATAACAGACTCAGCAGTCTTTAGGCCGGTTTGTTTGTTGTTAAATTAAATGCAACACACACACACACACACACACACACACAGGGACCAATTGTGCCGTGAATTTTACCGACCTCTAACCCTGGTGACACGGCAGGAACGGGAGGTGTTTAACAAAAGGGCCAAAGAATGTGTGTATGACAGGTGCGGGGCTTTCTGTCGTCTGAAACATGTGCACTCTCCCCTCTCCCTCTTGATTGTTCTGGACATATGGACGGGAGTACGCGCACATCCTGCAGTGCACAGAGACAACCCACATACACCTCGTCCCAGCTCTGTGTCCAGCAAACAAACATATTCCTTTGCAGAGGCTGAATTATGTTTCTAAGAAGGACAAGATTAGCCTCTCTCAAACCTGATTCCTTGCCTTCACAATCAACAAACACTAATGGCAGTGGGAACATGTAGGAGGAAACTCAACAGCCCAGGCTGACCTATCATTTCATGCCATGTACTGTAGTTTTTTTGGAGATGCATGTAATCTATGTCGAGCACTTTTTTCAACAAATCATTTTTAATAACACCAGCAACCGAATATCCTGACTAAAGAAAAGTGAAGTGGAACGTGAACCCAGATATCTTTTTTTTTTGTAACTATCATGTCCTGCACTGCTGCCGATGGGGTTTACACATGCTAGAGCTGCTGCCCTCTTCACTCCAGTAAACGGGACCTTGGCCACAGCACTCGACATGCCAGGCTTACGATTACGCTCTTCGTTAGTCACCGCTACAGCTACTGGAACTGCAGCCAAGCACTCAGTAGTCGGCCTGTGTCCCTGCTCTTGTTTTACAATATTTAGATAAGCAGGTTGCCTAGCAGCCACGCTGAATAGACTTTGTACGTGGAATCAAACAGAAGTCGGCTTTTGGCAGATCAGTCCTTGTATTATATTGAGGTACAGGCCTCTGCTTGCTCGGTGAGAGCAAATTGCCAGTGCTTTCTCATTGTTGCTAAATTTTTAATAGTTTTGTACCTGTGTGGCTAGGTGAGTTTAATCCCTTCCTCTCCCCTGTGCAGTGACTTATGTTAAGGCTAGTATCTGAGGAGAAAGAATGCTTTGTGTCTCTAAATAGGAAAAAGCAGTTCTGTAAATATACCGGCCGGGGTGGACCTTGGCACTTGTTGCTGTGCCTGGTGAGCAGAGTGCTAAGGTTTCCTAGATGAATGGCAGGCCCTGTGTGAGAACGTAACCTGCTCTGGTCCACAAGGGAAGGTCACAAGCAACAGCTCAGAATAGTCTGTTGTTGGAAAAGGTTAGAGGTTACCTTAAAAGAGTCCTGACTGGTTAATGGGAACTTGGCTGGCTCGCTGGTTTTGTCTATTATCTCACCTTAACAAGTTAATAAACAAATGAATACAGAAATACCCCCATTTGGCTCAGTTTCGGAAGGCGTCCTATCCGTCCATCAGAAATGCCACAATGGTACTGAAGCATAAAGCTGCATTTCAGCCATTACTAGATTATCTCATAAAAACACTGCTGCCATAGTTTGGTCAAATCTCTATGCTACACAGAAAAAACAATCCTTTTCTGTCTGTATCGTTAATCTTTTTGACGACATCAACAACCACAATTTGAGTTTGTTTGAAATCCAAAGCTGGACAATGACACAAGGCTGCTTGCTGCCCTATTTCTAGTCAATGTATTGTCCAGTCCTCTATGTTTACCGTTGCTGGGAAAAGGGCCATTTACACTTTGGTGTTGGCTTCGAACAATGGGGCAGATTCCATGAGCTATATTCTGTTGTTTCCCTCACTCTGGAAAACCGCTCTCAGTTATAGTTATTTTTGGAGCTGACCGTAAATTGTGGATGATAGATGAAGTATTTCTCCTTCCGAAGGAGACCCCTGGCACATTGGGACTGCGAGTAACAAAATGGTTAAGGTGGTGTGCTTGTGTGCATGCCTTTGTTTGTGTGTGTGTGTGTGTGTGTGTGTGTGTCAGTTTTGGCCTCTTGGTCTCAGTGGCAGGCTCTGTTTGCAGAGATTTTTTCTTTTTTTACAATTTGACAAGCTTTATTTTTAGTCAGTGTGGAATAACCATAGGCTGCTGAAGCGTCTCCTTGACCCAAATGGGAGACAAAGATCCTGTGTGCCATGGGAGAGCAGAGAGTGTGTTAGTTCACACAAGAGTAAATTGGAGTACATTGGATTTCATACTTAAGTTTCCAAATCTTTTAAAGCTGTGGACAGTTTTTTGATACAGAATTGTCACCAGGTGATTGAAACCCACTGTTAACAAGAGTTTAATTAAACAATGCAGGTTAGATGAAAAATTAAAGCAAATTCTCAGGAAGGGATACAGTTCCACAAACAAAATCCAGTTCATATTCAAGAAAGTCTTGTGTCAGCTAAAAGTTAGTATTTCTGAACATATTTTTGGGGGAATTTGTGAAATCCCACTGCTCCTCAACTCTCTATATGTTTGTGTTTCCTAAAGGCAGTCAAGTGCTGCTTTAGGATCACAAAAAAAACCTAACACGGGTCTCTGGCATATAAGTCTGCTTCAATTAGATTGAGTTTCCCCAGAGGTAAATCAGGTGCTGTGTCCTTGAGTCACAGGACCGTGCGTGTAATAAGTTAATTTTAGTTCAATATAAAACATTTCTGTTGGAGTTCGACTTCGCTGAGCTGGTGCAGACTGCATTCCAAACCATTTATGAACATTTGCAGCATGAGGCAGACTGCCGGGGGTTGTTTGGAGTCCTGCACTATGCTTTTATGTCTGCTTCTCAGGTCAGGGAATCGCCTAAAGCTGAGTAGGCTGAAGTTCATTTACATGGTATTGCAGACAGAAACTTTTCACCGTAAATTTATAGCAACAAGGATGGCACTCTCTTAAATTTTAGTTTGTCCACTTCAAGCAATGTAATCACTTTTATTGAATTTTGAGAATGAAAGATATGTCGTTATGGTGGAAATAAATCAATTTTCATTTTAAATGTAGAGAAATCAAAGTGCGTTGACCTCAGTGCTGGTAAATCCTGCATAAGACAGGTCCCTTTGTATTAAACAAACCCATGTAGCCTAATGGACATCTCTCATGTTGTTTGAGTACTCCCAGCAGTGATATTCCAGGAATTTCAGAACCTGAACACCGGTCCGTCTTCCTGCTTATCTGGTCGTGTCAACAGAGCCCAGCAGGCTCGCTCTCAGCTCTAACTGCTGTTTATTTACCCAGAGGGAACAGTCCTTATGCAACCACTACACCCCGTGCTGCTAAACTCGTCAGCCTTGGCCTCCACAGTTGACCCAAACCAAACTCTGGTTTCCTGTTGGGGTGTTCAGGACACCGTTAGGCGTGTTAAATTCTGTGCTGGTTCCCCCAGTGTCATCACTGTTGTGGAATTTTGGGACCCAAAAAAGCACAGAGAGAGAGGACACAGCCTCAGCTTTCTTTCACTCCATGTTCATAAGAGATCAGTTTATTTTGATTTAGATACAAACACTGCATGTACAGAGCGATGGCAAACACAGGACTAAATAACAAGGAATGCAGCATGGAGAGATCAGTTCCTCAGTGTGGGAAGGCTGGGCGCAGTAAAAGGATGAAGGCTCTGGTATGTGTGGGGTGGCATTGACTGTTTGGCCTCTACTTTGAATGCCCCATTATTTGGAAGCCTTCCTGCCCATTAAGTGTTGCGGATCTAATCAGTCTGAAACGCATCTTCTAATAGTTGGGCCTCTCTCTTTGTGAGAAGTCAGCCTCTAAACACTACTCTGCTATATTGAATGCAACCCTGCAACACAAAGAAACATGTTCATGCAAGCATGTTTTGATGCTTATAAACACCTTTTTCCCTAAATGTCCCCGCTCATCTTCTTGTCATCCCAGGTGGGTTAAAAAAAACACCCTACATGTTGAGTCCACTAAGGTTAGGGCTGATTGCCTGGTGTGAGGGATTGGACCAGATGGCTTCGCAGCATAGAGCACTGGGACACATGGGTAGACAGTATGTGGAAGGCTCCTATATCCTCTCCATGCTCCTTCTATATTAGCTGGCTGTTGAATCGACCTATGGAGAGCTTGGGGCTGGTGCTGGCAGCACATAAAAGAGATTTGGATTGATACTTAATACTTGATGAACAGGTATGTCAAAGTTACTCAAGGCTTTGCAGTTACAGAGAACAGCTGTTGCTCCCAGTGAGTTGTAGTCAACACGGTGACATTGTAACCCTGGCCAGACCTGGCTGGCACCACACTCCTCTGTGTCTATTTCTGAGGCCGGGGGTGCACACAGGGTTGATTTGGCAGGCACACGAGGGACCAATGTGGGTATTTGGTGGACATTGTAGGCACTCTTATCATTGCTAAGCTTTGTGCCCCTTCTGATCATCACAGGTAGCCTGGACAGCAGGCTCATACCACAAACAACCGTGACAGGGAGAAGAAAAGCTTCTCTGTCCTGAGAAAGCTGGGAAAAGATCCAAGCCAATGGCGGATTGTTGTGACACTAATTCCTCCCCACTGGTACTTTTCTCTCAAAGATACTAGGCTAGAGTTGGGTGGGATACTGAAGAAGAGAAATGACCCAGCCTTGCCAGGACCTTCAAGTGGTCATTACGAGAGACTAGAAAGGAGCGTTGTGATTTATTGGATATTTTGAGTCCTTCCCCTGGCTCTGATCTAGACATCTACTGTGTCTGAGACTTGGGAAAGGACTCTTGCTGGCTGTTTGCTGTGTTCCTGTTCCCACATGGATTTGCTGGCACAGTTAAGGCCTGCATTAGGGAACTAGATCAAAGCAGACAAAATGGAGCCCACTAAAGGGTAGCATGACCTGGATATAGCACCAGCAAACTGCAGTCCTCGCTTATTTGTCAGACGTATTTATTGACCCTGATATTATGTAGCACATACCCGTAATATGGAGTGATATTCAATTGCATTATGCCACACACTGTGTTTAACACAGATAGATAGTGTCCTATAATTTCTCTGAAATTCAGTTCATGGTCTAATTGCATGTAATTGGTTGTCCCTCTTATCTGCGCCCTTTGTACGTTTCTGCAAGCTGGGTTGTCTTTTTCTCTATTTCTCTCTCTGCCTCTGTCTCTTTTTTGCACCTCCCCTCTCCACTGTCTTTTTTGTTGTTTGAGTGTATTGTGCTGAGCTGGCTGTTGTCACTCTGCGATTGTAGTTAAGCGTGGGTGTTTTTGCGTTAGTAGCACTCCGAGCGTATGGTTCTCTATGGGCCCTGCTGACTCCATGCCTGGTCTCTCGCTGAGTGTGTCCACCTGTCTCCTTATTAAGGAAACACACATACACGCCATCACTCCTGTCGCTCTATTGCCTACCAAAGAGATGACATCATTGCTAACACACACACACACACACACACACACACACGCAGATGGACACATGTAGGGGACACAAACATTGACACTCTCTCCATATGGGCAAGTGGGCATTTTTGGGCCTCAGTCTGTCAAACAGTGTGAGTTGTTTACTGCTTGTCAAGTTGATTAGTACTCAGGCGTGACTGTGGCCTCTAATGCATCACCGTATCCTGTTGGTGAATAATCTGTTGCCATTTTTAGCTGTAAATAACACTTTGTCTCGTTTCTTCTCATTCAGCTCTGATTGGGTGGAGATCCTGGAGCCACGCTCCCGTGAGCGTATGTATGTGAACTTGACCACCGGTGAGTGCGGCTGGGATCCCCCTCCAGGCGTTCCCGTCCGCCAGGCAGACGGTAACCAGTGGTGGGAGCTGTTTGACCACCACAGTGGCCGCTTCTACTACTACAACTCTACTGGGCGCCGCACAGTCTGGCATCGACCCCAGGGAGCCGATATAGTGCCCCTCTCCCAGCTCCAAGCCATGAGGCGATGCAGTGAGGCCAAGCGGGCTGGAGGGGGCGTGGACAGGCACCACCATGGGACCACAGGGAGTATCAGCAGCGTAGGGAGCCAGGGGCGCTGCACCCCTCTGCCCGAGCACGACGGAGACAGCCCTGTCCCCAGAGCTCTGGAGACCAATGAAGAAGCTGCTGACCCCGAGCTGGACCCGGCAGTGGACACCAGATTGCAGGGAGACGGAAGCAGCACCGAACACAGCACAGATGGCAGTAAAGATTCACAGAGGTAAGCCTGACCAAACCTTCAGAAGCCTCTACAGTAAGTCTGGAAAGGGAATTGTGCTTAATCATTAGTGGATCATATTACCAGGAGAAAAGTGGGGAAATGTGATAGTCATCGCCGCATGTGGCATAGTGAGTTGTAATGACTTTCAAATGCTTCTGCTATGAGAACTTGAAGGGTTATTTTGACTTTTGACCACTAAGGCCGAACTCAAACTGCTTTTCTATTTTCATTCTCACTTATCTGAACATTCCATATGTCCCATGTTTCCATACTATTGCCTGTGAACCGTGCTCAGCCATTTCAGCAAATCGCTACCAAATGGGGAGAACGGTCAGTTATATTACAGAGCACGACATTTCCCCCCCTCACACTAGGGTTACTGATGCAGAACAGCCCCTAACAGTAAGTCATTCAGAGACCCCATCATGTGCTTGGCGTTGTGGCCTCGTCCAAACCAACGTCTCTTCCCTCCAAACCAGATTCCAGACATGCCACTTCTGTTTCCCCTGGCACAGGGCCACTGAGACCGTCTTAGTGTCCTTCTGTATGCTCACCACCACCCTGCTCTGCTCTGCTCCAATGCTCATTTCATTTTCCTAAAACAAATCTAGGCCCCAGGCCATCAAAGACTGTAACGCCTCTTATGGGTGAGAGCTTAAATGTGCATGCATGAGAGGCATGTGAGAGAGTGTTGTCTGTGGTTAATAACAAGCAGAACCGCTACATTCCAGCTGCCTATAAACAAGGCGAACCCTGCTGGTTTTCAGAGGCTCTGCCGTGGCGACTCTGGCTCTCCGGTTCCCCCTGGCTCTTCTTGTACCTCACCTTGGCCATTAGGAGGTCTCTCCTCTGACCCTCCGATCCTTTGGGATTACGTAAAGGTGGAGGGGGAACTAATTGGTCAGCCATGACTGATGAATGACGCTACTGGAGGTCTTGTTGCATTGCCTCTGGTGTGTGTGGGGAGTGTTAAAACTCCCCACAGGATCCCACTTTGCCCCAGTGATTCAACCTTTCCCACAATCTTTTCTTTTCCCCTTAAAACAATGGCCAGCTGTGTTCCTCCAAGGACGGCTGAGGAGTCTTTAGCACATAGAGGCTTGATACACTACTTAGCCATATGGCCCTTCACATGCTCACCACCCTCCATCTCTTAGCAGGTAATTAGAAACCAGCGCAAAATGCACAGAGAGGGTGGAATGCGACAGCTCAAATGGATGAAAACAAACTCGGAGACATGCTTGTCTTCAGTTAGTGCCCCGCCTTATTGACTGACATTGATCAATGGGTGAGAGCAAGGGAGAAAGTTTAAATGAAGAGTTGGAAGGGTCACAGTTGTTTGAGGTTAACTAACAGAGGAGTGTTAGGAGCTTTCATGAGAATATAGTCTTCTTCCTTTTTTTGATCACGCTACTTCCGGGCATAACTTTTTTTAGTTCCATAGAGTAATGGGGTATTTCATTGTTTAAAGTTCCTCAATATTTGGTTTGAGCGTCTCAGCTATTTTAGACATGTCTTCACATGTTCTTTTTTTTTCTTCCCTGTTTTTCTCTGTGAAATTTCAGCGGAGATGAAATGTTATTAACTTACGACCTTTGGAAAACAATGCTGTTCTTTGTGGAGACAGGACAATCCCAGTTCTGCCAACACTAGTTTCCTTTTGTTTTGGGCTATTAATAAATCTGTTCATAATAGATAGAAGAGTTTCCAAAGTTTCCACACAACACACCCTGTGTGTTATTCTAAGCACTGATTGGTTGATGCCGCTTTCTTTCTCTTTCTGTCTCTCCTTCTCTTTTTATTTGGCTACATTTATGCTTATAGGAAGTGTAGGCATATGAGCGCGCTTACGTGTCGACTTGAGTGCCAAATCTGTTACTCATTGGCCAAGTCTTATCACATGTCCTGGGAATTTCTGGGTACTTTGAGCCTGTGGTGTTCGTCAGGGAAGTACTGTGGTCTCCAGGGGTAAACATGTCAGTCACATGTGGTTATTATGTGCACAGGAAACTGCAGCAAAGTAATCTCTTTCCATGATGTAGGACCTAAAGGTGTTACAGATCAACTCGCTTATAACATCTGTATCAAATTTCACCCACCTTTCAATGTCTGTGTGTTGCTGTCATCAACCAGATAACATCTGTATGGGATTTCATCAAAGATAGTGTGTGATCTGCGCGTATGCCCGTCTTCACTGTGTGTGGGCCCCTTTCCACTGAGCTTTCAAGTTACAGGAGACCTGCTGAGGTTGATTGGATGGTAAATGTCTGCTGGGGACACATGACAGCATGGTGTAAGACAACCCAGAAGTAACCCAAGGTGGTTCACATCAGGGTAACAGCACCCTTTTGTCTTATGGGCTGGCCTGGGGCGTATAATGGACTACTAAAAGGAACAAAGGCTCACACTTAAACCCAGTTGTCTCCCAGGGTCAACTGAGAGCTTTCTCTAAGCAGGAAGTCTAGGTATGTTAAATGGAGAAGAACACCAAATGGATTGTATGTACCCTCTCATTTAGCCCTGTAATGATATGGCTGTGCACCAGCATTCAATCTAAGGCAGTCCCGCTGACATTAGACACTTTCCTGATTGTTGGCTGGCTTTGGATTCCTTTAAAAAGACTCTGTCAGGCTTGTTTCATTGTTTATTTGTAAGTGCTTATACTTAGCTTAAAGAGCAGACAAGATAGCTGGTTTTATGAGTGTGCAACAAGTTTAGTTAAAAGGATTTAATTTTAGTCTGATGTATTTTAGGGAAACTAAAGAACAAATGTGACAAGTGTCTGATGATGCAAACCCACTGAAAAACAGAACTGGAGACATTTTATTTCAATTTCTATTTCAATTTCTACTTTGGGGAAGTTTTGAAATAAACCATGCGCATGAAAGCAAAAGTATAAAAAGCCAAAACAAAATCAGTTTCCCCTCAGTTTCTTGTGACTGTCTGGCTGTGAGTCATGTAGGAGAAATCACCATTGGGTTTATTTAGGAAACAAGGTGGGCGTCTTACAGGTTAGATAAAGTTTTTAAGTTTTTAATGAGTCACACATTGTCTGCAGGTTTACTGCGAGAGCACAAGCCTCTCATGCTTTTCATCTCCCACCACTCTGAGGACTTAGCCGCAGCATTTTTACGCTCACTGGAAATACTTGTTTTATCTCTACTCTCCTGGTGTGGTAAGCTCATTTTCAGCTCTTTTCAGATGGTGTTTTAAGCCTGCCTGTAATAATAAAGTAGGTTTTATTTTTCCTTTGCGAAAAAGTTGCACTTTGAACTTGTGATCCTGTTATATGCCTAAGTACTTTGGTCTGGTTAGCAGTGACAATATCCTTATTTCGTTTTTATCTCTGCGCTGTTTCTCCACACGTTCCACACTTCTTGTAAATGCAAAGTTTATGGCATTCTCAAGAACTAGATTACAGAGCTACAGTTTTATGTGTCTCACTGAAGCAGCGTATCCAAAACCTCTTTTGTTTTATTTTAGATATTCTTGAAACATTGCTTTTACAGTTAACTCCTCTCTCTGGTGCTGTGGCAGTGGAATATCTCCAGTGTTTTCATGAAGAACCACTGGCACCAATGACATGTGAACTGGCCTCAGGCATGCTACTCTGATTGCCTCAGCTGACTTTCAACATGAAGAGATGGTATTTTTCAGGGTGCTTACAGGGTTTCCACTCACATCCATTTCTAATGGGACATTATTGTTTACTACTGTTTTCTGCTGTTCTTTTGTGTTCCACATCTCTGAGACTTAAGACTGACTGGAATAGGGTTTGTGTGTGTGTGTGTGTGTGTGTGTGTGTGTGTGAGTGAGAAGAGGATCCAGTTTTAATCATGTGATCCAAACAGTGTGCCATAATAGGATCTGCCCTCACAAAAAGAGTTGCAGATACGCTTTCAAATTCCAGAGGCGGGTCTCTCTGGAATCCAGTTGGGTTTGGCCTCATCCTGTCCCTTCAAAATGATCCTAGTGGCTGTCCTCTGGCCCGCCCAGCACTCCCCATAGGCTCGGGCTGTGGGAGCCACAGACATGCACAACTGGTAGACATCTTGGCTCAGGGGAGGGAGGTGCGTCAGTTCAGCTGTTGGAAGACAGCTGGCTCTCTGGAGGTGTCTGACAGGAACTAGGAGGCCAAAATGTTACTTTATGCTTCTGCTTGATATTTTTATGACAGTTTGTTCAAAAGCGAGATGAAAAATTGGCTTTGAACGTTGGCGAAGTGGATACGACATTGTCCTCAGCAAATCCTCTTTGTCTTTCCAGTTTCCTTCCTCTACGCAGATTGCAGTGATCCCATTGGTTGGTGCTCTGAGGTGTTTGTGTAGCAGAAGCTTGGCCTGTGCGACCTCATTTCCTCTTCCTGTCCAGCCAGTGTTAATAATAACCCCTGTTTTTCAGACCCCACTATTCCCAGAGGGTATATTTAAGAACTTCCAAATCCATACCCCTATCCGCCAAAGTGACTCAGCTGATGGCTTTTCCAACGACAGTTATTCCAGGCAGGAAAGGAAGGAGAGACAGAACATCTGCTGACAGCAGAGTCCCCATAGTATATTTAGCTGGTTATTGAGACAACCTGACCACAGCAATATTCAGAACGGTGACAGAGGTATCTTGGAGTGTGTTTGTGCGTGAGACACCAGAGCTGCTGTGACTAATTGAAATTTGCTGACCGTTAAGTTGATTTGCTGCCCCAGAGGCCAATCAGATTACCCCGTTGGTTTCCAAAGAGCTTCTAACTTGATTTTGTCTTATGTTTCGCTGTCTTCCTAAAGGTTTCACACGCTAGCTCTAGGCTCTGAATGAAGGGGTTTGTAAGTGCAGATGTGGGCGTAGCACAGGTGTGTGCTCATGAGCTGTGTGTGTCTAATCACGTGTGCTTGAGAAATAATTGAAATGGCGATTATCTCTTTGCAAACGGCGAGAGATTTAGACAAATCTGGAGAGTTTTTACACACTCAGCGATAATTATCATGTCTCTTTTAACCTCTGTGATAAATTGCTGTGCATAATCCCCTCCTTCAGCTAACATTCAACACCTGACAGGCAGGCTAATAGCAGGCAACACACCCTTTCAAAACAACTTTCATTATGGTTCAAATGAAGTCCAAGCCTGTTCAGTGTTACGCAAGAGCCTGTCTGTTTGCCTGACTGACTCTGGAGTTTGAAGATGGCTCTTTCAGGTTCAGCCTCTCCCCTATCCTCTTTCCCCCCCCCCCTCCTTGCACTCCATTGCTGTCGTTGAGGGAGGTGTCTCCGTGGCGATGGCACAGCCATGCATTGTGTGAAGCTCCCCACACTGCCACAGAGGCCCCTGAATGAGCCCTGAGGAATTCCAGCCTTCCCGCTCATTCCCTTCCCTTGCTGCACTCTCCCACGACTAATCCCCACCCCTTCTCATTTACACATGCTCACACCCTCCTCCCTTGTCTCTCTAGCCCCCCCCCAACCAATCCTCTCCCCACTCTAGGCCTGTTGTATTTTCTCACCATTGCACTGTCTTTGTCTCTCTTTTGGGTCAGGGTTTGTAATCATACTTTATTTGGTTGACCTGGGGTTTACTGATATACGAGTGTTGTTCTAGCTGTGTAATGGGATTAGAGGCTTTGGATAGAGATCGAAGACACTGTAAAGCCTTACTGTTGGAGTTGGCTACCGGCCCCCCTGCAATTGTGACGGTCATCGCACCAAACTCCCTGCTGACACCCAACATAATGTGCCAGTGCTGCAGGGGGTGAACATGCTAGACCTTCACTGAGCCCGACTGGGACAATGGTAGGCAGACAACAGAGACAAAAGCCTGACAAAATCCCTCTCTCTCCCAACACTGTGAGCTGGACTTAGCAGAGGATGCTCCTCACAGGCCTATGAACGTGTTCAGTTTCAGTCCCTGAAGGATAGGCTGTTGCTGCTGAACTGGGAATAGTATAGAAGGATGACATTTTTCAGCATACAGTGTTTTTTGGACATGAAGATGAAGCCTCTAAGGGCCTACTTGGGTCCAAGGTTATAGTATGTACACTGTATGAAGTGAAACATTTTGCAAAGCTGCGTATAAGCTCCCTATAATTAAGATTTAGCCCATGCTTTCGCCCTGGGCGCAGTGTGTGAACATTACATTAGGCATTTCCTGTTTATGTTGCATATGGGGAAGCCCTCTCTCCAACCCTCTCTCCAACCCTCCAGAGGACCTCCTCAGACAGGAAGTAGTGGTCACTACTATCTCAGGGTCAGTCCTCATGAAGTACATCACCCACCCACCAAAAAAATAGAAGACAGATTCATGTTTTTTCATAGTTGGCCATAACTTGAAAGATTGTTTTATGTGTATTTGATTTGTTTGTGGATAATGGAGAAGAAATGTGATTATTGTGGTTTTATGTGAGGTCCACTGTGTTCTTTGGCCATCCAATTATAAGAAGAGCCTTGATGTTTCATGTGTGAGCTGTTCCTGCCGTAGCAAACCGGTGCTAAACGGTCAGCTGCTGAGGTGAGAATGCTTTTGTAGCATTTGAATCACCTCCTCCTGCTTGACAGGACCAGAGTGAGAAAACGTACAAACAGTGGCTTCTCATGTTTACAGCTGTCACCTATCAACCCCCCTCTCCATTCTGTGTAACCATACACACTCACACTTGCTTGTAACAACTAAACAGTGGTGGTTTGGGGTGAATCCCATCCATCAGAGCTTCTTGTCTTCACACGTGTCTGTCTGAGCTTGTGTGTGTGTTAAGGCAGTAAACTTTCTTGATTGGTCTCAGTGAGGCGGGGGCCTTGGAGCATTCCCAACAACAGTGGTTGTGGCAGGCTGTCCTGGTGCTGTGCCAGGTGGCCGAGACCCAGTTGTTTACAGGCCCTGCCTGGATGGCAAATCTGTGGGACTGTTTGAAGATGAGAGCCTGTTTACATTCAAACCGCTGAGGTGGTGTGACTCACTCAATAGACGGGGGTGGCACGGGGTCCTGAGAGAGAAGAGAGAATGCCGGCCTGTAGCTGGGAGGACTAAAGGAAGTTTGTCGTTGGCTTGAGGACCTCAGGGGAATTGTTTCAGCATTGTTCAAGAGAGATGTAGGGAGGAGAGGGGGGTCACCCCGCCTCTTTCTCTCCTCCCTCTGCATCCTCTTACTGCCGTTACAGCCCAACTCTCAACTGAGTCGTAGTGCTCTTGGAAAAGGGAAACCTTTGAACACTTGCCCTGGCTCTACACTGATCTGTGTTTATGTTTGGATTTACAAAGACAGAAGGTGATCAGCTTTGAACTAATTAATTACCCCACTGAATGTTAAGTAGAGGTTAGAGGGAAGGAAGGTAAGTCTCCTTTGCCTGCCTTCAAATTTATTTACCTTTGATTAAGCGAGGAAGTCTATTGAGCTTGTATATTCTGTACTGCGTCACATGTGTTTTACTCAGGCCAGCAGCCAACTGTGTCCATGTGCAATAATGCCCGCTTTAGACACACTCATTGGTTTAAGAGGGCAAGTGTTTTGATCAGTTGAGGAATGAAAAGTCCTGATTGCTGGGGAAGATTATGAGGCGACAGCAGAGTGGAGGGCAGCAGACCAGAGCAGCGTGACCAGATTGATGGCAGATTATTTTACGTTGCTGGGATTAGCAGTGGGCCATTGGGTTTGAAGTTAGCCCAGCCGCTCAACCAAAAGGAGAAGAATTAACCTTTGGACCCGAGTAAAGATCTTCTCAGCTGTGAACTACTGCAATCCTGACTTCTCTCAAATCGGCCTCTTTTCATGTGGCCTGCTGTTTTACTTTCCAAACGTTCATTCAGCGATTCAGATGGCAGACTTTTATGCCATGTGTCTTTATATATAGATGAAACCAACATTAGCTACTTCACAGACATACAACTACCAGCAATTAGTCCCACATGTTGGGAGAAACTGTGGATGGGTTTCAGTGATATGTGTTGTGTTCAGTTGCTAACTATATTTAGGCACTGTTGTTTGCACAACACACTGGAGTTATTGTCTCATGGATTTGACAAGGCTATTATGACTGCCAGGCTAAAAATGGAGTAAAGTCTTTGGAGGTCAGTGAAATGTTTGGAGAAGAATTTGCGGATTGCTGCTGATTTTCCCAGCCCTGTCAGCTTTGGATTTTTTAGAACAGATGAAATATAGCTAATGGCTTCATGCCTGTGAATGATTGTATATGATGATGGTGCTTTTATGGTACTGTCTGTTCACTTTTGGGTGCTTATTTAGAGTTTATACATACTGTGTTGCCTTGACCGATGTTAAGTCTCATTCTAAATGTTTTCTCTCTTTCAGGGATTCTTCTCAAAGATGGCAGCCTACACCTGGCTCTAAGGCAGCCATGTTGGTGAAGGTGAACAGCATGAGCCGTAGCCAGCCCGGCCCAGCCTTGCAGCAGCAGCACCTCCAGCACAGTGCACAAAGCAAAGCCAACACCTTCACCGTGCACCCCCCTAGCAACAAGGCCCAAGGTGGACACTTAAGCTCTACCCAGGGATATAAAACTGCCCCGTCTGGCAAAATGGCAGCCGACACACGTCAGGCTCATCACCTGAGAAAAGCCAGCAATGGCAGCTTCTGTTTGGTGACATCAGACAGTAGCCATCCCAGTCCGCTCCTTCACAGGTCGCAGACCAGCACACCACGCCCAGTCTCTCCCCAGTATGGTTGCACTGCCCCAATCTATGACGAGCCAGTTTCAGACTGTCCCATATATGATGAACCCCCAACAGACATGGAGGTAGAGGGGGCGCACCTGTACAACGGACAACCTCTGTCTCGCCTGACACCTACCCATAGCCTCCAAAAGCCCAGACACCTCCAGCACCCTGGTTCATCTCATCCAGGGTCCAGACACAAGAGGAATCCTTCTGCCTCTGACTACAGCCCAGCTGGTCTGGAGTGCATCAAGCACATGGTCAACGTGGACCCCAAACAGGGGCTCCTATCCGGCTCTCCTGTACCCACACGTACGCCTTCCCCTACCTCGAGGCAGGATCCTGTCTTGACCCAGCCTCAGCCACACCCACAGCCCCAGGCCCACTCTTTGCCCCAGGCTCGAGGCCAGTTGAGGGACAGAGAGCCCGGGACTCCAGGCCCAAGTACACTGGATAAGAAACAAAGCTGGCGGGTCCTTGAGGCCACTGTCCAGCGTGCCATGGAGGCACGACACAGCAGGCAGAGTAGCCAGGCCTCACAGGACTTCCCCTCCTCAACCCCCCAGGCCATAGCAAACTATCAAGACTCTGGTTACTCCACCGGGCCCTCCCCAAGTCTGAGAAGAAAGAGCAGGAGGAGGGTGGGCGCCGGTGGTGGTGCAGGAGGCAGGCCGGGGTCGGTAGGCAGCAGCGGGGAGCTGTGCGCCCTCAACGAGAGGCTGATGGCCGAGATGAGGGAGGTGGTGAGTCGCTCCAGCACCATGAGGGAGGTTAGAGCGGGGCTGGACCCGGAGATGGGGGAGAGGGTTGTCATACCTCGGACGCGCTCCCCTGCGGACTCACTCAGGTGGTATGGAGGAGGGGGAGGGGGGTCAGCAGGCAGGTGTGCATCACGAGAGGACCTCACCCCCCGGTCACTGAGTAGGGCAGGTAACCATGGCAACCATGCGCTGACCCCTCTGGAGATACCAGGGAGGCAGAAAAGGACCTATGAAAAGGTGGACACCTTGGAGATGAGTGTGAATAGCCAGGCCAGCCTATCCTCACCAGAGACCCCAGGACCGCCCTCCCAGGTAACCCCACCCCCTATTATGTTTGTATGTTGCTGTGTGTGTGTGTGTGTGTGTGTGTGTGTGTGTGTGTGTGTGTGAGGCAAACAGCAAGAAGTGGTGAAATTGTTGTTAATAACAAAATAGAGATTGTAAGAGAATACATCTTAGCTGATCCAGTATTATGATACTTTCCTGTCTGATTAAGAGCTCAACTGTGTCTGTGTTATTGTGTGGTCTGTTTACCTCAGCGGGTTTGCTTGGATTCAGCTGTGTTTGGTCTGGAAGTGCTTTGATTACTGATGTCTCTCCAGATTCACTATCAGATTAGTGAGGAATTCAGTCGCACTGTCAAATGAGGCAGAGTCATGCCTGAATAAAGCACCTGCGTATTATGGGAATTTTTAGCTGCTGCTTTTGTGTTGTGTAGTGTGTCTAGTCCTCAGAGAGCTGGAAGTGGAAGAATGGACATTTTGTTTGACTGAGCAGAAATATTCCTCTTGACTGTTGGGGCAGATCAGATTTTTAAAAACCCTAGACAACACAACAGATTTGGTTATATTTTGACTTTGCAGAGCACTAAAATACAAAAAGACATGTGGAGGAACCATAGTGATGGCTTATCTTGATGTCAGGGGTCCTTACAAAAGGGGCACATGATCAAAGATGAAAGAACTATTTGACTTCTCAAAACACTTATATAAGTAGCAGCATGTGGAGCCAATTCCAAGATCTGCTACTTGTAATCTCCAAATCCCCTCTTGCAAGAGAATCACACCCCATACCTCCATACATTATAGCGTTGTTTTCAGTAGCAGTCCCACTGCACCCTGCAACTATAGTAATGAATGTTTGCAACAGGGAGCTCTAGGATGACAACAGTAAGGCTAATCTGTCTCTTTGAAAAGAACACAGAGTGTTTTGTGAGTAATGCCTCTTAAATTCCAATCTTGAGTGCCTAAATGTCCCCAGGACATTAGGCAGTGGGCAGGCTGGTCACCGCTGACTATAATGGCCACATTCCCAGCATTACCTGTCATCCTCTTACCACCTTCCATCTGCCCTGCACTGCAGGTACTGTATACTCATATGCCAGCTCTGTGCTCGGGCATCTGGGGCCCATGCCAGGCCAGAGAGATTCAGGACATGGCTTCCCTCGGTCAGGACGGAGGGCCGCTGCGGCTCCATATGGCCCAGGTTTGGCATGGAGATGAGGAGGAGGAAAGGGAGGAGGAAGTGGAGGCAGGCTAGTACCAAGGCTTATTTGTACCACTGTAGCTTTAGCATGTTAGACAACAGCCAAGGAGCACTGAGCAGGCCCCCTAAGTCTGTCCTGGAATTTTCTTCAGACCTGCTGTTATATCATTCACACACACTCACAGATTATGGCTTGCTATGTATGAGCAGCGTTACATTTTCTAAATTTGAACATTCTGTTCTTGCTGAAAGACCTTTGGACTAACTTGTTCAGAGGGTGCACTGAAAATCTGACCATTTCCACAAAGACCAAGAATAATTTATGTTTTTACAAGTTGAGAACATTTCCCACTGTTTCACTGTTCTATCTCAATCTGTAGTATGACTAAATTACCGTCCTGAGCTGGTGCATCTGCAAGCTATCTTTAAAACATTGTAATTTACTGAAAGTAGAAGTTGTACAGCATATGTCCCATTCCCTAGTTAAACATGTGCTTTGTTGTTTTTGATCTTCCGGAGTTGACCTTTCATCCATTTAAAAAAACATCAACTCTGTGCGACCGTATAGACTCTCTGCCAAAGCCCAACCTCAGATCTGCTCCATTTGATTGAGAAACCAAAATGTGAAGTCCAGCTTGTCTGGCACTCGTCAGATCCATATTACATCAGGGCCTCATTGAAAAGACATGTCAATGCGTTTTATGTTCCATTAGTAACTTTTAGCTTTGATCCTGGCTCAGGTTTTGTGTTGTTCCTGGCTGTTTGCAGAGCATATCTGGGTTACTGGCTTTCTCTATTAAGGGACGTGAGGTGCTCCTCCTTACAGTCATAAACTCCACCACAGGGATCACATGGAGGTCTTGTGTAGAGCATAGCTTTGGTTTTGCAAAGTAGGTGAGCCTGGTGTAGGAAGGGGCAGGCTGTTATGCCACTATCTGGTCACCTGCTCCTGAGGCCAGGGTTCATGAGGATTTGGGGAGATTTCTTTCCCAGTACAATTCTTTTCTGGCATTAGGAAATTAATGTGCCGATCCTGCAACAATTCACCCTCGAGCCCCAGCACTGCAGAGCAGAGCACAGTAGGTATAAGGCAGCCCAGCTGCTAGTGTGACACAGTGAAGATTCTGCAGCTGCACACACAAAGTTTGTACTTCTGCTGCACTCTTGCCTCACCTCTTTTGTCTCCTCCTCCTCCTCCTCCTCTGTATAGTTCTTCTTCTCTGTCTCATGTACACCTCTTGTCCCCCTGCAGACCGGCACCCTAGAGCTGCAGGCTCAGTTGGAGAGTAGGAAGAAAGGCATGGTGGATGGGCGGACCGCTTCCCTGGGCCCCCACCGACCTGCCAACCATGACAACAGAGAGGGAGGCGATGGGGCAGGAGGAAGAGCACGTGGATCCACCTACCAGCTCTCCTACGCCACCCTGCGGCAGCCCCCACCTCCCGACATGGGCATGGAGGACTGGGCCAGCAAGCACCTCAACATGCACACGCAAGGCCTGTTCCGCCGCCGTGTCTCCATCGCCAACATGCTGTCGTGGAACCGCGGATCCATCAAAAAGCCCATGCTAGTCACCAGCAACCGTGCCGTCAGGAAGGAGGCCTGTGAGATGTTCAAGCTGGTGCAGGCCTACATGGGAGACAGGCCTTCCCGTCTTGACCGCCGTCATTGCGCCCTGCTCATTGTCACAAAGTGCTGGGACATGCCGGGCCTGCGGGACGAGTTGTACGTGCAGCTGGTGAGGCAGACCACGGGCAATGCCAGCCCCAGAAGCTTGGCGGCAGGCTGGGAGCTGATGGCTGTCAGCTTGGCGTTCTTTGCCCCGTCGCCCAAGTTCCGCTGCTACCTGGAGGGCTACATCCAGAGACACACGGAGCCCACCAGCGACAAGAAATGTGAGTCTCAGACTGAGCAACAGGGTGGGTCACCTTTCTTTCTTCTGCACCTCCCTATGTTGTCTGATCATCAACATTGTTTTTGTAGGCCAGAGAGATGTCTCCCTTTTTTTAAATGTAGCATTTTCTTCTTTCCCTTTCCTATGAAATTTAGATTTAATTTAGTCAGTATGATCATGATAGAAAGCACAGTATTGTTTTTGATGATCCCCCAGTAATCTGATTGTCGGCCTGTGCCATCAGAAATTTGACCTTTGCTATCTTCTGTTTTATAGTAACTCAGTTCATATTGGAACAGCAGGAACTAAAGCTGAAGAAGAATTCAAAGTCCAGAAAGAAGCGGAAACAGAATACAGATGAGGAAGAAGGTAAATCTTTTGTGCATTCACTTCCTCTTCAGTCTAAAGATTCTCAGTATTTCCCATTTGTACAAGCTTATCTGTTTGACAGAGCACAAAGTAGGTAGTCCAAAAGATGTTTTTCTACTTTCTTCTAGTCTCTAAGCAGTGCGAGCCATTACAAATCTAACATATCGCTCCCTGTAGAGTGACCACTCTTGAGTGGGATGGAAAATTCAGCGCTGTGCAGTTTGTCAGATGAGTACATGCTGATGTACTTGCAGAAACAATGAATGGGTTTCACAGAAAGTTGAGCTTAAAAAAAAATATGTAGGATGAGAATTTCAGAACGTTCTGCACGCGCACAATGAATGGACCACACTGTGAATCATATCAACGGCCTCTCTTGCCACTTGCATGTCAGACAGCCATTTAAGGGGATACCTACTCATCAGCACGTGCCCTCATTAGAGCAGGCCACACTGCCAACTCTGATGATGTCACCTGAGAGGAACCCAATCGTCTCACAGCAGACACCACAGCAGTGGCCTCACGCATTGTACTTCAGTGACTCAGACTCAGTGCTTTATGCTGGAAAAAGTCCAAGTGACTAAGAGGTCAAAGAGAAAGCCTACTGAACGTTTCTGACTAAAGGTCTTTTTAGAGAGAGGAATCTTGAAAAAAAAAAGCCTCACTTGTAGAAAAACAGCATAATGAGAGCTGCTGTTTGCTTCATGGATGGAGGAGCTGGAACACGTGCATTGCGTCTGACCAGTGCAGCTGTGAGCAGCAGGAGTAGGAGTCGCATGTGGGAACTGGAGGCCTCTTGTCAGGCCAGACCTGGTCTGGTCTGGGCTTGGAAACAGAGGGGCCTGGGGAGGGTTGCGGTGGTTCAGCCAGCACTTGGATTCGCGTAGACTTGTCTCATAAACAATAACCAAGACGAGACTGAAGTTGTCTCCTCAATATCCTTTAATGGCTCTGTGTTTTTGTTGTCGAGTTTAGCTTTAACCCGTGTGTAGACAGGTGCCATGCTGTTCTCAGCCTGGTACAGTACAGTCAAGCTCCTAATGAGCTCACATTTCTCCTGGGCTTTGGTTGCCTGGTTGTTGTTGTTTTCATGCCATCAAACCTGATGTAAATATAGACCACCAGTAGTGTTTAAACCCTTTCTCACTGCCTCACAGGGGCCCTGCACTCTTGCTTTTCTCTGAGTAAGTGTACAGCCTCCTATGTTGGGAGCCTTGGGAAAAATAGCCCGTCTTTGCCAAGATCAAGGGCAAATTATTGGTATGATCTCTCTAATTAGACATAATTATAGTCAAACTCGGTCAGGTTAGCAGCAGTTGTGAGCGTGCATTGGAGTCACCTGTTTGCCATAAATCTGGGGACTTTGACTGTAGGAACTGGAAAGTGTTTGTTACTTTTCAAAATCCCACCAGTGGGTTTCGTCCATCTGGCCCCGGTTCGGGTAGCTGATACAGTGGAGATTCTGGGAACGGGAATAGACCCCATGAGAGCTCAGTGTTTAGTGTAAACCCGAGTTACCACAGCAATGAAAGATGGGAGTGATTTCGTTTTCATGAACGCACACGATGACCCAACAATCAAGGTTTTCTGTTGGCTTTTTGTTTGAGAACTGGAAGTGTGCAGAATCTCGAACTTTTCAGGGACAGATCGGGTTCTTCTGTAGCTTCATGTCTCTTGAAGTACTTCCCGCTTCAGGCAACAACATTGTTCCCCAAATGCAGTTCACTTCCAAAATAGATCTGGGCCCTACAGTAGCTACTTAGGGCAGGTAGCAGACAGGGAGCTTCTGTGTTTCTCATTCTCTCTGGTGCCCTTCATGTCTGCGTACGCTGATGAATCACCTGAACGCTGGATGTGTAGGCCGGATCCTGTCTCTAAAGCTTTTGTTCAACAGCAGTAAATCTTCCCTCAGCCTGACAGTTTAGCCGGGCCTGCTCTAATCCCCATATGCCAGAATCACACCGTCAACATGTTTCTCCAATTACCACTGCCTGCCTCTTACACACTATTTGACATCTGGGTGGGGGGGTGGCAGTTTATCCTGTTTGTGGGAAAGAATTTATATCATTTATTATTGTGTGTGTTCAGTAATGCCTGATGCTTAAGGGTTTTACTTTAGGGTCTTTAAGGTCATAACAAGAGTGTGCATATTGTCTCTTGTGGAGTTTTCATTGTTTCTCAGTCCTGAATTTACCCTTTCTGTCAACCTACAGGTCTGCCTATTAGCACATATGCCAAGTTCTGCCATCGGAAACTGCAGAAGGTGGCAATCACCGGAGGCAAAAAGGTAAGCTAAAAGAAAAAGAATAATATGATAAAAAAAGAGAGACGTATCAGTTTGAAAGTTGTGATTCACATCTGAGTCATCCTAGATACTGTCACAGAGAGACATAATTACACAGTCGCAGGCAGAGACATAAACACAGACCCAGTCATAGTAGCGCAGCTGCAGACACAACCATGATTAGTATCATAGCCCCTGACATAACCAGGTAGTAAATCTTCTCCTTTCCTCACCTCTCACCCCTCCAGGGTCTACGTAAGCCCACCTTGGAGGAGATCGACCACAGTAGGCGGGCCATCGTCACTCCCTCCCTGTTTGGCAGTTCTCTGGATGAGGTGATGGAGAGGCAGAGCGAGCTCTTCCCAGACAGGAAATTGCCCTGGGTACAGGTTCAGCTCTCCCAGTACGTTCTGGCTCTGGGCGGGGCTCAGACGGAGGGCATCTTCAGGTAAGACAGACCTAACTCAGCCAATTACAAGCCTCGACTTGAGCAGTGTGAGAGAGGTGGAGTCTAGGAAATTAGAAGGGGATTTTATGTAC
Source organism: Macquaria ambigua (assembly GCA_008360985.2). Classification (NCBI taxonomy): domain Eukaryota; kingdom Metazoa; phylum Chordata; class Actinopteri; order Centrarchiformes; family Percichthyidae; genus Macquaria; species Macquaria ambigua. The sequence goes on from VMKM01000023.1 coordinate 792,066, forward strand.
TGTATGTGTGTGTGTGCTTAATTGTATGTATAGTGTGTATAAACAAATGTGTGTGGTCTCTCTGTATTTCAAAGCAGGCTCTCCCTGTGCACAGTACACACAACAGACGGCCGAGCAAACACAGCCCTGCTTGGCTCCTGAGACCAGCACTGTTTAATTTGATACTTCATAATATGTGTTTACATTACTGCTTAAGCTTACAAGCACGTGGGAGCTTCGCAAGTGTGTGTTTGTGTAGGGTTTTCTCCAGCAAATTTAATTCTGTAAAAAAAGTGTTCCCTTTTGTCAAACGCACTAAATACGGATCTCCCTGTGAAACTCTGCGCCTACACGGGGACTTTCCTTAGCAGTGTGTTATATTCTGTTTATTCTGTTTTTGTTTTGTTCTGAAGAAGTACTGCAAACAAAGACCAGAGTGCTTTCAGCCGCCAGGCCACGTTTGAAGCCAACTGGGTGTACATGAGTAATGGATTTGCCACAGGGCATGGAGAATCCGTGATGATAGAGGTAGAGGTCCCTCTTGTGGCAACTGAGTGTAACTGACGTGCTGTGTTGTATTTTCAGAGTGCCTGGAGACATCGACGAAGTGAATGCATTGAAGCTCCAAGTAGACCAGTGGAGGATCCCAGAGAATCTCTCTGACCCCAATGTTCCCGGTGAGGAAAGATGGATTTCGTGTAAAGCATTTGGCTCATTTGCTGTTGCGTGTCTGTATGTATATGTTGCGTGTGAATATGAACGCTTAAGAGTATGTTTGTCTCTTTCAGCCTCTCTAATGAAGCTGTGGTATCGGGAGCTGGAGGAACCTCTCATCCCAATGAACTTCTACACGCAGTGTGTCAGTAACTGCGACGACCCAGTGTCGGCCATCGCTGTGGTTCAGTCTCTGCCTGAGCTCAACAGGCTGGTGCTCTGTTACTTCATCCACTTCTTGCAGGTAACCAACACGCAGACAAAGATTTATAATCCCCTCAAACGCAGCCTTTACCCTAATTTACCCCAACCAGAGTCCATATTCCACTAATGCCATTGTGACTATATCTGAACAAGTTTATTTTAACAAAAAAGCACCATGTTACCTATTTGTAATATTATATTCAGCCTTGAAACAATGTAATTATTGCCAACTAAAACTAATGCAAAAAATACTTCAAAACACTACTAATAATATATAATAATAATACTACAAACCAAAACTTATGAATTAACAAAAACTTAATAAGAAAGATTGTGTAATACCTGAAAATCTTATGTCTTAGTTTGTGAGGCGTTTTTAAATGATTAGATTTTCACTAAGGTTTTAAATATGAACAAATTTTAAAATAATTTGACTTACTTTACTTAAGAATGTACTTTTTTATTGTTATTTTTTACACAATACCTTCTGCATACAATGCTTGTTGTGAACTTATCCTGATATCTTCAAAAATGTATTACCCCTACAAAAATAGTAAAACTAAATCTCACTATTGTTCAAAAACAAAATCTCAAACTAAACTCTCCACTGAAAACAAACCTCAGCTTGGACTGCTCTACATAAATATTTAAACTGATTAAAACATTTCAAATGAAAACATTCCTATAATTGAGCTCTTGGATAACAGAATGTGACTCATACATCACTCACTGCAAGTCAAAGGTCAGTCTGTACACTCAGCCTCGTTCACTGCGTTCTCTCCCCTCGCATCCTGATTATCTCTAGGTATTCGCTCAGCCATCCAACGTGGCTATAACCAAGATGGATGTGAACAACCTGGCCATGGTGATGGCCCCCAACTGCCTCCGATGCCAATCCGACGATCCGCGGATCATCTTTGAGAACACACGCAAGGAGATGTCCTTCCTGAGAATGCTCATCGTTCACCTGGACACCAGTTTCATCGAAGGGGTGGTGTAGAGACTGTAAACCCCAGAGGCCCACCTCGGGTGCTGACTCAGCCCTGCAGCATCTCCAGTTACACATTTACAATCATGCATAAACACTGTTTCTGTTCAGACCACACTGGAAACTCTTGGGGTGAGATATTACACCTCTTACATCATAAGGAGTGTGAAAACAGCTTGGACTTTGGACCCTTGTTGTCACTGCTTTCTTACTGAGAGACAATACACATCACCTTAGGTTTCACTGTGTTTTGATACTAAAATCCAGTGGCTCACTTTAATGACTATTTTCTAACTGCTGCATGTGAAAACAGATTTACTCTTTCATTTCTTCCTGAATGGGTAGTACTACAGTTTCATTGGACAACTGGGCTGTGTAAAGTGAGAGTCTTACAGTATTTACTTCAGAAGTATTCACTTGCACAACAAAAGTGAAGACGGCAGCATTCTGCTTTTTCTTTTTTTTTTGTACTCTGGTTTCATTCAAGTGTGTTTGTGTGTGTGAGTGTGAACGAAAGACACAGCCTTCTTCTATCATGTACAGTAAAAGTAAAGTAAAAGAACTCCTGTAATGGTGTCTCATTAATAAGCTTGCCTGTGTCTGTTTTGAGTAGTTGTACCGATAGCTGGTCTCCTCGTATTTCATTTTACGAGACACAAGAAGCCGCGCCGCCACAACTATTTTGACAGTACAGAGCCATCATTTCAAAGCACAAACTGGAAGGATGTGCAGAAAGCTCTTTTTTAACGGATGGTGGCGATTTCGTAAGAAAATAAACTTGGAATTGCTTTGATTTTACAACTAAACACTCAAGTGAAGCCAGACAAGAGTGTTGTAATTACAGTTTATGTCTGTGATGTGGGAGGTTGGTTATTCAACTGATAATACTCTTTCTCTATTATCTATAAGTCTTTCAATAGGAATTGTGTTCTCTTTTGTTTGTAGTCTGTATGTTTTTTGGCTCAGGTCTTATGATAAAACGGGTGTTGGATGTGATAACTGTACATGGCCTCCCTCACAGACTGAAAATTTGATTAATCTACCACAAACCCCTGTACTGAGAATGGAGTATTGTTCAACTGTCAAGCACTATGAGAATGTAGATTAAGATATTTGTGCTCCCTCTCAGGCTTTGCCGATGTAAATAAATTATGTGTGTAAATAGTATTAACTCTCCTTAAGTGTATTCTAATGATCCAGGTTAAGGGTGCAGTTCAATGTTGCTGTAAAGGGCAATAAAAAAAGTGTTTTTTGTAATTAACTGTTAATTTCTCTGCTGTAACCGCCTGCCTTTTGAACATAGGACTGATTCAAACCACTTTCCATGTGTGTATGTGTTTGCATATCTTCTTGTTATAAATATGGAATGACTGTCCATAAATAAAGGTTTGTTCAATTGTAGATTGGATGCATTGTGTTTATTGTTGGGGCATGTTTGACTTTATTTTGATAGTGGATTGCAGAGAGGAAACAGGAAATGAGGGCAGAGAGAAGAGAGACAACATGCAACAAAGATCTCCGGCAGGAAGCTGCGACCACATGGTCAATGTCTTAAAACTGGTCACTGGAGAACATTTAATTTGCCTCTTGTAAAGAATTCATTCTGAATTACAGTATTTCTTAATTAGTTCGTATGACAAAATCAATATTCAAACTTGAAAAAAAATGCTGTTTGTGCCTTGATTGAAGAATACAATCTTGATGTAGCAAAATGAGCTCAACAAACACAGAGGGTGGGGCACAGCTGAATTTCTAGGATATTCTCCTGACCACTTGAAGGCACTATGTGGATTTTTCAGAAAGTCCTTGTTATAAATGACAGTGTTTAATGTAGGCACTACAGTTCCTGAATAAGGACCTGGCAGTGAATATGTCATACAGTACATCATACAACTTTTTGATCCCACATCTGCAAGGAGCAACAGCCCACTTTAGAAGATGACATGTCATGCCAAAAGACTTTCTGCATTGTAATGTCAAATATCAGGAGGTATACTGCAGGACAATAGCATTTCTATGGTAAGTCTTATTGTAATTTTAAACATTTGTTGTATTTAAACATTTTAACAGATGTAGACTTTTTGTTAAAACTGGTGTTTTTATGCTGATGAGTTTTGATAGATACTATTCAATTTGCGTTTGTGGTACAAACGCTATGCTGATAAACTGATGTGGTGATTGCACTTAATGCTTTGAAAATTCTTAGTGTTTCCGAAAATGTGTTTAAGCAATTGAGGAAAAGAGTAATCTGGATGGTGACTTTTACTCTTGGTGTATCTGGAAGGAATAATGATGCATGTATATTGCAAATTAAAAATGCTTTTGATTAGGTTTTGTCTGATATAATTCCATATTTGCCATTTCGTTTTATACATGACAGCATTTGTGTAAGTTAAAAAGAACATGCTTGATTTAAAAATGGTGAATACAGTTTCACTTTACCCTGTTAACTGCTTAATTACTGTTTAAAACGGCAATGCAGACCTCGAAAATACATGCTAGGACGAAATCCAACAGTACGCAGGTAAATGAACAAAGCGCGGTTGACGTACTGGATGTGGGCGGGGCTAGGCGTCCAACCCCTCCCCCCTACCTTCCCGCGGGCCGTAGCAAATACTTATTGGGTGGTGAATGCAACTGGGAGAAATTCAACTTCGTGATCTGGACCAGACAGGTGGAGGCGGCGGTACCTGCACTTTAAGGGGATTACAGGTAAGAAGCCCAACTCGTTTCGTGTTCGTCGTATGCTTTTTCACCGGGTGCTTTTAAATGGCCCCGTGGTTTGTCAGTTGGGGAAGTTGATTTGAACATTGACAAGTGGTCGTGACACACCGCCGTTGCTACCAATAGAGACAGAGCGCAATGCGTCATCCTCTGAAAACCACGCCCACCGGAGGGGAAAACTATCGGCGCCACAATATGAAACTAAGGGCTGAAACGCTAACAAAATGCCTGTAGCTAGCTAAAAACATTAGATTTCAGCATGTCAAAGGATTATTTTAGCACACACAGTCTACCAGAGAGGATAAACTCAATATTGTCGGTCTATCTCAGTGTCACTTCTCAAGCTAAGTTACTGTAGTTAGCTAAGACACTTGCAAACATAATACTGCATAGTTTTCTGATTTAGCCACATTACATACTGTCAAAATGCTTTAGCTTAACTTACAGCAATATAGTTAGCCTAAAACTGACATTTGGATATTTGACTTAGGCTACCAGTGACAAAAAACATACTGAGTGTCAGGATCCCACAGTTTTCCCATTCTTTCTGCTGATGCCTCACGTCTGTATCCACTTTTGTCTTCTTAAAGGCTCGGTGTTTGGGTTTGGCAGCTTATAAAAACTTAGTTCTGGGTTCTTTACCCTGTCGGTAGTGCATCCCACCACAGTGTGGCAAGGAGGCACCTTCATGCAAACAAAGTCAATGGAGAGTGATGAATTGTTTTCCTCACATCTGAGATGTGTGCAGCTAAAAGTTGAAGACTTATTGATGGGTGGATGTCAAGATATTTGGTTGAAATTGATTGGTTCAATCTTATGTCATATTTTCTTTTACAGGAAGAAAACATGATTGGATTTTCATAAAAGACTACAAAGAAACATTTTTTGTATTTTTTTTGGCATATATTGTTAAATAGGTGCATAATATGACCGGGGATGTGATCTAAGGGTCTCGACTTTAATATCGTGCTAGGTAGCCTATCTGCCTCCAACAGACGGATAATCAGAAGGGTCTTTGTCTATACGTGAGATTGGCTGACCAGAAAACACGTGGGCCAAGTACTGTGAAGATATCCGGTGAGTGAAGATAAGGAAGGACAGTAAAATTAAACCGACTATTTAATTACATTATTAATCATTTTAATTGTTACAATATACTAACAGATGGAAATCAAAATAAGTTAAGCAGTGTCTCAAGGTTCATTGAGTTTCTTTGTGTTTGACATTTTCAAGATTGATTCATTGAAAAAGTGCTGATCCATTACCGCCAGTGGAGCCACCGTTACGACGAGTGGTTTGACTGGACAAGTCCCTACCTGAGAGCCGTGGAGAGGGTTCAGCTGAGGCGGCAGGGCCTGCAGGACGGCGCTCCAGTACCTATAAGCTAACAACGCTTGTTCATGCTCGTTTTGATCTGTGTTGCATAGAGAAACTGGAAGTTCTACTCCACTTCTGGGGTTGTCTTGTGTTCCTCCAGCCTTTGTTCCACAGTGTATTTCTACATAAAGGGGTTTTGTTTGCGTAGGTTAAATGGATATCTGCTACTTGTGAGTAAAAGAGCACTGTCATTTTAATAAAGATGTAACAACAATGATGGTTTTGTTTAGAATTTAACAGCTCAACATGTGACACTGTCTCTGTATTTTTTGTCCTCCTTCAATCATGTCTTGAGCGCCATTTTCTGCTCGTTTCCTAAACGTCTCGGTCCACTGAGAGGAACATGGTTAGGAGGGTCCTGAACCGCAGAGACAGGAGGCCCCAGGAGAACAGAGGTCCCAAGAACAAGCGAGCCAGACGCAGCACCTCCGACCAGGAGGAGGACCGCAACCGTGAGGATGAGGAGCGGGAAGAGGGGATGGTGAACGAGAACAAGAAAACAAATGGTGAGGTAGAGGCTGCACCCACTATCAAACAGGAAGAGGAAATATCAGTGCAAGCAGACCAAAACAGGCCCAGGGATGTGGAAAAGGGGACAGGACTCACAAATGGGGTGAAGGTGGAAGAAGACGATGAGCAGAGCGAGGACAAATGGCACGTAAATGGAGAGGTAAAGAAGGAAGATGTGGGAATGGAACGGTGTCTGTCACTATGACAACCACTGAATCCAATGGAGATGTGGAGCAGAAGCCAAACGTCCAATCAGAAAGCTCTCAGCCTGAAGCGGACGTGCCGCCCCCACAGCCTGTGAAACGTAAGTGTTAATTGAGTAAATTATAGCAGACTTATTGTTTTTAGATGAATTTTGTAACATTTTAAAATATAGAATTGAAAGTGTGTTTAATTATTGGTGTTTGTTGTGTTTAGACTGTAAATCTGCAAAAGTGCTGTGTAAGCTTGGGCAGAAAACCTTCACAGTTGAAAAAGGTATGTTCTATAGCTGGTATAATTTAAACCTACTGTTTTTTGTTTTTGCAATGTTGTGTGTCTGTATTTGTTACACTTTGTGTTTGTTATTGTAGGACTGAAGGTGTATTTCTTGACTGACTCTATGTGCTGTGGGCTCGCAGATCATATAGATAACGTCAGCGAGTTCGTTCATCCTGGCACATTTGTGTGTGCTGTAACCACTCGGCTACCAACTCACTCTACAATGTGTTCTTTTTGCAAAATAAATTCATTTAATTACACCTTTTGTCTTTGTTATTTCATTTATTGGTCTTTGTACAGGAATGTAGGAGGATAATGTGACTGTATACTTTGTAAGACTTTAGTGCTTAACGAAATGACGTAATAGTTTTGTAATAATAAAATGATATTGAATACAGAAATATAAATTTGATATTACATATGAAGCTTAGAAAAAGTTAATCAGGAGGAATATTTTTTATTTCTGAGTGTGACTAGAGTAATCTCAGTCCGTGGTGTTTCTGGCAACAGTGTGGCATTTGTCTATAGATATACACAGGTAGATATACTATCCGGCTTGTGAGATGTGTCTGTGCCACAGCCGTATTGCAGTGGCGCTCTGGTGTTCAAGTAGTATAAAATGCCAGATCCTTGTGCTGCTTCTGTATGTAATGAAAGAAGGGACCAAAGAAAGCAACAAGGCAACATTTCACTAGTGAGAAGTTATTTTACAATAGCCTATTTATGGTTAAACGCGTTGATTTTGATAGGCCTTTATCACATTAAGTAATCCTTTCAGTCTAACAAAGTGAAGTGATTTATCACGAAGACATTTATGCTTGCCTAAAATGGTGGAGAAATTGAAACCCAAGTGGGCCTACATGGAGTTTAGGTTACCTTCCACTCGTGTAAACAAGCAACAGTTGAGCCCAGTGATCTGGGCTATTGTATCTGTGGATAGGTGTGAACAATGACTCACTGGATCCAAATGTATTCATATATTAGAGTAGCAAGTTCATGTTGGCCTCCATTTGATTAATGTAACTGGTGAGAACTATAGTTGGCGTTATGCCTTGTGTTAAAAGCTTGACTTGTTCATTCAGGTCCATTTAAAATACGTTTAAAGTGCTTCGGCTTACAAATGTCAAAATGTTTATGAAAATACATAAACACGACATTTTGAAAGCAAACAATTTAGCTATATTTAGTTGACAAACGATGTTATCGGGGCCGTTGTAAGCGCATGCGCAATGTGGCGCCACACTGCCCGCGCCGGTGGTGAATGCAACTGGGAGAAAATCAACTGCGTGATCTGGACCAGACAGGCGGAGGCGGCGGTACCTGCACTTTAAGGGGATTACATTACACATTTGACACCCAACCGGACAAAGAGTGACTGGAGAACAGGTAGGAAGCCCACATCGTATCTCCCCTTCGCTGCAGAGTTTATAATCCCTAATAACATCGTGAACGAGGCCCGTTTGGTGGATGCATCAGTAGCGTAGATGGTGTGGTGCCGCATGTCGGCTTTTTGAGTTCAAAACAAACGTGACGAAGTAGGTAATAAAATGTAATGTTTGTACATTTCGTTCTTCTATTTGTGTAATTACCGGCGTGTTTCTTATTCGTCGTATGCTTTTTCACTGGGTGCTTTTAAATGGTTCCGTGGTTTGTCAGTTGAGGGAAGTTTAATGCTTTGCATTATCACGCCGCTCGTTCACAGCAAGAAAAGTATAAAAAGTAGGCCTAGCGCGAGGCCCGAACAGCTCTGTGAGTGACAGCTGCACGGCCAATCAGATGCGAGTATCCCGCCCACACCAGACTCTTTCGGCCAGTCAATTTGCCTAAAGCGATGACGTAGATGATGGTTTCTCTCGCGCTACGCCCACTGGTTATAAAACAGCGGACAACATAGTGCTAATAGTAGTAGAAGTGGTCAACAAAAGGGTACCTAGAAGTACATGAGGCAACGTCTTCTCGGTTTTTCTGTACTGAATGTGTGCTTGAAAAAAAGTAAAGGGCGTGGGGTATTGTTTTCTCCGATTCTTACAGTAAAATATCAACCTGCGATTAGATGAATCATTGCAAAACACCACTTTTACACTGATAATCATAATCTGTTTCCTGACTCATGATTGTGGCATCCCCAACTCTAGGTTTGCGCCCTGTCTGTGTCGCTGTCGTCGGTCTGGCTCGCTGTGCAGGCCATAAAAATACCCATTTTCATTTTTAAACCTTGCGTTTTAATGAATGTGATATTTGTTGCTCTTTAACATCGTGCTACGTATCTGCCTGCAACAGACGGATAATCAGAAGGGTCTTTGCCATTGTCTCCTATTGTGTCTATACGTGAGATCGGCTGACCAGAAAACACGTGGGCCGGGTAGTGTGAAGATATCCGGTTTGTAGGTTGCACTGAATGCCATCAACTGCAGTGTGTCCGCAATGGTGAACCGAGTCGGCTATAACCTGGACAAAAGTAAGACATTTTGATCTATAACGTAAATCGTTTAGCTTGTAATAATAAGGACGGCGATATCTCAATCTGTCCGCTCTATTCCGTATGTTGACAAAGGAGGCGCTGTTATCGGGAGGGAATTTAATTTTTCTATATGTAAGACAAAAAGATTATCCTCCACCACCAAGCCTTTTATTAAAGCTAAGGGGCTGAACATCAACAGTAGACTATGGGCATGTATTTGATTAGATTACATAGACAAGGACCCAATTTAAGAAAAATGTTCTCTTTAAATCAGGCGAGTATTGGCTTGGTGCATGATTGCACAATTGCCTGCTCACTGTACTGGTGGGGGCTTATAGTAGGAAGTGAAAGCTATGAACAAATTATCTTAGTCATTCTTGTACCTTCTCCCATTGTGCCTTCTTGATAGAGAATAAAATATTACTGAAATTAAATATTGCTCACGTTGATAAAGATCCTCATAGGAACCTGTGTGATGTCGTTCTGACAAACCTGCTGTCTCAACTAGTGATCACTGAACATCTGGTATAAGTTACACATTTCACCACCATTTGAGGGGCATGGCTCACCGTAATATGTCAGTTTTCCCTTGCTTTACATGTGTTGCACTATAATACAACATGTCTAATCTGTAGCTTGTGTATGTTTACACTGGTAATATCTTTTCCCAGTCTGGACTGCATTATTGTTCTGGTGGCATAGCCTACAGTGGGAGAGGCGTACTTGCATTTTACCACCAAAATTGCTACTCGGGTGCAAAGCTGTGATTTTGCCACAGTCTTCTGGGAAAATAATTGTTAGTGATGAGCTGAGAGAGACAAGGCTGACTGCAAGATTGTCTGTATTGTCCTTGATGGGCGCGTGTGGTGACACAATGTGTGTTTCTCAGTTGTGTACCCAAAGTCATATGGGTGTAGTTTTGATTAGTATGTTTATCGGTTAATATATATATATGTGTATGTGTGTGTGTGTGTGTGTGTGTGTGTGTGTACAGGAAGGGAGCCTTGATGTGGGCAGTATGAGTAAGACGCCCCCTACCAGAAGAGGGATAACATTTGAGGTGGGAGCTCAGCTTGAGGCCAGAGACAGCCTCAAAAACTGGTGAGTCATGGCCTCACTCATTCCCCTCCATCCCACTTCCTTCACTCTCTCTCTCTCATAAATTCTCATTCTCTCCTTTCTGGGGCCTAGGTTTGGTATTCTGTATGTCTATCAAACATTACAAGATTAAGAAAAGAGTGCAGAAAGCCACTCAGACCTATCATTGCTCCTTTGCCACTAAACAACAGCTGGTGATGGGTGTGTGCTCTCAAGCAGCCTTTGATCTGGATTGATAATGAAGGACAGTCAAATTAATCTGTGACTATTATTATATTATAAATCTTAATCTTCTCACTCAGCCCAGTCCTTTGACGGACACATATACAAATACAGTTGATACTGGTCCTCCTATCCACCCCCTTCTAAAGGACAAACAATCTCACCTCCTAAAATGTTGGGAGTAACGGCGTGTTACTGGAGGCTGTAACTTTAATGTAGTACTGAATTTGTAATTGGTAAAAGTAATCACATTACAGTAGCGTATTAATGCCCTACACTGCGCACACCATCCTCTTAAGTTAAGCAGTATCCCATGATTCATTGAGTTTCTTTACGTTTGACATTTTCAAGATTGATTCATTTCTATTGACTTGCCACCCTCATTATATGTTTGAGATAAAAAATAAAGAACCTAAAGCTATCCGTCCCCAATCACGCATTATTGAATGTCTTTTGTCATGTAGGTATGCTGCCAACATAGAGAAGATTGACTACGAAGGTGAAAAAGTGCTGATCCATTACCGCCAGTGGAGCCACCGTTACGACGAGTGGTTTGACTGGACAAGTCCCTACCTGAGACCCGTGGAGAGGGTTCAGCTGAGGCGGCAGGGCCTGCAGGACGACACTCCCGTACCTGTAAGCTAACAACGCTTGTTCATGCTCGTTTTGATCTGTGTTGCATAGAGAAATTGGAAGTTCTACTCCACTTCTGGGGTTATCTTGTGTTCCTCCAGCCCAGGGCTTCTCAAACTTATTACTCAAAGGTCCAGCAGCAACAACACACAGCACTCTTTCCTGCAGTTAATGTTGCCATTACAACGATGATGAAGGAAAATAAAACACATTAAAACCACATTCATCTGGATGATCGCTGTGAATGATCTCCAGCTACACTGTATATTCAACGCCACTAATTTATTGATCAATATTGCATGTATGTATTTCAAAATAGAAAACGTTATACTTCATAACGTATTGTATTCATAACACGAGGTATGGGCTGGGTCTGGATTGACTTGCCGTTCGGTCCGGATGCGGGCCGAGGTCTGGACTTTGAGAAGTCCTGCTCTAGCCTTTGTTGCACAGTGCAGTGATGTTGCTAGGACGCATGCTATTTTGTCCCTGATAATCTCTACATAGTGAACAACAAATCTGTGTTAAAATCATAAAAAGAAACAAAAGAAATCTTGCTGGCAAAAAAATTAAAAATCCACCAGTCACCATTACTGTCTGTGAATCTATCTTGCACAGACGCAACAAGACCAATCCTCGCTGCACAGATTTCATTTCACCAGTCAAGTAATGGTAAATAAACTCAAGTGGCCACTGTGTGATCAACTCTGATGAGACATTTGTGCACTGTTTTGTTGTTCACATGTGTTATACTCAACTCTCTTTTATTTGATCATTAACTTTGGCACTACTGTGGTGCTGCAGACAACATTGGGATTCAGTTTAATTTTGAGATACATTTTCAACATAGATGGATATAACCATAATTCTAACCATATAACATCAAACATGAGTTAAGCACTACAATTTGTCAAAAAACACACATTTTACTGGGGACCCACTCAAATGACAATCCTGTGGGCCCTGGGGTCTCACTACATTGAAAACCTATCAACATCACTGACAGTGTATTTCTGCATAGAGGGGTTCCTTATCTGTCTTTCAAAACAAAAAAAGAAAGAAAGCTAAAACATGATACTGGGGTTTTATTTGCATAAGCTAAATGTGTATCTGCTACTTTACCTGCAAGTAAAATTTGAGCACTGTGTCATTTTAATAAAGATGTAACAACCATGGTGGTTTTGTTAGCATGTAACAGCTCCACCTCCCGTGAGATTTTAACAAGGTGCCTACAGTATGTCCTGGATCAAATGTCTCTGTCCTTCCTCCAGGGTTTTCATGTGAATGACAAGGTCCTGGCCAGCTGGTCTGACTGCCGTTTCTACCCCGCTAAGGTCATTTCTGTCAATAAAGATGGTAGGTATAACCTACTATACCTCAGGTGTTAAACATTTTGTGTTTGTATATGTTTTGAGTAGAAGTGTCTTAAAATGTTTAAATGTATGGGTCTGTAGTATTTCGAGTTAATGTTTAAAATTTGTCTGGCAGATGTTAAAGGTGTTCTTCTGTTTATTCAACTTTTGTGGTTTCAGTACAAGTTTGTGCAATATGGAGCATAGTCTAAAATGTTAAAGTGTCACTTTTGTTTTCTAAAAGGAAACTGTGGTATCGCATGGCATTCAATAATAGCTAAATGGCTTTCTCTTTCACTGGCACAGCACAGAGAAACTATGAAGATAGATCTGTCTCTAAATAGGGGAATATCTTAGCCTGGGAACCAGTCAAATCTGTGAGCTCATGTTTTATTTGCTCTGGCAGATGCATCTGGTCCCCCTCTCATTCAGGCAGATTTCCAGCCGGCCTGGCCGGGTCGGGCCAATCACAACCGTTTATCTAATATGGGACTGGTTTGATTAGGGCTGAACGATATGCAAAAAAATTAATATTGCGATATGAGTCATGATTTTAGTGGGAATGGTAACTTTTGCATTTCATTTTCACTGAAAAAAAATATCAAAATGATGATTGTGTGATTTTTGCTGGGGTCTGTACCAAACAAGCATGTTCCCTATATGATTTGTAGGCCAGAGTAGGAATATCTCGCACCAAGAACAAAAAGAACAACTGAAGTGTAGCTACTTGTGCAAAACATGATTTGCATCAGTTCTCCTTTATCCCCCTCAGCATCCTACACTGTGAAGTTCTATGATGGCGTTATCCAGACAGTGAAGGAGATACACGTGAAGCCTTTTATTAAAGAGGTAAATGTAATTAGTGAGCATAAATACCCACAGTCAATCTTGTACATATGTGACACTGTCTTTGTATTTTTTGTCATTTTCTGCTCTTGTTTCCTAAACGTCCTCTTTGTCCTGCTGACAAATAGAGAGGTGGTGTTGGTGGAGGGAAGTCCCGATCCACTGAGAGGAACATGGTTAGGAGGGTCCCGAACCGCAGAGACAGGAGGCCCCAGGAGAACGGAGGTCCCAAGAACAAGCGAGCCAGACGCAGCACCTCCGACCAGGAGGAGGACAGCAACAGTGAGGATGAGGAGCGGGAAGAGGGGATGGTGAACGAGAACAAGAAAACAAATGGTGAGGTAGAGGCTGCACCCACTATCAAACAGGAAGAGGAAATATCCGTGCAAGCAGACCAAAACAGGCCCAGGGATGTGGAAAAGGGGACAGGACTCACAAATGGGGTGAAGGTGGAAGAAGACGATGAGCAGAGCGAGGACAGGTGTCACATGAATGGAGAGGTAAAGAAGGAAGAGGTGGAAACGGAACGGAGTGGAACAAAGCCATATACAGAGTCACCTAAGCCATACACAGAGTCGCCCACTCAGACGTCAGCACAGACGGAGCAGGTGTCCGTCACTATGACAACCCCTGAATCCAACGGAGATGTGGAGCAGAAGCCAAACATCCAATCAGAAAGCTCTCAGCCTGTAGCGGACGTGCCGCCTCCCCAGCCTGTGAAACGTAAGTGTTAATTGAGTAAATTAACACTGACTTGACTTGTCATTGGATCGGTAGGATTGTGAAAATTAGTTACTGAGTGCAGGAAATATCACATAGCATCTGGGCGTATTTTCAGAACTTGCGTGAATAAATGACATAATAAATGTCTTTCTTTTATCTTTGATAGCGGTAAGGAAGCAGGGTTTCCACAACCCCAACAGATTCAGCAGAGAACCATGTGAGTACAACTCAGAACTTAATGAACAAATACAGTCATCACTTGCATTCTTTTATGTACTTCCTTCACACGCGTCACTTATGTTGTTCCTTGTTTCAGTGTACCGAGTTATCAAAAACCAACCTCCCCCCGTCTTGTCCATCAACCTCGACCACAACCCGTTTAAGTGCAGTGCTCCCGGCTGCACAAAGTCATTCCGAAAGGCCAAGCTGCTGCACTACCATATGAAATATTATCATGGCGAGGAGCAGCCTCTGGAGGGGGAGCGCAGCCCCAGCAGGAGTGTACAGACCCGGGCCTCTGAGAAACAGGTTACTGCTACTGGTTTGGACGGCCCAAAGAGAAGGCGCACCATCTCTGCCTCTATGCGTGAGTTCCTCTCTACTTTCACTTCTGTCCCAGTTGACGTAACAGAAAAGAAGTTTTATTAGAAACTGGATAAGCTACTATTTCTACAATGCTCAAACCAAATGCAATGAAACACTAAATCATGACATGCTTTAATTAGTGATCATACATTTCCAAAACAATGGTGCACTGTAAATATTGCACTTCCAGCCTTGCTTAAATACCAGGGTGTTGGGCTTTTATTTGCCCCTTTCTTTGATTTTTCTCAGACTCTGTTGGAGCTGCTGCAGCTCCCCGTGGTGAGGTGAAGACTGCAGGTAGACGCACATCAGCCCCGCCTGTAGTCAACACCCAGGGCCATCAGCAGAGGGCACTGCTGAGGGAGAAGAGTAAGGAGAACCAGCTGGACAGGAACGGATGCCAACAGCAGGACAAGGACTCGGACAAGAGTGGCTTTGACATTGGTCAGTATCGCACAGTAAGAATGTGTTGTTTACTAAGTGAGAATATGACATGGCATTGTGTGTTACATAGAGTCCTACCTGTTCACCGTTAGTCAGTACAATTTAGCTTATACAATAGTTACCTGCCGCACAGACGAGGCTTAACTCTTGCAACTTAACGGTCCCCAGGGTCAGTAAAAGACAAACTGAAAGAGAAACCGAAACAGAAGGACTTCCTCCGCATTAAACTAAAGAAGAAGAAGAAGAAAAAGAAGGCCAAGTCTGGTAAGAAGGGGGTCCCTGGCAATCGGGCCTCCTCACATATCTGCTGCTCTGCATGTGCACTCATTGTGGAAACGGCTAGCCTGCAAAGCATAAAGCACTCCATTCACTCCTCTTGGTGTGGTGGCTGAGCCTTTGTGTGTGGGAGAAGTGTCACATCTGTCGCTGGCCTCTGGTCACTCCATTATGCCAATCAGAAAGCTCCAACTCATTTTCCTTTACGGCGTAGCTTGCATTTGCTCTTGTATACGACATCTCTGACAGTGCTGGTGATGAAAAGCCAGATTTAATTGTGGCACTGATATTAACTAATCCAAAACACAAATCCAACACTGTTCTCTATATTCCTAGTTGGCATTCAGATGTAAGCACAGTACAGAGTGGCATGAACACAGATGTATAGGTTACCTTCCACATTGGTTGTTTCATACTATTTAAAGGCCTAAAACACGGGCCAGTATGGATTTTATAAAACTGATTGTCCCTGATTGTTCTTGAGTCTATTATTTGTCCATGTTTGTTGTGCCACAGTTTGTCACCTCCTGATGGGCGTTTGTTTAGCATTTTCAAAGTTGACATTTTGTTCTACGTCTGCTCCCCCCCCCCCAACCCCCCTTCCCTGTATTAACAGACTATACAGGTAGTGAGGAGAATATTGAGATCTCAGTATTGGGTCTTCAGTCCAAATTGAATTTGCCACTCAAACCCCCCCCCTCACACAATCACAAGCCTGAGGCCTACCCCAGCAGGCCTGGATTCAGCTACTCAGAGCAGATATATGTGGATGGTGGGTATCTCTGTGACGGTGTGTGTGTGTGTGTGTGTATTAGTTTGTGTGTGTGACTGTACATTGCTTCCTCTCCCCTCCATTCTTCGATTCCCTCTGGATTCAATCCACCATGCTGTTGGTTTATTTCGATCTGCATCACACCTGGTATCTGTGTCCTGCAGAATAAAACTGGCTGCTGTCAACAGATAAGACCACATTTTTTTAACGCTTGGTTGATTGAATCCTGAGCTGTTCTTTGCTGCTTCAGCTTGCTTCATCATGTAATCCATATATATTCATTAAAACTCACATAGTGCAAAAAAACTTTGTAAGGAAAAGTTCAATCCTGACAAGTTGTGTTATTCCCATGAAAAACCAATAGTTCTGTTTGCCCCTGTTACTGTAGATGAGGATAGCATTAGCGACTGGTCCACTGACAGCTGTGGGTGGAGCGACGATGACTTTGGGGTGGATTTGGACGTCACCACGCCTCCCCTGAGTGTGGACACAAGCGACCAAGAGATCGTGCGATGCATCTGTGAGGTGGAGGAAGAAAATGACTTCATGATTCAGGTGAGCTGCTTGTTTTTTGCTGGTCTATTTTTAATGCACTGTAAGCTTTTTTTTTTCTTTTTTTAATCTTAGCGTTGCACTAATATAAAACATACTTGTCCTTCCGTCAGTGTGAAGATTGTTTGTGCTGGCAACATGGCACCTGCATGGGCCTGCTGGAAGACAATGTTCCAGACAGATACACCTGCTACATCTGCAGAGACCCACCAGGTGAGGGGAAAACACCACCACCTCTAGCTATAACTTACACACCATCATCATCCAAGTTTGTTGACATCAAAGCTCTCATGTTTGGCTAATCTGGCAGAGAGCGCTGCATGCTTCCTCTTTCATTTGACAAAGTATTATCTGCCATCTAGTGGACAATAAGAAAAATAACACTGGGTACAGTGGATTTTTATGGAATAGTATTTTTTTAAGTTTTATGTTTTAATTTGCCCTAGATTTTATCTTCCCAAGAACCTGCTAAAAGAGAACAATGTTAACCACAGGATACAGTAAACCGGGTCCCAGTGTGGCAAGCACAGCCCGGAATGTGCTTCCAGCTATAGGAAGTGATAAAAATATGCAACAGCCATTGATTATGCTTCAGATAAACCCTGAAGCATATTAATTCGAGTCCCTCAGTATCAAAACAGAGAAACTACAAAATGTTTGTGCTGCAGATTTCCTTTTGCCCTATTGACTGGAAAAAAAAAAAATAGAAACCAAAAATAATGAGCTGTAAGTATTGTCCCCTGGCCTGAAAACTGCTGGCCATTGTTTTTCAGCATTGATCAGTACATAGTCCTAAATGAGACAGGGTTTTAGGGGTCTTACAAGTGTGGCCACAGTAAATGTGGAAATAAAGAGCTGCATGATTGTACAGTAGCTTTTTTTTTAGCTAAAGGGGGAAAAAAAGACTGTTTTAAGAGACAAAGCTAACACTCTGCCAAGGTGGAGGAAGAGTGAGCTGGTGTGCATGATCAGAACAAGTGAGACACATTGCCTTTAAAACTGAGCATTGTAGAACAAAGTCTTTTGTGTTGACTTAGCACTGTGCACCAAGCTACAGCTGCCTCACATTTGTGCCTTCTGCTGTGCAGCCCAGTGTGTGAGTGCACACTGTATTTGCATATGGACTTTCCACTTCTTAAGGAATGCAATCTACAATTCTTTTAATCCAAAAAGTGTTACACCCAAAACAACCAACTACAACAGCAAGCAGACACAGCCTATCTCTTGAAGATACACTCTTGATCACCTAACAGCTACAGCTTTACTTACAAAACCTTTTGTAAAGAACTTCTGAACAAGTCATCGCATTTGATAACATGTCATTGCAATTTGTTCATTGTTTCCAGGTCAGAGGCAGAGTCTGCGCTACTGGTACGATCGTGAGTGGTTGAGCAACGGTCACATGTATGGCCTCTCCTTCCTGGAAGAGAACTACTCTCACCAAAACGCCAAGAAGATCACCACCACCCACCAGCTGCTGGGAGATGTGCACCATGTGGTAGAGGTCCTCAACGGACTGCAGCTCAAGATGAGCGTCCTACAGTGAGTACAAAAGAATTACATGAAGGAGGTTGTTTTCCTGTTAACTACTGAAGTCAAATTAAATTATTTTCTCTCTTGCTCTTCAGGAGTAATACTCACCCTGACTTGCAGCTGTGGCGGCAGCCCTGGAAGCACTTGGAGAGGTCACGGACCGGTTCTGACTCATGTCGCGGCAGTGATGCAGCTCCATCTCCTGTGACTCCCGATGAGGACATGAGCCGAGGTGAGATTTTAATGTCCAATGCTCTGGAGAAGCTGAGCCGGGCTGCTACAGCTGCCACCTCCTCGTCGTCCTGGTCTTCCTCCCCCTTCCCATCCTTCCAGGACTCATACATTACCAGCGAACATTGCTACCAGAAGCCGCGGGCATATTACCCAGCAGTGGAGCAGAGGCTGGTGGTGGAGACCCGACAGGGCTCAGAGCTGGAGGACAGCATGAGGAGCACAGAGGAACTGTTGGAGCGGGAGCAGCGCTATGGAAGCCTGCTGGAGACAGACAAGCCCAAATCAACAGGCACCAGTAACAAGGTTAGGCTTCATTCCATAGCAGACAAGGATGGTTAAAGTGCAGCCCGAGTTGTCACTATAGAATAGTGAAATGAGCGTAAATTATTAATTTATTATTCATTCAGTTATATTAAAAATAAATTAAAAATGAACGTGCTTTTACTTTTAGCCGTAACCATCGCAACCATGGCCGCCATTTTAATACATTGGTGGTCCCTCCCCTTCCGCTACGTAGCCAAGATGGCGACCATTGAGGGTGAGAAGTGTGCAGCGTTCCACACTCAATTTTCTGACCGTTATGAGTACATCATCCGGGTACCCATAGTACACTGCATTTTGCCATACTTGTCAGTGTGAATGCTCTTATGCACTCAAAATATTAAGTGTAAGCGCGGAAGTACGCGATTTGAGACAGACTAGGATTTTCAGAATGCCTTATTGTTGCAGTTGGTACTGCACCAGTTGCAGGTTCGATCTTTAATTAATCAAGATTCTGTATGTGAAGTGATTAAAGCTGCTCAATGTAATTTACAAAGTTTTACGAAGCTCAACTTCTTAACTCCCGCCTGCTGTTAGAGGCACAGGCAACACATTTCTTTACTATAATCTTCCTTGGGACTCGTAAGTGACTTCCCTCCCAAAGTTTATGTACACAGTCTTGATTATAGAGAGGACAACAGAACGTTTTAAATTAGAAGTAGGGAAGTTGTCATGGAAACATTACATCTGAGTTACTCAAGAATTTGGCTCAGCCTTTGATTGACCACCAATCATGATGTAACTATCCCTGTTGGTTGTTTATCTCTTGTGTGCGTGAATAAGTGTTTGTAGAACGAGGGCCGAACCTGGCTGTAATGAGAAATCTTGTCTCATGATTTCACCTGAATGTCACTAGGCTTCAATGGGTGGCTCTTGGTCCCAGGCTGAGACGAGGGAAGAGGGCGGAAGAGATCCCGGAGAGGCTGCAGATAACAGCAGGCAGCATCAACAGAGGCAGATCAACCTGCTGGATCACATAGATGCAGTCCAGGACGAGGTCTCACACAGGATGGACTTCATCGAGAGGGAGCTGGACGGTAAGACCTGTGGTGACCTTGACCTAGTAACTAAACTTTTTCTCTTCAGAAACTTGGAAGCTTCTTGCCCAAAATGATCATAAGATTGGATTTTAAAAAATGGTGAAGATGACACCTGCTTATATCAGTGGTCCATCACTCCATAAAGTTAGCTTATGTTGGTAGCCAGCTGTTTCATGTTAACATTAACAGTAACATTATATTAAGTTTCTATCCAACTAGGTCAGTTCTGAAATTTTTGACCAGGTGAGGTCATGCAGCATTAGCTAGTAGGTATGGCTAATAATTTGACTGTGAAGACGTGCCACTAAAGATATGAAGCATGTTAGCCTATTACCAATAAAGACTTTTAATTTAATGATGTGGGCTGAGGTGATCTACTGGACCAATTCCAAAACCTTTTGTATCCATTAGTAATTTAGACCCCAAAATATGTAAAAATAGAGCCCAGGTTTAAAAATACCAGAATTACCCTTTACAACTGACAGTTACAAAGAAGTCCACCTATTTCTTTGATGTGTTTCCCACCTTAGCTATGGTGGCAGTAAAACATGGCTGCAAAGTGAAAAGTTGTTATTCCTACACTTGACCTGTGACCTTTACATAATTGGAAGTGTAAAAGGCTTTAACAAGGTTTGTCATTCATGATTAATACACAGGCTGAGAGCTGGGTCAAGCACAGAGCTTGTATGTGCAAGTTAAGTGTCACTCAGTGTTGAGCGCTGAATGTAAACACATTTGCTCTTGATGATGCATGAAATTACGCAACAGCCCAGAGGTTGTCATGTACAAACAGCTGTGAGGATTGCGTCATACTTGGGTTGGCCTGATCCACCATACCGAAACACTACCAGGTGTTGATGTGTGCTTCAGAAAAGGATACAGTCTCTGGAGTAAAAGAAACGTGTAACCATGTGCTCACCTCTGGTTCTTCTTCTGCTCATCCTCCTCAGTGCTGGAGAGCTGGCTGGACTACACTGGAGAGCTGGAGCCTCCTGAGCCCCTGGCCCGCCTGCCTCAGCTCAAACACCGCATGAAACGGCTGCTAACCCAGCTGGGCAAGGTGCAGCAGATCGCCCTATACAGCTCCGCATGAGGGTACCAGAGAACAGCAGCGGCCTCAGTCCCCACACAGCATGCAGGAACAGTGCAGCGGAAGGAGATCACTGGTCTCTGGCTGAAAATATAACGATATTAATGCAAGTGCAAGACTCGGATTGTTCCGCACATTCCCTCTGACCTGACATCTGCTGCTGTTTCTCCTTTTTATAAGGTTGTGTGTGGTGGAATCCGATGCTAGAGCCAGCCAGTGTCATATATGAATATTTATATGAACATTTATGGAAAGTCAGCATCTTAAATCAGGATTAAACACAAGAAGTAACCTCGTAAATGCAGGAGAAAATCCTTAGGACCAGATTACACTTCTGTGGTTCCCATGCAACTCTAAACCTTATGAATGCCTTTCGTCTGAGCTTTTGTTTAAGGTTGCCCTGTCTCTCTCAGTACACAGTGCTTTACATGCAGAAGCTTTATATTCGAAACTGCAATCGAGTTCCTGAACCTACACGGCCTCTTTGCAATAGTTTTTTGAACACGTTTTCAAATGCTAACTGTTTTTACCTGTCATGCCAACTCTTGCTGTAAGTGTGGACAGACGGTAACTTGAAGAAGACATCCGATATGTAACAGCACTGTACAAACAGCATCTACAAATGATTTATTCTGTTTTTGGCCTACTCAAGGGTTTGTTTTATACTACACTGTGAAGTTCTTTTTGTCTGGAATTAAAGGCATCTTATTTTCAGTTTTAGACGGTAAGAAGTGTGATTTCTGTTTTGTCATAAACTGCAATGCTTCTTTCATAACAGTCCTCATCAGTGTACCGGTTTTATCAGTTTAATCTTTATGCGTTTGTCAGTTATGGTATCCCTTACTTCAATTTGCTCTTTGCATTGTTGTTGCTATAGCACTTGACCTATGATTCACAGAAAACTGTAATGTGGACTTTTCTTAACCTAGCATCTTGTGCTTTCTCAGTGACAACTACTACTTAGAAGCCCTGTACATTTCATTTTTTCTGTTCTGTTTCATCTGTTTATTTACAGTATTTTGGTTGTTTGTAAATATGTTATTCAAAAAATGTGCTCTCTTTATTGAAAACATTCTCCAAATTCAGATATTGTATGCTACTGTACTGTAAGTGTCTGGCTTAGAAGCAGGGAAATGTCAAAAACAATGCAAACAGATTTGCTCGTACATAAATAAACTCTTCATTGTTATTAATCACTATGGACACATTCTTGGCCATTTTCTCACTGTGTCTCTGACGTGCTGGGTATTTGAAGAACAGTGGTCCTCCTATTTATCCAGCTGGCAATAACACTACCAGTGAAGTCAAAGGTTGCAGCATTCACAGTTCAGAGAGTTTGATGTAACATGTTTTCTTCGCAGCTGATTTGTGCTCTTACACAATCAGATTGAAATTAGGGGCAGCGGTAGTCTGGAGGTTGAATGCTCTCCTGCTGAAGTGCCTCTGAGCAAGGCATTCGCGTCCAACTCCGCAGTGGAGCTGCTCATGACCCAAAAACAACACTGGGAAGCTGCAGTATGAACGAGAGGGACTTTTCTGGGGGCGAAAAACGCGTCAAAATAAAAAAATTGCTTGCATAGTTTGATGTAATGTTTGCATAGCCGATTTGTGCGGTTACATAATCAGACTGAAAATAGAAACTTGATGGGAATTCTAATCGGTTAATCTCCAAAATTTGAGCCAGCATCATGTAGTGACAGAGCAGGGCAATTGATATCATATATGCCCACGAAGAACTTGTACAGAGTCAAGCCACCATCTTCATCTCTTGATTTTGAGGGCGTTGGACTGGATTATTACCCACGATTGACTATGTTAAAAAGAGAGAAATACCCTTGATATAAAAATATATAAAATAAATAAATGCAATTATCTCACCTACCTCTCAAATGTGGGCGTTTACTCTCAGGCATGCGCTGTCCGCCGTTTATTTTAACCCAAGACTGAAGCAGCTTTGGCTCATAGCTGAAATAAAGTTGGAAACGGTAACCAGCATAAACCCCAATATTTGGTTGTAATTGCGGTTTAAATACATTCTACTTGCCAGCAGCATAGTCAGCGTTAACCCTATGCATTTTGTTTCCCCGTGCCTTGGGAGCAGAGTCTCGTCTTCATTATTTCGGAGCAGAGTGAGACCTCCTGCTCCCTCCTCCTGTCTGTGGTGTGTACCGCCTCCTCCCATTGGCTCCTCCGTGTCTGCGACGCAGCGTGTAGTTCCGCCCACAGTCAGTCACATCGAAATACTAGTTGAGGCAGAGGAAGAGGCAGGCAGGAGCATCGTGTATTGTATACTTAAACGTTTATTTTGCCGTTGATTTTCAACAATATAATCGCAGAGGAATTGACTGGAACCCACCGGACACTTATTTTACCGACGAGGTAAGTCTTACACCCGTGTTTTCGCGGTAGCATTTTCCCATTTACCATTTACAGATGTGCCCGATGCCACAGGAGATTATCTCAGCTCGCTGGATTTCCCAACCTGTTCACGTTGCTGTCTATGTATCGCCTATTTTCACACCGTATCTTCATTTTGTCAGTGCAGTACGTAATGGTAGTAGTTTGTTTTCTGTTACATTATGACCTGCTATAAATAATAACTTAAGGTTCTATCTATTTATAATAACATGAGGCCTGTCACGATGCGTTACATCGTAAATTACCGAGCTAAAACAACTAAAGAAATGTTAGCCGAATAGCTTAACGTTATAGCTTGATGAACTTAATACAGTGACACAATACAAACTTCACACGTAAAATCCCTGTAGTAATATGTATTATCCTTATACACTAGTGATACCAGTTTTAGGTTATACACTCATTGTGGAGTATAAAAAAACACAAGTTGTAGGCCTACATATAGGTTTATTAGAGGAATAATCACATGATTTTTTCAGTTGGGATTTCATTTCATTGTCTGGAGTTTGAACTGAAAATCTTTAGCCAGCTAAAAAAAGGCCCAGAGCAATGTGTGGCTTGCCGTCTCACATGGTGTCACTGTAGATAATCAACTTTATTCTCCACATTTTTCCAAACACTGTCCGTCTCTAACCTGGCAGATCCATCATGATCATTCAGATCAATCACAATGATGTAGCTGCAGGTGTTAACACCGTTCAGACACCACGTGATGGATGACAATGTCACTGGTGGCCATGCGAAGGTCACACAGGTGTGAGAGTGTAAGAGAGTGGGCATCAGGTGTTTCCCCTTAATAAAAATAACCATTGTCATCTTGGGCTATATTTATATATTTTACAAGGACACTGTGTTCTATAGTTTTCCAGTAAAACTCAGGAACAATGGGGATATTAAAGTAATTATAGGAGATTTAAAAATACCATGAAGTAGAAGGTCATTATAACCTTTGTATTAGGTACCACAGATACACTCTGTGTATATTAAAGCCTTAATTCTGGTATCTAATAGTTACATTTTTGTATGTTATAGTTTCATGGTGGTGGGGTTAAATTCAGGTGTTCATCTCCCACAATGCCCTCAACAGTGTCAGGTGATCAGTAAGGCTTGAATGGAGCTTGCACTACAAGCAACGACAAGGCTTTTGTTGTCACTCACAACATTGTCCCTTAAGACTGGAAAAGCCTATAGATAACTATCTATTAACAGAGCATTTTTCTGTAAGCTGGTCTGTAAACGAGTCTTTTGTTTTGAACGCAGAAGAATAGTGGGTGTTTTGAGGTTTATTGCCATACGGTTGGAAGCAGTCCACTCCTGGTTGATTATTACAGTACTGCCTAACTAAGGGGAGTGTCAAAAGTAGTTTATTAAGCCACATATTCTACTTGAGATCTTAAAATCTCCTGGAAATGTGTTCACCTAGTCCCTCTAGGCTCTGTTCATTAGCTGAAATTTTAAATAATTTAAAATGGGTTTATGTGCTTTATTATAACACTTTGTTTTAAAGCTGTCAGATTTTTTTCATATTGTTTTCCACTGTGGAGGGATTCCACCTTTCACAAGTGCTCAGAGAAATTAAAACAAACGTACCTGAGCATTCAGAGTGAAAATGCATAATGCAACAGTGCTGTGCTTTATATTGTCTATTAATACTCAAGTGAATGATATAAAGTAATTACAATATGTCAGCATCAAGAAATTACAGTATTAAGGTGCCTTTCAGCATGGATTACACATCATTTATTACAGGGATTACAGAACATACACATACATAAAAAGTGAGAAATGCTCTTGTGTAGAAGAGGATTTCTTGCAGGGATGAATGTCAGGGTATAACGCTCACTGGAGAGATGGAGACAGTAATTAAGCCACTGTGCTGACAGTCAGTCTGCCTTGTGTTCCCTCTCACCTCAGCATTACTGTGTCTGTTGGTTTGCCAGCCCTGCAGGGCCAAACATAACCTGCGCCAGACAAGGGCACCTCAGTTGTCAACAGCACATCCTTGTCATGTTTTGCTACTGCTTTTCAGTCCAAGACAGTGTTTTTGAAAAAATCATGGCCACCAGAATGATGTTCACGTATTTTGTGTCTGTTTCTCAGTCTGACCCTTTCCTCCTGGAGCTCCGGTGCTGCTGCTGTGTTTTTGTAACTGAACTGCATCTGTAATTTAAGCCGTACCGGGCCTAGAGTTACAGCACAAGCTCTGCACAGCAGCTTCAAGCTTTCAGGCCAAAAACAGCTGATGCATACACACCTCTATTCCAGGTTAACTTCTTAAATGTCCCTTGACCCCAGCCAAACAGCATATCCCATATATCCCTGCTCCACCAGTCTTTACTGCAGGGACGGAATTGAGGATAAATGTGCTTTATAGCAAACAAATGAATGACAAAACACCAGAGACAGCCGCTAGCAGGCTTGTATGAGGCAGCGGCATTGTCCACACTTCTTTCAAACACTCTTTATCTGCCGGATCACACCCCTGCTGGAGGGAGGGCTCTATCTGTCTCCATTTTCCTTATCAGCATCAGCAGTAATATCAGCAGGTGGCGATGAGGAGGAGGCAGAGCACAGGTGGTAAGCTTGTTGATCCAAAGAATTGGATACAAGCCAAGCTGGACCTCTGGATGCCCTGGACTGTCCTTCAGTGCCGTTGTTCATTTAGGATCATATATTTTAAGAAGCTTCCCTCATACACCTGCATGTATATTTTCTGCTAACGGCACAAATTGCAACACATCAACCCTCAGTTTCCTCTTTTCTTTTAGTTTCTCTGAGGGTTGTCATTTGATTTCTAAACTATAGCTCTTCCTTATTCCTTTTAAGTAAGAGAAACTACTTCCACTCTGAAAGATCTCATTGTGTTCTTATTGTGTTCATGAATACAATAAGAACTGGCTTTCTTCAACTCAAACATGTAAGTAGCTTGCAGATTTTACAGTGTCTCGCGATGGGCTGTGTGCAGCATCAACATTTCATACTCTGCTTTCTTTAATGGTCTAGGGAACGCCCAGGAAAGTTAATTGCTCTAGTGGTTGTTATTGCGATGGAGCAAATGGCAGATACAGTGCCCTGGTGGTTTGAAGACCCCACACACACACACGCACACCTCCCTCAGGCTGTGTTACTGCTAGAAGCAGTTAAATTCAGACAAAGATGATACATAAAGTCCCCATCATCAAACGCTGGTATTTCTCCTCGAGAGACTGGGTCCTTGGTGAGTGTGTGTGTGTGTAGCTCAGTGTGAGTCGTGACTTCTGGGTACACGTGTAAATGTGCTGTTGATACATATGAGGAAGAGAAATAATTGTCTATGCCTTTGATGCCTTATTGCTGCACTGAATGTTAAGCACACCTGCTTGAGCATCCTGAGAGCCAAGCAGAAGCCACGCTGGCTGGTAAAGCATTCCATGCTACGTTGGTTGTCGTGAGGAGAAGAGAACATCTTTATGTAAATGATGGCGAAAAAGGTCATTCGATTTCAGCAGCGCCACCAGCTGAGCTGAGGATGGCTCAGAGGCCCCCCCCGTGGTTGCCAAGGACACCGCCGACCTCCACTGCGAGCATTTGTAAGGGAAGGCGCCAGAGGAGCCACCTCTGTGTTTCTGTGGGAGATTGGGTTGTCAGTAATCAGTCATTGTGACAGCCAAGCTGACCACATGATAACTCTATTAGCAGAGGCTGTGTTCCTGTGAGGCAACAGGCTTCGTAGCACTGATTCACACACTGAGACACGTTGTGAGTCAGGCTTCGGTGTATTCAGAGGCAGTGGTCTTTATTATCTCCAGACACAAGGGCTTTCATGTCCCTGTGCTGTGTTAATGTTTTATGGAAGCGGTTTCTAATGTTTCCATCCAGCTTGTTGAACTGATTCTGTGTGTGTGTGTGAGAGAGAGAGAGAGAGAGAGAGCACGCTAGTGGCCGGGCTACACAGATGGTCTCACTGCTGCCTCCACAGCTGCCCTTCGACCAGTCTGACCTCGGTCTAAAAGATCCTTCTGAGCCTCCAGCAGGACTTGGCTGTTCTGGAAACTCTGCCTGCTCATAGCAGCCAGCTGGGACCCAGGACACACACACACACACACACACACACACACACACAGCATCCTTCTCACACTTTGTCTCTCTCTGTGCTGTCTGCTCAAGTGAGCATGGCAGAGGAAATCCCCACAGACTGAGGGGCAGCTAGCCTAGCGTGGCGGCGTAGGGGCAGGTACTCTGTTTGCAGCACTGAGTGCAGGGCAGACAGGCTTGGCCATTCAGTCTTATTTATAGCCAGATACCAGGAGGAGCTCAGCCAGGAGAGACTCGTTCGGCTGGGCTCACACCTCTCTCTGAACTATCGTAGCAGATTTATCAAGACTCATTTGCCTCTTGGCGCCCACCTTAGTAGCGATGATATATATATATTCCTTTTACCTCATCCTCCCTCCATGCCTTCTTTTGTGTGAGACCTGTCTATGCTAGTGTGTATTGATTTATTGATGATGTGTGTCATGTAGCTACAGCTATCTAAATTACTGTCTGTATTGCCATTCTCTTTTTAGTCTATTTATCATCGTTTGAAAGGATCAGCTCTGGCAGTGCCTTGCAGGGTATTATGTGGAGTCAAAGAAAAGATGAAAAACATAATTTGTGTGTGTGTGTGTGTGTGTGTGTGTGTGTGTGGCAAGCACAGAATAAATATATTGTATATTGCAGAACCTGCAGTGTAGACCCAGTAGTGTCTTTTGTAGACCATGATTGTAAATTCTTAAACACACACACACACACTCAAGGCCTTACATATCATACACATATAGAATTCATAACTCCTACATACTCTGCCTTGTCGGACACAGGCCTAATGGCTTGCCGGTCCGAAAAATCACTTCACCAGTGGAAGATATTGCTGTTGGTCTCTGGGTGTGCACATTTAGCGTGCCACTGGAAGTTGTGACAAAGACTTTTATGAACCCCAGCACTGTATTTGGGAAGCCAGTTAGCTGTCCACTGAGACCCTCCCCTGGCTGTGTGCGTTTTCATATGAGAGGTGAAGCATGATGCCAATAGATATGCGGGTATAAATCAATCATGCGGGTATACAGCCAGTCAGATGCTGCTCTTTAATCTCATAAGACCATTAGCAGATAAAGTGGCCCCTCAAGGAATAATTTAATCCTTTAAAAGCCCTCAGAGAGTAATGAGAGGGGTATTGCAGTGGCCATGAAGGATTAGAGATGTGTGTGAGTGTATATACAGTGTGTGTTACTGCGGGTGTAATGTATACTGTGCTTTTAGTTGTCTGAGATATGGATGTTATGTGCCTGTTTACATGGATGGGTGCTTGTGAGTGTATCAGAGGCTGTCCCTAATCCTGCGCGAGTATAGAGGTCAGGGTTTAGGTGTGAGTGTGTGGTGGTTGCAGTGTGTGTGTGTGTGTGGGAGGGGGTCCTTTTTGGCAGGCAGATCAGTGCAGTGGCTGCTATGTGCCAATGAGTATTTTTGCTGATGAGCCAGGCTTTTCTTCACACATACACGCAGAAAAATTCAAGTGAAGGACGATCAGTTCAGGATTTCCTCTCAGAAAAGACGCAGTTGTGTGCCGTTCATTTGACACAAAGATGTGCACGCTATGAATTAGAGCAGCGACGATAAGTCGATTAATTGATTAGTCGCGCGAAAGAAAATTAATTGCCTACTATTTTGATAATCGATGAATCGTTTCAGTCATTTTTCAAGCAAAAATGTCAACCATTTGCTGGTTCCAGCTTCTTAAATATGAAAGGATTTGCTGCTTTTCTTTGTCATTTATGACAGTAGATGAAGAGTCTTTGAATTTTGGACTGTTTGTTGGACGAAAGGAGCAAATTGAAGACGGATGTTTTGATTATAGACTAAACGATTAATCGTGAAAATAATCAACAGATTATCTGATAATGAAAATAATTATTAGTTGCAGCCCTTCTAATGAATGAATATCGTGACCCAGAAGACAAGGTCATGAGTCTCCTCCCACACAAAAATGCTCTTGGATGTGTGTCTTATACCTTCACAGCAGCACTCACAATATTGTCCCTGTGTGTGTAATATCCCATGTCCCGTCCAAGTACAACCTCTACAACATTTTTATCACTTGCATTTTGAGTTATGGCTGGCTCGAGGCTCAGGATATTAAATGTGGTAGTGACTGAGTGAGTCTGCCTTCAGATTCGGTTTTCCAAAGAGGGGATGAGTCAATTATAGTAATGCAGTATTTAGCATTTATTAGACCTTTTTATCCTGGACGGATCAAAGGAGGAGGTCGGTATTTGAGGAGGAAGATTTGTTTCTCTCATTAATGTCTTTAAATAGCTCCTCTGGCAGAATGATTTCCTTTTGTTACAACCAATAAGACATCATTTTTGCTTTGTCTTCCATTCAGTGGGCATGTATCTATGTGTATACATCCATTATGTGAACTTACGCCTGAGAAGGATCATGTCTCAAAGCTACCTAAACTCTGGTTTCAAAACTAGAGGTGGGTGTTGTTCCACATTTTGAGGTGGGATATTGGATAAGAATAGACCATCTTGATAGAATCATGTCAGAAAAGAAAACAGAGAGGTGTCTCTTCATAGCTTTTTGATATATTGTCAAAAGAAGAAGAAAAAAAGATGTGTCAGCTTGTATCAGGAGAATCATAAAAGCTGTAAGGAGGATGATGGAGCCTCAGGAGAGCAAGCTGTCATTTAATTAAGTAAACGTGAAGCATGGGGAGCAGCGTGCGAGTGTGTGTGTGTATGTGAGTGTGTGCTGGTCTCCTGGCTCACTCATCTGTGTGTGTGTGTTGTGTGTGTGTGTGTGTGTGTGTGTGTGTGTGTGTATTCGCCGACAGTATCAGCAGGGGATGTTCTGTGCTATAGGTCAGCTTTTCCATGATGGAGAACAAAGGGGCAAACTCCAGATCAGATTTCCCCTCCCTCTCGTCTAGAATAGAACAGAATAAAATTCAACTATTCTTTCGATCACCCAGATTGTTATTGACCTTAGGAGGGGTGGGGAGGTGGGGGCAGAAACACCAAACAAATGGATTTTCCCTCTTATAATTCTCATACCAAACGGCCCGGGTTAGAGCAATAATCTGGAACTGAGCCTTGTCACAGTCCATTAGCTTTACTCCGGCAGGATTGCCGCGTCCGCAGACTGAGAACTGTAAACACAGGCTTGACCTGGTTACGAAAAGTGGAAGGGGAAAGAAATTGTGACGTTCCCCTGGATGGAAAAGTCTCCCAGTCTAAGAGCAAGGCGTCACCACACTGGTGACTGTGCAGGGATAAGTTGTTTCCACTTGTTTGTAGCCCTGACAGCAAAACACTCTTGCACATAAAGAAGGGCGGACATAGAAGTGAGGCTGTTGGCAGGAGGGTAGAATCTCTGGAATTTGTGCTGGCCTATTTTCTGTTGTGATGTGAAGCCTGGTGAAGTGCTGACTGAGGACTGAGGCTCCAGTTGAGGACAAACATGCTTGTTTTCCTCTGTGATAGGAACTATCATTAGAATAATTTGGCTCCCAGAGAAAGCAGGCGGCAGATGACGCTACTTCCTCTCGCTGGAAATGAGTTGGTAACAATAGCTGTGTCCCAAATCAAGGGCTGGATCTTCTGATGGATGCAGCCTGTTAAGGTGTGTCCTTCGGAGGCTTTGGAGGCCTGACTGAACCTGCTTCTGCTCCGATACCCTCTTTCCACCAAATTAGCTCTGGTTCTTGAGCCGGTTCTGTTCAGGATTCTTGGAACCTTGGTGCTATCTAGCGAACCAGTCCACGTTTCCACCAGTTTTGAGCAGAACCTTTGTAATCAAGGATGCGTCATCAGAGGAGGGCGGAGCACAATGCACAATGGAAGTAAACAGCAAGATGGCGGGTCGCATTGATTACCTGCAAGCTTTTGTTCTGTTGTTACAGATATTTGTTTTTATCCAAAAAACAAGCCTGGACCAACTGTTAATGATAAGAAGACGTAGAAGACATTTACCATAGTAGACCATAGACCATTGTTGCCTTCTCCATCCTCTCTTTACAACCTGTAGAATATGACACGCCCACTGATGTTCGCACTTCAGGTCAAGGAAAACCTGCTATTTTTTGGTTCCAGCTGGGAACCAACTTTTTGGGAAACATAAAAAATGTTTCATCTGGAAGTTACACTCAAAGACCAAAATAAGTTTAGAAACCAGCTGTGAACTTGGTCAAGTTTCAAAATAACTGAGTTTATAGTTCAACATATGATGGACAGCTGGCAAAAAGTGTACCAGGTTAATATGTAAAAATCTATATAACTTAAATTTTAATGTAATTTCTAGGCTGCTAACAGGAATAAAGTAACAGTGGCATTTATACCCGTGTTTTTCAAATTTGGGCAAGGCATGTTGGCTCATTCAGTCTAGAAATGCAGGCTTTGGAGGACCCAGCCCTGGAATTGGGACAGACCAACAATGCTCGGTCTGAACCATCACCACCCCATGCAGAGGCTGGCCAGCTGGAGTCATAATGTGGTGTCAATGTGATGTCGAGGAGGAATGAAGGACTGTGTTTTCTATGTATGGTACTGTAGTCAAGTGATTGTTTTGTCTCATTGGGAACACTACCACAGCATTTTTCACAATTTATTTATCCTTTACTGTGAATCAACAGAAATACACAGATTTGTGTAAAAAAAAGTCTGACATATTTAGAACGACTGTAGACACTCTCCTTACTCTGTAACTGGGAAATTTTGATTGGATTATAACGGGTTATCAGGCTGCACCTGTCCTGGTTGACGGTTCCACTACATTCTGTTCAAGTTGGAGCCAACACACTTGAAGAGTGTACGTTTGTATTTTTCTACATCAAAATCAAGCATAAGCTCCTTTTTATGTTTTATGTGGCAGATTGAGGTTAACAGCAGGCTAACCGTCCACCACAACCCCACCATCTTTGCTGTAAACCTCTCCCCGCTGGAGATGGTGACAATGTATGGACAGTTAAGGATTTCTGCTTTATATCACCATGGCAATAAGCTTGATGGCTGAGTCACGGTCTCCATAGAGATCCAGAGGTGGGTTAATATGAGGTCATCATGGTCACATTCACTTTGATCACCCGGAAGCCAAAGAGGTCAGAGTCGAAGCACGGCCATGATGTGAATGATGATGATGACAGCGAGTAAAATCTGAACTCATGGTTGCCATGGTGATCAAGAGG
The DNA here is from genome assembly GCA_008360985.2 of Macquaria ambigua. Taxonomy (NCBI): domain Eukaryota; kingdom Metazoa; phylum Chordata; class Actinopteri; order Centrarchiformes; family Percichthyidae; genus Macquaria; species Macquaria ambigua. The sequence continues at coordinate 824,847 of VMKM01000023.1, forward strand.
AAAGAGGCCTAATTGAAGGGGCTAAAGGGTCAGCATCACAGCTGGGCTCTCAGTCGTCCATCATGCAGCCTGCCTAGACTTCCTGACGGCCCAAGGTGAGATGGAGATGGATAGACAAAGACGGAGAGAGTGCACAGAGTGGAGGACGAGGAAGATGTGTGAGGGAGGGAGGAAAAGTGGGAGGAGGAGCAGGGGATGTGTTCATCAATCACTCAGCACCGTCTGCTGACATGGCAGCTACAGGACTACTTTTTGTTGGCAGAGACACCATATATCTACAGTAGGTGTTTTGGCACACGCCTCTGTGTCCACACATGCATGCATTCTGGTGCCTGCACTTCAGGCTTTAAGGCATGCCCTCTCTCTTCTTTCAGCCACATAGGATGTGAGGTAGGCAGCAGTGCTTGCCAACAAGAAAGGAGGATTTCAATATGTCTTTGCTATTCTTTTAATAAAGTAATTGTGAGACAGAATTGAAAACTTCCCATCAGTCTCCAAGAGGCAGAGCTGACGCTAGGCTACAGTGAAGGCTGACCTTTGCTGCGTGGAAAGGGCCTCGTGGTTTTCCTCTGACACGATTCATTTCTGCTGTCCTTTGTTCACCCAGCACAGCCCCCCTTGTCCCTCGCTGCGTGGCATGATATTTTGATATGAGGCCCTGCTGGCAGCTACACGCTGTGCAGGGAAATGGACCTGAAGAACAGATGAAGGAAATCATGCGTGGGGGCCAGCATGAAATTTGCATGTTACTCATCTGAAAGCGGAAGAGCTGAGTAAAACAGATTCTGGTGTCAGGGAGACCATTTGTGAGAGCGATCCGGTACACACGGACACTCCTGTTGCCGATGCTAGAGGGACCTGTTCTATATCATCAGCTCACTCAATCTTTCTCCATCCTCATCCACATTAATGGTATGTTGTGAATATGGGACAAAGCCCGAAAGCTGCACAGATTGCAAATGGAATTTCCCTTCTGTCATCTGGGACTACAGATTTTCTATTCCATTTACAGTAAGCTTTGCTATCATATCTTGACAGTCTGCATGGCTCATTTTGAGTCCCTGTGATTGTCTGGGGTAAACACTGCTGAAAGCATGTGTTTCAAGCTTCATTTGATCAATTCCTCTCATTTCTACCATCTATTCCCCTTGTCTCTTTGCCTCACTTCTGTCCCTTGGGGCAAGCCCAGCTTAGAATAAACATCTGCAACCAGCTTTGTCTCTATGGCAACAGCTGCGCATGCTGAACGGTAGAGAAGGCATGGAGTAGGTAGGAAAGGGTGGCGGTGGTGGAGGATGTTGCTAAATGGGATCTGGTGTTCTTTCAGGTGATATGATGCAAGGTTAAGGGGGTCTGAGGTCTGCTGGAGCCCCCAGGGGACACATATTTCTTTTACGTGGAAACCAAAGGAAGAAGCACAGGATGATGCTCGGGGAGTGATAGTAGTTAGTTGCCCGGGTAACTCAGTATAATGGGTCAGGGGGGTTGGGCTGTGGAAGTCCCCCTGTCAGTCTGTCAGTTGGTTTAAGCTCACCCTGACCCCTTCTCCCTTAAAACCTTGATTACCCGGCTAACCGGCTACAATTAAAGCGGCTCTTGCCTCCATCCCACTTTTTGTGACAGCCTGAGGAAGTATTGGATTGATCCTGCCAATATGCTCAATCCGCTCAAGCATGCAGAGTATTTGTTGTTCTTTCTTCCTTGTTCACTTGTCTAAATATTACTTAGTTCCACCATTGAGCCGGATTTGTCAGCAGGGATTTTGCCGGGCGTGTTTTCACTCCCCATGCTGATGGCTGAGTTCTTCCAACACTTGATGTTTCTACATTTTTTTTCCCCTGACTGTTTTTATGTAATTTGAGGATTGTGCTCACTTGTACCCATCTGCTTCCCTGGTTGTTTCCAAGCAAGGTGCAATCTGTTGCCAGAGCAGGATGACCTCTGACTTGATTCATGCGTCAACAGGCAGCTGTCTGTTCAGACCTTTGGCAAGAATGAAACTGCTGGTAACACAGACATGACGTGACATCTTCATTGCGGTATGTCCCGCGGTTAGCTTGCCGCTAGGATTGCTAAACAAACCTTGAAGGTTATCTGATACCAGCATCTCAAGGTCATTCCAGGGGGGTTGGCGCTGACTCAGGAAGTGATTGTAGCCATTCCTCCAATTGGCTAGTCCTCTGCCCAATTGTGTTTGTCCTTACTTCTTGTTTGTTTTGTTAGCATTATGTGCATCTGTTCTGATAAATGCCATCTTTCTGTATCACGGCTGTTTGTGCTGCGATGAAGGCAGGTTTGGCTTTGTCTTCCAGTTGTAAGCTTTGACCTAGAAGAGGCAGCGGCTCCATCTGCTGTTATGTGCAACATGAGCCACTCTTCTGGGCACAGCCAGGTAATTCAATACCACTTCCTGTCCTCACCTTGTGCAAACAGGCACGAGGTACCATTTCAGGTAAAGTGGGGGAGGGCGACATTTTTGTCTCGGTGTTGTTCAGTAATTATGTGCAGGGACAAACGGCTGGCTTCAAGGGGAAAACAAATGAGGTGGGCTTTAGAGCTTCTTGTTAAACCTGGCCTGATCCATCTTTGTGTGTGTGCATGTTTGCACACCATCTGTGTGCACTGGAAGTGTGACCTTTCTCTGAGAACTGATAGAGAAAATGCCCTCTATCCCTTTCACGGACTGCTCTTGTATCATCATATACGTTTCCCAGTATGCCAATGTGGAGTCAAGAAGACTAGGTACCCTAGAAAGAGAGAGCTACTGTCAAGGCTGGACTTGTGACTCCTCCTTTTTCAATCCCATACCAATCGATCGGTATCAGATGGGTAGGTTGTGTTGCAATGAACTGCACCTAGTACTGAAAGGATTAGTACATTCATTGGTTAGTCGATCAATCGTTCGAGTCATTTATCAAGCAGAACTGCCAAACTTTCACAGTTTTATATCATTGTGAAGTGAATAACTTCAGATTTTGGTCTGGTGGCCGGACAAAACAAGGACTTTGAATCTGCCACCCTGGAGTTTGAGAAATTGTGATGGGCATTTTTCACTAGCTTATATTCTGACATTTTAAAGTCTAAACCAGTGGTTCTCAAACTTCTTCTTTCATGCCCCCCTCAGAAGCTGAAAAACAAAAGTGGACTTCATTTTTATAAATCATTAACAATACCAGGGAAACTACTAATAAAATGAGTCATGGTGAAGGAAAGACCACAATGGAAATGAGCCTTCGGGCTTTATTGTGTTATCCTGACTTTTATGTAAGCTCTTACTGCCCTGGCAAACTGGTGGGGTTTTGAATGAAATAGTCAAATAAAATCAATCAATCAATTAATTTTATTGAAATAAACAAAAGATTCAGGTTAGCAAGATAGCCTTGTTAGCACCAAAGCACTTGTTTGTTTATGTCACCACATGAATCACATTCATGCTTCAACTGCAGGTCATATACTGTATATATGTAGGCATATTAATTGATAATAGAAAAGGTTATTAGTTGCAGCAGCCGCACCACTATCAAGCATGATTCAGATATGAATCCAGACATCCTCTGTCAGTTCTGAAGAATTTTATTCATTCATTTTGGAAAGTACATAGAAAGATAGACATAATGTAACATGGGCATGTTCATTTGTGCCAACAGTTGTGTTTTCTGTAATGCTCTCATAATGTACAACTTTGCTTTCCTATCTGGTGATGCTTCTTATCAGTAAGTATAATGTTTTCTCTTTTTCTTCTTGGGCAGAGTGGTTTACAGTGACGAGACAGAGAGATGGATGAGCTGCAGGATGTACAGCTGACTGAGATCAAGCCACTGCTGACCAATAAGGTGAGTTGTGGGACAGGATAGTGACAAGCTGCTATTGCAACAGGCACACAACCGTGCACCTGAACCAATATGTAGAACCACACAGACAAACCCCCCCCCCCCCGGCAAATACATACGCTACTACTAGGCATGCACACTCTGCAGTCCCGTTCATCAAAGTGAATTATTCATATCTGCTCGACTGTCGAGAGGGAAAAGAAAAGAAGGGAGAGAGCAAGTCAATAGGAAAAAAAAAGGTTGTAGACAGATTGAGGCAAGACAGAAGAAGAGAAGCGTAAGACACCCAGAGAGTCAGAAAAGACAGTCAAGCAGGAACGAAGAGAGATCAAAGGAGAAGCTGGAAAAAACTCATCTCTTTATTTCTTCAGAGCTTGAAAGATTTTAGCAAGTGAGCGACGGCAAAAACAGAAGGAAGTATGGTGGAGAAAAAATACCCAATGGCAGATCAAAGCTCTTCCCATCCTCTTCTGGCCTCCTCCTCCTCCTCTTCCCTGCTCCATCTCAACAGCTGATTAGAAAGAGGGTGTGTCTGTGGATACACAAGAGTGTTTTGTTCTTCCCCCAGGCAACTGTCACAGACAGTCAGGAGGATGTAGTGCCTCAGAGAAGTGAGTAGTGTCTGAGTATCAGGTCTGAGGAGATTGCGTCACCTGAGTGGTGGGTCTGAAGAATGAGCAGGAGCACATTTCTCCTAGATGTCCTGTGTGAGGTGACAAGGTGGGGGAATATACATGATAAGAGTTATCTGAATGAAGGATACTGGCACTGACCTCTCACTCCACCTAGTGGCCAGCTCATTAAAAAGACAAACCAGGAGGCTTGAAAGCAGACGGAGATAATGACAGACAATTCTCATTTTCTCTCTGATCCTATGTAGAAGTGATGATAACAGGTTCTGATTTCCATACAGATATAACATTAATGAATGATTGAATTAGTGATGATGCAGCCAGGTACAAGGAAGAACTGAGTACTGTCAGCAGCAACAAAGTAACCATAATGACAATAAAGAAACGCACAACAGGTTTAATTGTGTTCAGAAAAGGTTGTGAATGTATGTGATAATAGTTGGCTTCAAAGTAGAACATACATATGGGAAAATAAAACGCTGACCTTTGCAAATGGACCTTAAACTTATTTTAGTGATGATGCTGGAGGTATTTTCTTCATGGAAATGTTGCTAACATGTAGCGGTTCACTTGAAACGAAAAGCAGGCACTTCCTTCCTGTACTGTCATCACGTCTCTACAATACTCCAGCACCCGAGAACTGCATTATAGCAGTAGAATGGTGTAGATGTTGCCTTGAAACATGTTTTTACCATGATTTCTGCTGCAAAGCTATTTCAGTAGAAGAAGAAAGGGAGAGCTTCATAGCCACCATCTGCCTCTACACCCATATGCACCCTACTGGTCTGGCCTACAACTGAATCCCACAAGAATCTTCTCTGTTGTTGCTGCCATAGATATAAAACTGCTTTGCTGCCCACTCGCGCTTGACTGGCCATCTATTCTGTAGATTCCTGCTGTGTGAATAAAGACAAAACACAGACTGAGACAATACTCTCTGTAAAAATATTCTCCACCATTACTCCTGTTATATGTGTAAAGAATATTATGACTATACTATGGTGCCTGTACCTAAGTGTTAATGATGTTGATGATCCATAGAAGAACACAATTTGTGTCCTAAAAGCACGAGGGATTGCAGTCATAACTGGCTGTGATCAGAAAATTGCCACAATTATATATCCCAACGTCACAAATCACATTGGACCAATAGATCCACCCAATGTCACACCCAATTAGGGCTGAACAATTCATCTAAATATTTTCGAAGTCGCAATATGGCCAAGTGCAATATCCAAACCGCAGGAACTACAATTTTTTTAAAGGTAAAATGTGTCACAACATAACATTATAAATGAAGTATTGTGGTGTTACAGAGATGCCCCGGCCTACAAACCATATTCTCCAGATGGAAGGGAACATGCTTGTTTAGTACAGAACCCAGCAAAAATCATCATTTTTATATTTTATTTCAGTGAAAATGAAATGTAAAAATTACCATTCCCACTAAAATCATGGGTCAGATCGCAATATCTGTCAAAATAATCGCAATATGATTTGTTTTGAATATCGTTCAGCCCTACACCCAATCACATTATTCAGAAACTGCTGTACATACTAGTGACATTACACCAGGCTTGGTTTAAATCTGTAATGTGCTTAGTTTTCTGCAATCCGGGCACAGTTCTCTATCTGGACCCCACTGCCAAAATGTGCTGAAATCAAGCTGACCAGACATGATTATTATTTGTAGTATAATGACCACATTTTTTAAATCTAATTCTGACAAAATATATCACTAACCAAAAGTTATTAAGAGCTTGTCAAAAGTGGGACACCTCCAGATTTTATCTACTTGTTCACACATGTCTACTTGGAGTATGATGTATATTGATTAAATCCAACACATCATGCAACACATGCACTGAAGTGCCATCCATCCACAATGAATGAACTTCATCAGAGTGTTACACAAGTAGGCTTTACATAAAGAAATATGGCATCTAAGATCCTATGGTGTATTTTAACTCTCCTCTTTGACTTTTTTTGCAGAATGCACGCAACTTTCAAGATTTCGACTGCCAGGTGAGTGTTGCTCTCTGCTCCTACACACCACACAGCTGCTTTGCCATTGTTAGAGGAGATGTTGTAATGTTAGTGGAAGGGGGTTTTGGGCATTGGGACATGGCCCCCTTCTCACACCCCTACCACTGAACCCATTTGTTTGCTTGCCCTACATCTGAACATTGTTCCTCACAGGCAACATCCAATTTTACCGCACACCACATGCTGGTGAAATGTAGGTTTTTTTTGTGGATAAATCACTGAGGGTCGTCCACCACACTGGCCATTAACTTTACAAGGTGACAGCGTTTGAATGTTTTTGTCATACACAGTTTTTGCCCAGGTTGTTCTTCGAGTTTGCCCTTTGCATCTGTGCGTGTGTGGAGGGAAGGGGAAAGGTCACTTCAAAGCGATCTTTTATCATTTTGAATTCAGTTTCAGCTCATGCCATTGCACTAGTGAGTGAGAAAGCACAAGGACACGACCTGGGTATACACAGAAAACAATACTGAAGAGGGCTTGCATGGGTAGGGTAGATATTTGTTGGAAAAATGGGACTTCTTCACTGGTTGTTTTGTTACACACCACTGGGGAGGACCAGTAGCTTAATTTCAAACATTGGTTTTGGGGTTAGCTAGGGTAAAGCTAAAGCTACCAAACAATCACATTGGTGGCCTGTTTTGTTTTAGTTAAGTCAGTTAAGATTTAGAGGTTAGCATTGGGTTTGCTTGTTGTTTTAAACACAAAGGCTTTGGGAGAGACAGCTAGATCACCCGTGCTAATGGCCACGTAAACACAAACAACTCTCATCCAAATCTAAAAAGCAGAGAACTGTTTGTTAATTCATGTGAGGATGGACAGCCAGAACACATATTTAACCTCTAACATCCAATGTGAACTATCCTTTATAGCATGTCAACCCACTCTGTCTCCCCTTGTCACTTGTCAAAGGCAGAATACCATAAAAATAACAACAACAAAAAACAATTATACTTTTTGGAATTATACAGTTTTTGTCTGGCCAAGCTGGGTGTAGGTTTCCAAGGGAATGAAGCGTTAGCTTGATGCTATGACGATTCCCCTTGTCCTAATCCACATAAAAAAAATCCACAGGAGCACTCTGTAAAGTTTAACTGTTTACTTTGACACAAGAAAAAATTGGCACAGAACAATTGTCCATTTCCAAAGTTATCCAACGAGAATCATTTATGAGAGAGGTCAAAAAAACTGTCGCTCCACTCTCCGCTTGCCTGACTGACCAGGATTACCACCCAACTCTCTTCTCGTGAGAGTATATGTTTTAAAAAAAGGCAATAAAAGGTGTGCAGTTACTAGGAAGCAACAATCATAGTTACCTATTCCCAAATATTACAAATGTAATATATATGAGGTATTGTACATTTTAAATTACCCACGCACGTTTTAAGTCCAAGGAATCAAACAATTAACTTATTGCATTACTTTAAATATGAACTGTAAATACACCAACCTGTAAATACTGTAAATATTACTTCCAATTCCTTCTAAATCAATGAACCATGTAAATTACTCTTGTTTTGCATATGAACTTAAATTATTGCATGCTAATTAGTCAAACATCAATAAACTGCATTTAGGCTCCTACACTGGGTATACGATCTAACACCACCTCTAGAGATTTTTCACAGGACTTTTAAACTATTAGCCTGGGTCTCATGTGGCACCTGGTGGCATGTTTTTTATTAAGGTGTGCATTTCATGCTGCAAAATGAGGACAGTAAGTATTAGTGATATGTGTAGGGATGGTTCCTTTGTCTATCAATCAATCAATCAAACGTTGTATAGCACCTTTCATACAGGTAAGTGCAGTTCAAGGTGCTTCACAGATGATAAGATAATAAGACAAGGCTGCATGTGGAGGACAACCAGGCTAAAACTGTCCAGCAGGGCTTCACACTGTATGCTGGATGTTTCTTCAGTTGACAGATACTAGACCTGATGTTGGCTGTCTTCTCTTTGAAGTAGTCCACAAATTCATCACATTTGGAAGCAATAAGATGGTTGCTATGGTCTGTAATATGGTTAATGAGGTGATCGATGGTGTTAAAAAGAACTCTGGGGTTGCTTATGTTAGAGTTTATCAGGTTAGAAAAATGAAATTGCCTGGCAGTCCAAATTGCTTTAATATAAATTTTTTATTTTTCCGATAAAATCTATTTATGTACATGTAACTTAGTTTTGCGCCATCTGCGCTCTGCGATCCGACAGTCCCTCTTTAATTTAGTGGTTTAATAATTTTTCCATGGCATGCTCCTCTTTTTAATCATTTTTCTAATTGTAAGTGGTGCAACGACATCAAGGGCTGTAGCCAGCTTATTGTTAAATGCATTAAGGAGACTGTCAATTGAGGAGGAAGTAGATGCAATCTGGTTTCTGGTAATATGTGTTAAGACATTTGAGGTCACTTCAGGAGTAAGACAGCGTTTTTTTACCACTTGCTCTATAGAAGTTGGCACTGTACAATTCCAAAAAAAAAAAAAAAAAAAAAAACACAGTGATGGTCTGAGAGAGCCAAGTCAACAACAGAAGAAACATTTATGTTCAGCCCATATGAAATAACCAGGTCCAAAGTGTGACCTAGGTTATGAGTCTTTGTTTGTGTGATGGGTGCAGGTGACTTTACTTTCTTAGTAAATGTCAGGAAGAGGCATGCAGGGGCAGTGATGTCAGACATCTTTTAATAGTTGTCTTAGCTGTGTTTGTGTGATAGTTTCTGTGTTTCAGAAAAATTTCATTTCAACCACACTCAGGTCTTTTTATGTGATAATGTAAGCATAATTATCATCCAGGAAAACAGGTGTATTGGCCTTGAGCGCACAGAGTTCCAGATCCCTTTCTTTGATGGTTTCTTTGCATGGGGAATGTGCTATGCAATTAGCTGTTTCTTGCAAGGAGTCTCTTGCATGAGGAGTGGCTTCCCACAGGCAAGCGCCACGGCAGCAAAGGGTTAAATCTTTCATCCCTCTCTCACTTTCTGCAGTCACGGCTGCTTCCAGCATCCCGCCAGAGCTAAATATAGCTGCTGCAGACCGGGGAGGAGAGAGTAAAGCATGTTAGCTGGAGCAGGCATGCTACATGCTCCCCAGCATCCATTCCTGTCTGCATTGTCATTAATACATTAACATTCATACAATGCTGCACTCTCTCTCAGCTGCTCATATTTTCAGTGTGATATTTCTTTCCACTCATCTTCTTGTGATTCAGTCCAGGTCCTGCAGTTGTACTTGTACCAGGATTTGTCTCAGTGGTATTGAGGCAGACTTAAGTGTATTTGACCTTATTTCCATGGCAGCCATTTTGACCTTACACAGTCACATTTAGGAGCCTCAGGGAATTATCAAGATAAATTCTTTGAATGCTATTTGGCAGTTTTTTAATTAATTGAAATGTATTGACAGTTTTTTGGTACAGCATATAAATCCTCCACACCAGACTCTACAACTCAAAACCATACATACAAAAAAAGAAAAAAAATACCACAATAGACTTATTTAAAAATCACAATAATTTCACAATAATCACAAATCAGCCTTATAATTATACAAAATATCGTTTGCTGACCAGAATTTATCTAACCTATTTTTAAAAGTGTTAACTGAAGGAGCAAATTCACATTCACTACATCCTCTGGAAGCTCGTTCCATGCTTTTACATCACGAAGTCTGAAGAAGATTTTTCTCTTTTCAGAGAAACAATTTAGTGGGAATAATTTTAAAGAGTTCCCTCTTAACTCATACCGATTATTCCAAAATTGGATGACAGGATCGGCTGTGATATCATATATTCTGTGAACCATCTTATAAACCTCAATCATGTCTCCTCTATGTCTCCTGTATACTAGAGTTGGTAATTGTAATTTTCTCAACCTCTCTTCATATGACGTCTCTTTCAGACCTGGAATTTGTTTAGTAGCTCTTCTCTGAATCTTCTCAATTTTTTCTATATATTTTAATTTATAAGGACACCAGACTGAACTTGCAAATTCAAGATGAAATCTCACCAAGGATTTATATAATGGTAAAACTATTTCCTTGCATACATTTTGAAAAGTTTTTTAAATTATTGCCAGCATAGAGTTTGCCTTTTTCATTTTTTCTAAAATTTGCGTGTGGAATTCAAGTGAACTATCAACCACTACACCTAAATCCTTTTCCTCTTCCACTTGTTGAACCCCGAATTCTCCAATTGTATAATTGACTATATTGTTATTCATTCTCCCCGTGTGTAGATGTTTACATTTTTCTGGATTTAATTTCAGTAACCACCAATCACACCAATTACTCATGCTATGGAGATCTTCTTGAAGATGGGCTGTGTCAGTGTCCTTAGTAATTATTCTAAATATTTTTGTGTCGTCTGCAAAAACATATGCATCAGATTGTATCACCCTTGGTAAATCATTTATATAGACAACAAAGAGTACTGGGCCCAGCACAGATCTCTGTGGAACTCCAGAGGTCACTGGTTTCCAGTCTGAAGTGGCACCATTTACCACCACCTGCTGTTTCCTGTTACGCAAAAAGTCTTGTATCCAGTCTGTAACTCTGTCATCTATGCAACAGGATTTTAAATTTGAGTCTTTTGTGAGGAACTGTATCAAAAGCGTTTTGGAAGTCCATATGTATACTATCAACTGACTGTCCTTTATCCAAAGCTGCTGACCACATATCAAGAACTGTAAGAAGCTGAAGTGTAGTTGATCTTCCAGATATAAATCCATACTGCTTATTGCTAAACAGTCTGTTTGACTTCATATGGTCAACAATATATGTCCTGATTAGATTTTCCATTGTCTTACATACTGGCCCTGGTGATTTATACATGTTAATATTCTGTAGAAGCAGTTTTGTATCCTCAGTAGTTATTATAAAACGTTCTATTTTAGGAACTTCCAAACTTGGCCATTCAGGTATATGCCCTTCGGGTTCGTTCACAAATACACTGCTGAAGTATTCTGACAATATTTCTGTTTTTTCATTATCTAATTACTTGTTCTTGTTCCAACACATTTCTCACTCATGTCCTTTAGTACCTGCCATAATTCTCCTTCAGTTCTTAGTAAGTGCTTTGTTTTTTTTATCAGCACTTAATACTAACTATGAACATTGAGAGTAGACTCAAGACACACCGGGTCTAGAGGACGCTTGCCCCTGAACCGCCATCTTGTCACCCCATATAAATAATGTCATGTCAACCCCAAACTGAGAACATGATGGCTATAACAGTGGTAGGCCTTTTTCATGGAAGACATTTTGACATGTCACAGCAGGAAAAGCACAGGTGTATATAATAAAATTAATGATGACTGAATTCCATTTGGCTGCTTCACTTTCAGGATCCTGAACTTGTGCATGCTGGCTCACTGTCATGGCTTACTAGGACACTTGAATAGAACAGAGCCATTGTTAAAGAGGTGATGCACACTTGAACATGTTTTCTGAGCTGTAAACTAAATATGACTGTACTGTGATGAAATACATCAATGCAGGCATTAATACTGACATTTCCTGTCAGATTTCATGGGTTGAAAATGACTCAACACGCCATCTGCTGTTTTAAATCAGCCCTGAACCTTGTAAGGGCAATGCTGACATAAAGTCAACTGGTTGGGACCTGTCTACGTCATGAAATTTATATAAAAACAGACTCTAATCAGTGTCAGTCAGTCTGACAGTATGTAGCCACAAGGCCACGCCTCCTACAGGTGTTGTTCCCTCACTCTTTTTTTAAATATGCTGGGAGGGAAGGTTCTGGCTGAATTTGAGGGTGTAGTTGCATTTAAATTGCCTTAGTAACACCTGTACTTTTACTACTATGCCAAGTGAAAATGTCTGCTGTGAAGAGGGCGTGTTGTCAAATTAGCTAGCAGTCTTGTGAATAACTAGACGATGTACATGAATAACAACGAGCAGGCATCATTTTCCTAAATTCCTAAATTTATACTTTTGGGATCATAGAAATGAAAATGTAAGTTAAATGTAAGGATTTTTCACTTAAACAAGCCATACGGGCAGAAATTCTGAGAAAAGGAGAGCTAACTAGCTAACTAACGATTTAGCAAATAGCCCAGTATCTAAGCTAAATTGTGGCAGCAAGCTATATTTTATCAAAAATATTGGCTACAGTAAAATGTGAATTAGTGTTCCTTCTTCTCAGTGGGAAATATATGAAATGGTAGATATTTATTTCTATTTTAGTCTTATGCATGTTGATGAGATGGCATGATATAAGCACAAATGTGATGTAAAAATTCTAAATGTCTGTTGTTGAAAATAAGGTGTGTAATTTCATTGTACCGGACTCACCACTGTCACACAGTTTAGTAGTACAAGAACAACCAGAGCCCCACAGTACAAGGCATTAGCAGCAGCCTTCTCATGAATACAGTCTGCGTGCGGGGGAGGGGTCCTCGCCGCTGCACCATCACTCTTCTTGAGCAGTCGATGTGACATTCCAGCAGCTGGAGGACAAATCCAGTTGCTCTCCTCTAGCCTCCCCTGCCACTAAAGCTCCTAACACAGGCGGCCCGCAGGTACTGCAACAGTCATGTCAAAACCCTGTGTGCACCTGCATGAGGAGGGTGGGGCTGACGGTGGCGGTGAGGTGGGCACAGAGAGGAGAACCAAGAGGGTGTGGTGCTGCAGTCCTGTGTCCCTAAAGATGTCCGGCTTATGCCACTGAGAAGGGAGGAGGGGAGGAAGGTGTGAGTCAGCCTCCTCCACCCATGGGAGCTTCTGTGTTTTAAAGTGCATTTAAGAACACAGAGTTGCTTCCTGGATATAGAAATGGCTGACTGTACACTTTAAAAATAGAACATCTTAGGGTTGATGGTGTTTGCTGTGGAGAGCAAAAGGTTGAGATAGTATCCACAGAAACTGAATGCATATGATGTTTTAGTTTAATGTTTTGTGAGCTTACTGTATATTTGCCATTATTATATTATTGATATTATTTTTATTCCATATAGTATATTCATCATCACAGATTAGGTTTCATAGTTCATGGTTATGTCCAGTTTTGATACCATTTATCTTCTTGACCTTGTACCATTGCAACACAAAGACTAGAAGAAGCTGTCTCCTTTGTTTTTTCAGACAAATGGCTGCTAAGTCATGTCTCTGGCTTTTTAAATCCTCACTGTCTCATTAAGCTCAGCAGAGGGCGCCATAAGCCTGCTCATCGTGTGGCTGGAGGGCTCTGCGTTTTGTGTGATGCGTTTTTAGTCGGCTGTGCTTTTCTTGTTGAATGTCTGTTCTGAATGTCCTAAAGAAAGGCAGAAACGTAGCGTATTGCACAGATGTTGCTCAGTCACCATCTTAGAACAGGATAAAATGAACCATGTCATGTGTCAGACAGCTTAATACAACAGTTTTTTTTTCCTGAGCTTGTGCATTTTAGTATGCTTGGACATGTGGGAAATCAAACCCTTAGATTCTGGCAATGTTGATGCAAAACTCTACATTGAACTGAGCTATGCGGACCAGAGCGTCACTGTGTGCCTGCATGACTGTGCCCAGACTGCAGAGTCCTGCTGAGACGTACAGTGACTCAGTGTGTATGACACAAAGAGGCACCTGCTCTGTCGAGGAAAGGGTATATACATGTGTTCGGTCACACACGTCATCTCCAAACGTTGATGTGACTGATCACATGTACACCATAATCTGGCATAAGTGATAGAACATCACAGTGTACGTACAATCAGTCATCTTCTTTATGACTGAAGATGGCACTAGACAGACTAATTGTGTTTTTTGAACTGTGAAAAAAATCTCTATGGAAATAAAATGTCTACTCTTGTGGCATCATATTGTATGGATTCTATGCATATTTTTAATATCTGTATTACTTTGATTTGTGTTGTCTGTTTAACAAGGGTTTATTTCTCAAAATGCACATACACTACATGTGTGTCAGTGGCACCCTCTGTGGGTTAGGACAGGAAACATTTAGAGGAGAAACAGCAGTTTACAACCAAACTTGCTGCCACGTTGACTAACCAATGAAGTGCCCCTTGTCTCTGCAATCCCACCCACTTCTGTGCTGTTTGTGTGTGTGCCACTGGCTGCATAGAGCAGCCTAGCGTGACGCCCCACACTACTAGCAGTTGGGCAGATGACAAGAGAGTAGAAAAGGAGAGATCAATAAACTATGTGGATCAAATGAAAACTGAGAGGCAGGTTTACAGGAAATGGATCCTCCTCAAGTAGGGTTGTGGATGTTGAATAAAAATAGTAGCTTGTTATGTTCCAGGCTCAGCAGAAAATTATGATGGTTATCTTTTGAATGTCATACTGGAGCTGTGCAAGATTTACATGATAAAGTGGTGTTGCAGTATGAATCGATATTTGCAGCAAAGCTATTGTTGGTGTGTGTCAGACTGCAGCATTTTACGCTAGTCCTGCTGAGGGACTCACACTCATTAATCAAGGTCTGATTATGGACATTCATGTCCAGATTTTTCTTATTTGGACGCTGAGGTCCTTCACATTCCTCTTCCTCTGCAAGGTGAAGCCTAAGTGAATCTGGAGACAAGTGTTGGTCAATCTCAGTAATGAGCAGCCATTTTGCTGATGCAGAACACAGCCCAGGGTGAGCTGTCAAAGTCAGCCTCCTCTCCTCTTCCTCTCCTCTCTCTTCACTTTATCAGTACCACGCTGTGACGTCAGCAGCCTGCCCATTTTCCAGGACTGCCTCTGCATTCTTTGCACCCCATCACCCCTCTTCCTCCCACTCTCCCCCCCATCTTTTCTCCATTCCCCTCCAAGCCCCGCCCTCTCCCTCTACCCACCTGACCCTCTGCAGTCCAATTAGACGCACCGGTGGCTGGATGTATGGACGCGCTGTGACTACCAAGCACAAACTGCAGTCTCACTCTCCTCCCCCTCTGTCTCTTTTCCTGCACTCTTTCCCACCTCTCGTCTCTGTCTCTCTCTTGTTCTCTCCGCATCTTATCCACCCCCCCCTTCTGCTTTCATTCAGATTATTTACCCATCTCCTCCTCACTCCCTCTGCTGTGTCTCTTTCTCCTCCCTCTCTTCCTCTCTTCCTTGTCTCTGCTGCTTTAGCCGCCTCACCCTACATCCCTCCCTTCCTACCAGCGCTCCCTCCCTCCCTCCTCCTCCTTCTCCTCCTTTTGGAGATCTTCAAAGCTGACCAGCACACACTCGCACATAGCATAACACACTCCTCTCCTGCGTGGGAAAAAAACATGTCAGCTATTCTGGACCTGGACCAGATTGCATGCTCTGGGAATGGAGTGGTGAGTGACAAACGCGTCTTGCCTGCCTTGACACACCTGGCCGGGTCCTTGCAGCAGAGGGTTCTGGTTCAGACTGGGGGAAGGGGGGGTTGTTGTGCTCTTTCCCCAAAGACAGGGTGACAGCAGCTGGCTCTAGGAAGGGAAAAGCTGGTGGGGGTCTTTCCAGGCTCGCTTGTCACCACCTTCAGCAGATGGCTGAGACTTTGGGCTTTTTCTCTCCGGGCAGCTGCTAGTGTGGGGTGAACATTTGCTCAGTGTGTGTGCGTGCGTGTGTGTGCCTACATGTCAAACAGTGCCCATGTGTGCTGTCTGCACAGCCTAAACATGCTTAGGGTGCAGTGGTGCATTTTAATGTGATGATATGAAAGATGCATGTGTTAAGGGCTCAAGTGTCTCTGAATCTGCCAGTGCCACTACCGGAGGATGTGTACGTGTCTGTCAGTATGTGGGTGTCCATGGTTGTTGGTATTTGTGTTTCAGGATGCATGCTTCTGCATATCTCAAATGTGCATTTTTGTGTTTATCCATAACTGCTGGGATGTTTCGGACGCATGTTTTTCCCAGTGAACGGTGAGTGGCAGGCGGATGCTGCATAGTGCCAGTCGGCATTGTGTTACTTATTCTGTTATCACTGAAAACAGGAAGGGGGGTCACTCACACACACTGTATGTGTGCTGCAGGTGGGGTGGGGGGCTGTGTTTGTGTCAAAAGAGAGCAGGGGTGGAACGTACCTGGGATGATCCCACAGGAGATCATGCGTAAGAGAAATGGATGTGTGTGTGTATCTATATGCTTATGTTCTTGTGTGTGTACACTAAAGTCACATGCAGGCAGCTGCTGTTTCTGCCCTGTAATGCTGCTGTCCGAGGTGATTGATGCCACTCCTGGCAGGGCGGGGGAAAACGGAGGAGGGATTTATAAGAGAGGGATTGCGGGAAGAGGAACAGCATGACATACTGCTCTCCTTTTTTTTTCACCTCATCCCTCCTCCCTCACCCTCGTTCTTTCTGGCACCACAAGCCAAGTGCTTACCTCCCCGTTTGCCCCCGGGCCACCTCCTGAAGCCCCTCTCCTCAAAGCACAAACCCCTACTCAGCATGCCTGTCTCACCTACAGCCCCCCAAACATCGACACACACTCCTTTTCCTACTACCAGCCACCGTGAATGTATTATAGAGGAAAAAGGGCTGTCCAGGCTAGCAGCCCCACCCCATGTCTGTTTTCTTGAGATGCTGCTGTGTGTACATATATATCCCTACGTATGTGTGTGTGAAAGGAAATGGTGAGAGGCAGAGCTCCCAGATCAATACAGCTTTTAGACCACACCAAGAGCTAAATAGATAGATAAAAGGCTCCCTTTCCACAGCCCTCTCCCCTATTATTCACCACCCTTGTTTGTGCCAGGACGTGTTTGGAAGGGCATGATACATTTAAGCGCTGCACCCCTTCTGTTTTAAGGCACACCCTTCTGTTAGTCATACAGGATGCCCCCTGTCTCTCTTTCCTCCTGTCTCTGTCACCCTGTCCCTGCTCGCTTTCACGCTCTGTTTCCTCCCATCCACTTCCAGACTCTCTCTATCTCTTGTTCTGTCTATCTCATCATTCATTTGCTATGTTCCATCGCCACTTTCATTCCCTAACACACATTTCCTGCTTTTTCTGGTGCATGTACAGTCCACGCACATGACAGAAGGCAGGCATTTGAACAAGTGTGTTTGCCTTGTTTCGTAGAGCAAAGCCTCTCTTTCTACACTGAGTGTCCTTGACTCTGTCCTTGTCTAAAAAATGAAAATTCCGCAGCAACACAGCCATGGAGAGTTTCCTCTCCGTCGTTAACAGGTTGTTCTGCCCCCACACACCCCCATTCATCCCCCACCAGGCCGAGTTGCAGAATCATTTCATTATCTGTGAAAAGGCCTCCGATGAGCGCAAGGCTTCCTGTCAGCGGGAGAGTTTCTTCAGGGTTTATTCCATCTCAGGAAGGGAGGTTATATTCCATATGGGTAGATTGTAGCACATAGTCAGTGAGGGTTGCTTTGTGCTGTTTTAATGTGCATAGTTTTCATGTTTTGCGCGACAGGCTAATCTCTAGTCTGTACCAACACCCACACAAATGAAGATATCTCATTCCGGTGCTGACAGGATAAGTAGTTTCCCTCTTGCGTTGCTGTGTCCATTGCAGATTGCAAATAACTGCAGCCTTGTCCTTGAGAATTAACCTCCATGTCCTCTGACGAGATTGTGACACGTATCCATCAGCCAAATGCCTGCGGTGGGAACTGAGGAGTGGAAACGGGAGTGTGCACAGTCAGTCACGCTCCCTCTGTGTCTGTCAGCCATAACCTGTGTCTCTCGTCCGCCTCAAGCTCGCTCTCTTTATTATTGATGACCAGTGGGCCTTGAGACCAGGCGAGCGCTGGGCCCCGCCCGCCGTTCCTGCTCTGTGCAGTACACACACACACACACACACACACACACACACACACACACACACACACACACACACACCCTTGTATGCAGCACCAAGTCATGCTGACCTTGGGAAGTGTGTGTGTTTGTGTGTGTGATGCAAAATGATGCTGTGATTCGGAGAGAAGTCACTTCCTGTATATTTAGTCACTTTCCATTATGTCACTTCCTGCACTCTCTGTGAATCTCATAAACACTCGTGAGAGCCTCTGATAGTTTTTGCTGTGTCATCTTTTAACTAATTCTCCCCATTTATCTTAATCACACTACAGTGTCTTCCAGTCAAAATAAGTGTCAGCTGAAATTACCCTCAAGCCATTTAATGTTTTTTTTGTTGAAGCAATGGGAAGTAGTAACGTGGGGCTTCCTCATGCTTGATAGAGAAAGATATTCAATAGAAAGTGATGGAGAGTCTGAAGCCCTATGAATTCGAATGGGTCTTTCTGCAAAGGCATTCATTTTTGCAGAGTCATACTTGTGAAAGCGGCGTGAGAAAAAGACATTTTTCCCAGATGAAAAGACTGTTTCCCAGACAGCCCATTCAGTGCTTTGTCCAAGGGTACAGGGTGTGTGTGTGGTGGAGAAGAGGTGCATGCTTTGTGTCCTCAATCTGAGATAGAAACCTCGAGTGTTGTGTTGGTCATTGGGTGTTTACTTTTGTGTCAATACACGTGTCCTATATCTGATTTTTGTGTATAAAATCACTTCGGTGTTGATGTAGAGTGAATTTTTTTCACTCCACCTTTTCTTACATGTGTCTTGAGCATAAATTGCTCAATTTAGCTGAAATAGATACATGTTTATGCCTGTTGTGGGAATCACTCCTGCTTTGTGCTTGGCTGAGATAATGTTCATGTAAAGAGAAAAAGCCCACACAGTATAATTAATATTCCACTGCTTAAAGCATACAGCTGGAGTTTTATTACCAAAAGACCCTATGAATAAAACAATACTACAATGAGTTTATCTTACTAATATATATTGTCTGTGTAGCCACAGCCTGATGTACTGTGCCTTAAAACTCCATTGATGTCCAAAAATGATTAAAAACACTTGAAACAGCCATACCATTACACTGAATGGCATTCCACCATTACAATGAACATGGACAATGTAGTTCAATTTGGGACAACTTTATGACTGCAATTTCTATCTCTATGATATATATGTTGCGCAGACGTTACTGAGTGTGCTCGGGGATCTAGTTCCCTGTTTATATCTCTTTGCTAGTTTGACAAGCCAAAAGACATAAAGTGCATCAGCCAGGTTCGTCGTAATGAAGGAATATTTCACCCAAATGCGTCAGTGTGGCTCCTTTAATGTGTTTTTAATAGTTTTTGGATGATGCTGGAGTTCTGGGTTTTATTTAGAAATGTACACCAGAATTATCCTTTTAAATGTGACAGCGTTGGCCATGCCACAGACAGACAAACATATGTGTCACATTAAAGTGGTGCAATATTAGGTCTTGTGTGCAAGCCTTTTCTCTCTACATGCGCCATTTATTGTTCCATCTGTCTCTTCTCTTCTCTGTGGCTGCAGGAGCATGACATTGAGACTCCCCATGGCGTTCTCCATGTGACAATGAGAGGCGTTCCCAAGGGCAACAGACCCGTCATCCTCACCTATCACGACATCGGCCTCAACCGTGAGTCAGCCAAAAATACACTCATCAATACACGGCGTCCTGGCTGTGATGAGACTGTTTTGTTTTAGCGCAGAGGCGCTGAGCTTTAACCCTCTGAACTCTCACATTATGAGTGTTTCCTCTGTTTGCACCTTTCTAGACAAGTCGTGCTTCAACACCCTGTTCAACTATGAGGACATGCAGGAGATCACGCAGCACTTTGCCGTGGTTCACGTGGACGCGCCCGGCCAGCAGGAGGGTGCACCTCCCTTCCCCAGCGGGTGGGTGTCAGGCTGGCTTTACATGCACTGATAAATGGGAACACACTTCTTCCAGTGCTGATGGAGGAGCCGCAATCAGTTCATTTAGTTAGAATGTAAAGTGAGCTGGTAGTTCATTTGCTAATGGAAGCACATTCATCGTCCAACCTATTAGTCATAAAGTGTTTGAGTATTCAAATTTATGATAATTCAGTTTCTCTGATTCATTCAAACATAAGCACATGCCTGCACTTACTACTCGCATGGACTCACATGCACATGTTTCACCTGTGTCCAGTTATCGCTACCCGACCATGGACGAGCTGGCTGAAATGCTGCCCTCTGTGATGACTCAGCTCAAGTGAGTGGCCCCCCTGCCGATAGCTGATCAATGATAATGTGCATAAATTGACTATTCATCTCCAGTCCCACAGTAACCACTGGTTTCTCTGCAGGGTCAACAGTGTGATCGGCATCGGCGTGGGAGCAGGAGCGTACATCCTCACCCGCTTTGCAGTGAGTCCCCATCAGGAACAGAGCGATTACACTTTCAACGCCTTTATTTTTCTAATCTTATTCACCCCCTCACAGTCTTCTTTTGTCCTCCTCTCTGTCTCGCCTGTAATAATTGAAGGTTTTCTGGCCACACAGCTTGTTACACTGAACATTAAAGCCCACACAGGGCATCAGGTTTCTCCACAGTCTGCTGCATACGCTGCCATTCCCCAGATGATGAATCACCTTGGTGATTCTCTCCTTGCCAGTTGCTTTCGTCTTGTTTCCACACTCCACTCAGTGGAGCTAAAATAAGCATGGTCTGTGTACAATAGAGCAGAAAGAGCTAGAAGTGACAGAGAGGAGCGAGGGAGCCCTGAAAGATGAAAAATGAAAAGAGAGGATGGTGGTCACGGGTAAAAAGGGAAGGTGTTGGGGTTAGGAGTCACATGGCCAGACTCGCTGTGGAGAGTCTGTTCTTGTTTAGAAGGAAATTGATTCTGAATACATTTGCTTTAACCAGCTTGGAACAAAATGTGTTTACCCCTGATAGATTTATAGCAGCTGTTGCTGCACTGCATTTGCATCGTGTTGAAAGCAGCACCCGCAGTGTTCCGTCGGCATCAGGCGAGATGGATCTTAGATTTCCCCAGACATCCTCTTCCTGTCTTCAGGCAATTCCAAAACCACACCCCTTAATTTAGAAGCCCAGGATTCCACCTTCATGGTTTCATGTCTTCATTTAAACAAACAGACATGCTTCGCTTTTTATCATGTTAGAGAACACTGCAGAGGCTTCATCCTGTATCTGCACTGTTGAGGGAATACACAAGATCTTTGGGCAAAAAATGACAAACTTTTCATTGTGAAGATGTAGCCATGCATAGGCAGTAAGTTAGTTCACTGGATCAATGGATGCTGTCAAGACTAAGCCACACTGTAGGTTTCAGGGATGGAAATTAGCCCCAGCCACCAGCCAAATGCTGGTAAAATATGAAAGTGGCTGGTGGATTTCAGACACAAAATAATGATTTACTATTGAGTGGCTGGTGAATTTGAACCTTTACCTGGCTGGTAGATGTTCACATTTTAAAAAGTTAATAAAAAAACTGAGAACTGTAAGCACACCACAGCACACATAATGCAAGATAACACCCATGTAGGACTATCTTATTGGTCAAAAAGTCGTGCTTTTATGAAGCCACTGACATGTGTCCTTCCCTTCCCAGCTGAACAACCCCACCCTGGTGGAGGGCCTGGTTCTGATCAATATCGACCCGTGTGCTGAAGGCTGGATCGACTGGGCAGCCTCAAAGGTCGGTATTACCACTGCACCATAAACCTAGAAAGTCCTCAGTCAGTACACTCTGCAACATAGAGCTATTACTTAAATAATTTACCAGCCATTTCAGTTCAGTTTCCAGCCTTTTGTTATTAATGAATGCATTGTGGAGTTCAACTACTCTCCTTTATGTTCTCAACCTTAACCATACTAATTTAAGATCACTATATTATGTAATTTACGGCTAGCATTTTATTCTAGTCTATTCTATATGATGCAAGAAGCAAATAAGATTACTGGTTACAAAGTCATAATGCTGACCAAGCCACCATTTATACCCACAATATACTTGATAATATGATATTGTTTTAAAGAGACTTTTTCTGGCTACAAGTGTTTGACTTAATGGCATTAAAAACACAGGCAGGGGCTCTAATCCTTTGTTAATTTGATTGTTCCTGCAGCTTTTGGGTTAAGGGCACTCCAAAGTTAAGTTTCAAAACTAAGCTTCAGATTTTACTGGACAAACTTGTCAGCAGCACTTCTAGTGTTCATTCATTTGGATTAGTTTCATTTTGAGTGGAGTAATTGGCTTCAAAATACCCAATACTGTAGTGTACTACTGCACTTTGATACTGTGAACTGTACGTCGTCGTGTGTACTGTACAAGATAGTTCGGGGAGAACATTCTTTGCCGCGTTAGTGTTACACACAGCCATGGGACCAGGGGGAGCTTGATGTGACCTTTGTCCCATATAGATTCAAATCACCACACTTCATCTGTTCTCTCATTATCTGGCTCAACCTGGCAAAATGTATAAAAGAAAATGATAGAGAGGAGACATCCTTCACAATTGTTTTAAAGCATTTTGCCTTTATTGGATAGTGGCAGTAGTGATGGAGAAAGGGCGTTTATAGTAGTATGCATCGTAATTACTAGGTCACCAGGTCACCCCGTCCTTCACAATTTCTAAAACTTAAATATGGCTTCTCTGTGTATTTCTTCCTTTTTATAAATGGTCAAAATCAAACATAAGTTCTGTCAATGCTCACACTACATGTAGACACAGGCGTAGCTATATGGCCATAAGCATAAGGTTCCTAAGTGAATTAAAAAACAAGTCAGCTCTTGTCTCTAACTGGATCTGTCTCTTCCTCTGGTGTGCAGCTGTCTGGATGGACCAGTAATTTGGTGGATATCGTCATGGCTCACCACTTCAGCACTGTGAGTTTCTCTTGCAGTGCATTGCTCAGCCTGTGCTTTTCCTTGGCGTTGTTGACCTTTTTCATTGGCAGTGTGAAAACAGTAACTGAGCCTCAGGAGGCTTTTCTTGATTTCCCAGGATACCTTTACCTCATCTCTTATAACAGACATTTGCCAATTATTCTATTTCTGTCCTCCTGGATACGTAGACTAGTAGATTGTTACATGGAGATTACAGACTCAGTTTAATAACTGTGCGTGCAAATCCCACAGCTTGTCTGGATAACTAATGCACATTTAACAGCTCCCTGTACGTTCAATACATGCTACTTACATGCACTTTATATCGAGTCTACCTCTTATTTCATTTGAGCTCTTTATGGCTAGCTGCTGTGAGGCAGTCTTCTTTACTCTGCTTTGCTCACCAGGATGAGCTGACAGAGAACCAGGAGCTGATCCAGACCTACCGTCTCCACATCGCCCAAGACATCAACCAGGACAACTTGGCCCTCTTCTGTGGCTCCTACCAATAGTATGACGCAGTACATTAATATACACTGTACATGGTTGTTTTTTGTAAGCAGTTTCTAGCATTTTTCCTCATTTGTTGTGTTCTTGATCACATTAATGGGTATAGCTAGGGCATGTCAATTCTTCTTCCAGTATCAGAACTTGCAGTAAGCCAGATCTGAATACATAGAAGCAACACATCACAAAATGCAAACAACAAGGGTATAATGTTAAATCATGAGGTGCACAGAAGATCAGCATTTCTCCCCAGTCGCCTCACATTTTAGCCAGATCACATTGTTCCAGCTCCACTAACCAGAGGTGTGGACTCGAGTCACGTGATCTAGACTTGAGTCAGACTTGAGTCACAAATTTGATGACTTTAGACTACTACTCGACTTGGACTTTAACCCCAGTGACTCGTGACTTCACTTGGACTTGAGCCTTTTGACTTGAAAATACTTAAAACCTTCCCCCGAGCCCAAAGATGAAAAAGTATGTTATTTAAATACAACAAGACAGGACAGGAACATACAAAATCCATTATCTTGTGGTTCTGGTTAATAGTGCTAGATTAAGTTCAGTTGCACTTGTTTTAACAAATACAATTTTTAAAAAGCATCCATGATTTGTTTAAATGTAATATATTATTACTCTGTTGTTAAAATGGCATTACATTTGGTGAAGACCACATAATGACTTGGTTAGGACTCGAAACTCAAAGTTTAGGACTTGACTCAGGACTTGCCTGTCTTGACTTGGGACTTGAGTGCAAAGACTTGAGACTTACTTGTGACTTTCAAAACAAGGACTTGGTCCCACCTCTGCCACTAACTAATCATAATTTGTCTCCCTGCACCAGCCGTCAGGACCTGGAGATCGAGAGGCCAATTGTAGGTCTGAATGAGGACACGGTCAACACACTAATGTAGGTTTTGAGACTAATTAGACACAAATTAATTTGTCTCTGAGCGCAAGGTTTTGAGAATATTTACAGCTCCTCTTTTTTTCCCCATCCAGGTGCCCCGCGCTGCTGGTGGTTGGTGACACGTCACCTGCTGTGGAGGCTGTGGTGAGTTTACACTGTATCATCTCAGTAATCGAACAAGCTTCGGGAAGCATTTGCAGTTATTTCTCTCTTATTTGTTTTTTGGAGCTCAGCAGTAACCTCTCATTGATATTCCAGGTGGAGTGCAATTCCAGGTTAAATCCAACCAAGACCACACTGCTAAAGGTGAAGCTTTTTTGTAAATTAACAAAATATATGATATTTATTTGTTGACTGCACAAAGAATTTATTAATGAGGCTGATCATTTTTCTCTCAGATGGCTGACTGTGGAGGCTTGCCCCAAGTTGTGCAGGTGGGTTTTTGTTTGTTGAGACACACATCCACGTCATCTTGGCTAAATTATCGTCTAACTTTTATCCTGTATGTGTTCACAGCCAGGGAAACTTGCTGAGGCCTTCAAGTACTTTGTTCAGGGAATGGGCTACAGTAAGTAAACATGCTCACGTGTTTTTTGCTACTTGTGGTTAGTGAGAAAAAACATCGAAATATAAAAAGATACTGGTTCAAACTAGTCAACTCCACATTGAATGTCCAAAAACCTTTTGGGCTGACGTGTTTGTGGTCAAGGTTTTTCTGTGTTCCTCGCTGCATTTCCTGTTGACGTGAGTGCAATGACAAAAGTTAACTTAAATGAGGATTGTTTTCACTGCAGTCTCCTATGAGCCGTTGCTAAACACCCCTCCTGATGGGGTTTGGACTGCAGCCAGCAGTGCATGAAAAGACAGTGTTTTGTCAGCCTGGTCACGGAGAGGCAGTCTGAGCGGCTTGGTGGAGGCTAACGCCGTTTCCTCTCTGCTCTTTGCAGTGTGTGGCCACCGCAACCCTCAGTAGGTGAGGTGTAAGTGCTTCTAGCATGACTGAAATGACAGTGGCACTCGAGAACAGCAATTCACTTTCTGTTCAGTTTGGAGCGGTGTCAAAAAATACCCTCTGTTTTTTTGGGGGTTTTTTTTGTTTTTGTATTTTTTGCCTGGTGTGCTTTTCTTTTCTATCCAGAACTGTTTAATGATGCAGTCTCTTTCTACAGAGACTCAAAGTGCATACTTAAACAGGCCTTCAGGTTTTTACAGTCATTCATCTGCAAAGAAAGACAAGAAACACATACCTGTCAGACTATATTGACTTGCAGTGCACCAACCAGGCTCTGCTCCATGGATGGATGAAGTCATGGATGTAGGTTTGCTTGCTCTGGCCATACAGATGATGCCTGTCTGTGTGTGTATTTCTGTAATGCTAATTCTCTTTTTGCTCTCTCCCATTCCCAAGCCCTTCACTGTGGGAAGCACCCTCGGCTGTAGCCTAGTATGTCAGTGCCTCAGTGTTGCTTCAAAGTCCTCCCGAGTCCTCCTGTTGAGTAAATGCCACTGCAGGATTAGAACAGATTAAAAAGAGTGTTTTCACGCAGAGAAGGTGTGGAAAATAAATCTTAACACCTCAGCATGTTTCAGAAAGCCGCTTTTCCCTCATTAACACATTGCGACTGTGTGAAATGCAAAAGAGAAACAGCCAAAGAATACAGGAAATAAAGATGTGTGGTTTGCACACATGCTATGATTTCTTACCTGTTGCTGATAGCAAAAAGCTTTTTGCCCTCAACGACCACCAAGCCACGATGGAGCTTTAAGTTTAAATCAGAAATACACTGCAGTGGGACAAAGCAACATAAGAGCTACCTTTTCAACATTTCTCCCTTTCTCCTTCTTTCTTCCTTCTTAAATCATTGCTCACAGTTCCCTACGTTCTTCTCAGTCACCTGAGCAACGAATCAGGTACCGGGTTCTTGAGCAGCTGCCAGACTAGAAGGCTTTGAACCCAAATGGCCTCTTATCACTCCACAGTGGATAAATGTCAATGTATGCAGAAATTCTCCAAAGAGCACTGTTTCATATTGGTTTTCAACAGCAGCTCGGTGTGGCGGATACAGTCAGTTATTAAACACAGTGAGATCACTCTGCATACATTGACACACATTCATCTCCCTGTAGGAATTTAGTTTGTCCTGTTAGCATGGATTCTGCCCTCACTGTCCTGTTTTGTTGCATGACCTGCTGGTGTTGGTTCCTGTCCGTTCAGTTGGATTGCAATGTTGTATTGCCTTCATGTTTGTTTTTTCAACAGTGGACACACATGCAATCATTTTCTGTTCTACATTTCTTTTATTTGATTAGTCTCCATATTTGAGACGTGTTTGCATGGTAAGCCCTTGTTGTTGTTGTTGTTGTTGTTGTTGTTGTTGCTGCTGCGTCTGGGGATCCAAGTGCTCCCACACAGCGTCTCCGTGCTCGTGTGAGCGGAAGATTAACGCGCGTCTCTCTTTTTCAGTACCGTTAGCAGGAATGACTCGACTGGCTCGCTCACGTACCACCTCCTCTTCCAGCATCACCTCCATGGACAGCAGTCGCAGCCGCAACAGCCGCAACAGCCTGCTGGAGGGCAGCACCACTGGGGCTCTGGACAGCCATGCCAGACCCCAGACCATGGAGGTCTCCTGCTAAGCCCCACCCCCTGCACACTCCCATAGTAACTTATGTGCCCTCTTCCCCTCTCTTTCTCTCTGTCCCTCTATCTATCTATCTATCTATCTATCTATCTATCTATCTATCTATCTATCTATCTATCTATCTATCTATCTATCTATCTATCTATCTATCGTTCTGCTCCTAAGCAACTCAACGCCAGGAGGATCTGTAATGAACTATGTGATTAGAAAAGAGGATGTAATAAATATATTAACAGATGCATATGATTAAATATTGAATATTGAATACACTGTCAAAGTCACATTCCTACCAGAAATCATAACTACATTCAGATGTGTTGTATATTAAATGGTCAAACCATAAGATTGACTCAACTGTCCAACCTCACCCCCTTGTATTTATTTTTTTCACATTGTCTTCGTTTTTAAATGTCTTCACACACACTGTAGAAATCTTCCATGTGTTCAAAGTAACCTTTGAAGACTTTAATTGCACGGTACAACACTTACTGTTTCTCCTCTGTGGGCTGCATTGATTGTGAGTCACTGAATCTTTGTGTTTTAATCTCAAACCTGTCACAAAGTATACAGGGGGCTTACTAAGCCTGCTGGAGCTGCAGAAATAAATAAATGTAATGTGGTGTGGATGTTACATGGAAGAACCATAGCAGGCTGTAGCACACTGCAAGTAAAACTACATTAAAGCTGTTGAGAGAGCTGCTTTTGAACATAATGAAAAAACATTCAGCGTTAAGGAAAAGTCATGTACCGGTAATTCTGTCACTTCACGTACATTCATTTCCTTTTTCTTCTTGTAACTGAACTCCTCTCCTTTTCTTTCTGCTTTGTGTTGGTGTTTTTGTTCAGTTGAATAGATTATTCAGTGCTGTTTTAACAACCTTTAACAAGTGAGTTCTGATGTGAAAAGTGTTGAGTCCCTTCACCGAGGGGCCCAGTGGTGCTTCTCACTGTCTGCTGATTCAACTCATTTATATTACTACTGAATAAAGCTACAACATGACAACATGTCTGGTGTTTTCATTTATCTTTACGTTGCCAATAATTCTGCCTACCGAGTGCAGAGAATCTGCTAGAATGAAAGAAAGTAAAGTACTGTATATCTCAGTGAGTGCTTGTGCTTTTCCTCTTCTATTAGTGGAAAAGTGAGGTGACTGGTGAGTTAGTTTCCAACCACACTTCGTATTTCCTCACAATGATAACTTTTGTTGTCACAGATGATGCAGCCTATCTTTAGCACACTAAAAAAACAATGGTGAGCATCACTGCAAATGAGATGAGGAGATTGACTTCAAGCAAATATGATATACAGAATGTCATGGGAATAAAGTGCTAAATGTTAATCTGATGTTCATATCCCCCACTGAGGCTTCTCATCATTCTGGGTTCTCCACTGTGCAACACTATAATTTTCCTCAATTAATGGCAAAGAGAAATGAACTTCTCCTCAGGTACATACATAATAACCCTGCAATGAATACTGTCTGTTCAATTTTGGTTGAGATTGGTGTTGTTAAATTAACTGGTGATTACTCAGGTTACTGAGTTTGTGGTGCTGGATTGGATTGCATTGGATTCCAGTTTATACTCCTATATTTAATTGCAATCTGAACAAAACATTTTTACCATGAAAAAAACGAACTGTGGAGTTAGATAACACAAATAGGACATTTGCAGTATTTGCTGAACTAATTTAGAAAACCGTTTGAGAAAGATATCCCACAATGATACAGAATGATTCAATTTTTGATAAGAAGCTCTTTTCCATCTGCAGTTCTCAGTTATTACAGCACAAATCTGACCTGTTCTGGTAAAGATTCCTGTATTGTTTCCATTCATGGTAGAGTCGTTCTTTCACTAAAGGCTGGAACAAGAAGAGATCTAACATTTTTGCGGCCTCATCAAAGTTGTATTCGCATCTGTGAGCATGAACTTTCTCTCTCTCTCAGCAGAGACTGAACATTTCTGCCATCTCTGATGTACATCAATGAATATGTGCTGCTTAGGGCTGCACAGTTGTTACTGAATAAATAATTCAGTTCAAAAAGCTAATGTTAATTTTCTTTGACCTTTTCATACCTAAATGATTTATGTGTACAAAATGCCATCATTGACAGTCATGTTGCTCCACTACTGCTCTGTTTCATTGTGTCTGCAGTGTCAGCATGATGGATGAACTTGATAAATCAGGGCAAGAGTAGGCTGGCAGGGGAACCGCTGTCATACTTCTGCAGAGGTTTGACTCTTATCTGATGTTGGCATCATTTTAACATGACTGACAGTGAGTGAATGTAATGCGAGAGCTGGACTGAAAGGAAAAATGTGGCCAATTAATCAGTTTGGAAAATTAATCGTTTTTCCATTAATGAGACAGACATCACGGTTCAGCTGCAAAATCTAAATGCAGTTTTAAGCAGTCTAAACCTTACTTACACAAACTGTCTGTGTTAAATGATGTCACTGCTTCAACCCACCACATTACACCACAGGGTGCATGTACATGCTACGTACGTAGTATACAGTTAATTCCGTAAACAAGTGATGCACTATTAGGCCCGCTTGAAAACATTCTGCATCAAGCGGTTCTGAGTCAGGATGTCAGGGTCTTGAGCGTCACAGGAAGCTGCAGCAGGGTGAAATACATAAAGGCTGTGCAGGAAGCCTGGTCTCTGCAGTCAGCCCCCACTATAAACAGCTGCGAAAACACAGCAGTCTTCATGGGAACAGAGCAGAGGAGGGAACACAGTCATTCTGATTGATCAGCAGGCGTGAGTGGGAACCTGAGCTTAGACATATACAACAGGCATCCATGTGTATGTGTGTGTGCTGAAGGCAGACGAGCATTTTTCATCAAGAAGATTTGGAGTTTATCAGTTGATCTGAGAAGGATCTGTCTCACTTGTACAGAATTTCATTTCTGGGGGAACATTTTCAATACCGAAACTGAAGGAGGTGAGTATGTTACTTGTTCTTTTGCTTGATGGAAGTTTTCTTTCTTTCTTTTTTTTTTTGTTCAATGACTTGACTTTTGCCTCCAGAACATGAGTAACTTATTGCCTGATCACTTGTATTATATGAAATATTATATATATATATATATATATATTATTTTCACTTAGCAATCGTCATGCACTACAGATGAATGGAGAAATCACTTACTGGTTAAACAGTTTTTTAGATTATTTAAGATTATTTGATCAACTTGCTGCTGCTAGTACAAAAAAGGATCTATGCATCATAAGAATAAAATCTCATCTTTTCATTCTTTTAATCTATCACTCTCATGGAAAGTAGACTTAATTCCTCGCAAACATGTTGCATGGAAATTTAACACAGGATATCAATGCCTCTTGTTGTGGTGAGGCGCCTTCCTGTAACATCTAGCTTTTGTTGCCAGGTGACAAAATTGTGTGCGGCATCTGTAAGATGTTTCCCTGATGGCAGTCATAATGTGATAACTAGGGGGATGATTAAATTATAAATGTGAAGGTTAATGAAGGCCTTAGAAGGCAGACCATTTTCTAATTATGCCCCCCGTCTCATCCTTTTTTTCTTTCTCTTTTTCAGCCACAAGGGCCATTTCAAATCAGCAAGAAGCCAAAGAACATGGGGACCTGCCCCATCAGATGTCAATCCAACCTGACAGTCCTAGAAAATCCACCTGAACCTGTATCACCAGGTAGGTTAGATCCCCAAGACATCAAGACACAAAATAAAAATGAGAAAAATGTAAAAAAAACGAAACTGATTTATTATATTCATCTCTTTCTTTCTCTCTGCAGCCCTGCCGGAGAGCATGACTGTATCCCTCTGTAACTACCCAGCCTTTGGGTGTACAGAATTGACCATGTGCATTGGGGAACAACTCACCGTCATATCAGAGTAGGGCTGCAACTAACGATTATTTTCATTATTGATTAATCTGCAGATTATTTTCACGATTAATCGTTTAGTCTATAAAATGTCAAAAAATTGTGAAAGATGCTCATCACAATTTCCCAGAGCCCAAAGTGACGTCTTCAAATTGCTTCTTTTGTCCAACCAACAGTCCAAAACCCAAAGACTCTTCATGTAATGCCATAAATGACAAAGAAAAGCAGCAATTCACATTTAAGAAGCTGAAACCAGCAAATGTTTGACATTTTTGCTTGCAAAAATGACTGAAACAATTAATGGATTATCAAAATAGCTGTCAGTTCATTCATTCTTTCATTTTTTCTTTCATTTGTTGCAGCTCTATTTCAGAGTATGTGATGTAGCTCCTAATGTTTCACCTTCACCCTTGTTTTCACCCCTGATACAATTAGTCATGACTGCTTATTTTCTCCAACAGTGACGGTGATTTCATGATGGTGAGATCCACAACCACAGGCCATGAGAGCTACATTCCCACCAACTACACTGCCAAGGTGACACACAGGTGAGTCGCTGTCATAAGAACGTGTTAAGATGTCTGTCTCATTACTGTGTGTCTGTGTGTGTAGGTGTGAGAGAGAGAGAGAGAGAGAGAGAGAAAGCAGAGGAGTTGTGAAAAGAGGAAATGTGAAAATGAAAGGCGGGGAGTTCCCTGTCGGGTGGGAGGAGTCTCTGTGTAGGTGAACTTTACCTCAGTGGAGACAGCGCTTTGGAACAAGACTATTCTCAATGACATCAGCCTCTGCTTCAGTCCTCCTCCAGTGGGGAATGTGCTCTGATATTGTTCCAGTGGATTTTCCAAACTTGAAAACAAAAGCAAAACATCTTTTGTCTGCATGGCAACACTGTCTTATTGCCCCAATGTGTCTTCTCTCTGTTCAGGTGGCTGTTCACAGGCATCAGCAGGTACAAAGCAGTGGAGCTGCTCATGCTGCCTAATAACCAGAATGGAGCCTTTTTGATCCGAGAGTCAGAGACAAACAGTGGTGAGAGAGTTGTTTTTTTTTTTTTTTTGTTTCATTGTGAATTACATTATAAACATATTCAATCCAAGCCCAACACTGTAGCATCACTATGTAAAACAAGCTTATGTTATCATTTTCATTGTTTCTAATGCTGTTTCTACTATTTAAAGATTTTTTTTGAGAAGTGACAGTATATTCTAATGAGTCAGATCATTAGAAACAACTGGAATGATGGTTTAAGGATACGGAATATGAAACAGTGCTGCAATAATTGACTTGCAAAATTAAGAATCAAGGACCGTGTAGTTTAACCGCTGCATCTGTTATTTTGATGTTCAGACTGTTACTCGCTGTCTGTCCTGAGGAGGACCAACTCTTCGTACATGGACTCTGTGAAGCACTACCGCATCGCTCACCTCCAAAATGGCTGGGTCTACATATCTCCAGGACTCACCTTCCCCTCCCTGCATCACCTGGTGGAACACTATTCAGGTGTGTACTGAGGAAATGTGATGATGGTTTCTTGCCTGAACATAGCAGAGACACAACTCTGAAAGAGTGACATTAAAACGTTGTCTCCTCTCCCAGAGTCTACAGACGGATTGTGCTGTCGGCTGACAGAGCCTTGCTTCATCCAGGGTTTTGACACAGCTAGAGAGGCCAGGCCTATACCCACAACTGTCAGGAGGCCTACTATGAACTGGAAGGACATTAGCAGGTGTGGCAGACTCTCTCTAGCCGTGCTTCTACTGATGACTGCCACAAGATGTCACTCTATTACTTGTTGTAAAGTAGAGCACGAGCACCTGGTGGCGTCGTGGTTAGAAAACAATTGATAAATCCTGTCTTTGTAAGGCTTATTATTTTTGCTGACACTGTGTCAGAAAGATGTTGATTCAACTCTACAGTAATTTGTGATTCAGTGCTGAGAAAAGTGAGAAGAGCGTGCATACAATACCAACAGATAAGACTGTGGTTGTACCAGATTTGATTGTGTAGCCTATAATAGATAGTAATTATTTAATACGGTGCAACTTCTGTCCATGTTTACACACCAGTTAAAAATAGTCCTAGACACTGCATCCATGTTTGGGACATTGTGGCAAAAGTAACATTGCAGCACTTTTTTTTTTTTATAACCAGGACTATAATCACTTTACTCATTCAAGTCTTTGAAAATCCATCTCTGTCTCCTCCAGGTCAGTGATCTTAAGGAGGAAGAGAACAGAGTCAGACAACTCCCTGGTGAGCGAGGGGCTGAGGGAGGCCATCACCTCCTACCTCCAAATGACAGAGGGCAACGATCACAGCTGGGACACTTGAGCAAAAACAGTGAATCAGTCTGAGAGAATGAAGTCAGACAGACAGATTGCGGTCAGATTGCTGTCCTGTACTCATCTGTGGTTTGGGCAAGCCATTGGAAGAGGTCGTCTGCACGCCCAAACGCAGTCTTCGTAGACCGCCGTGGAGTAGGAGGGCTGAGACACTACAATGTTGTGCTGGAGTTGTGACACACTGTATGTCAGCAAGAAGATTGTGATTTGGGTCACAGTGGAGGTGTGAGCTGAAAACTGAAAGTCAGTGAGACATTTGTTCTCATTTGGTTTCAAAAGTTGAATGTTTCTCTTAATTTATAACCTCATATGTACATGTTGTTTGAATGCAATATGCAATGTGTTAATTATATTGTAATATGATTATTGTCATAGTTATGTTATTGGAATCCAATAAAATATGTTAGCTATGTGATACATGAACAACACATACAAATATAACCACCTTAACACAAGAGAGTCTGGCCTGTATTTTCTTGGTATAATAATATATGTTATCGTAATAAAAAATATATATAAAATGTATATATATCTTTGAAGCGACTTGATTCTTGCAGAGTGTGCGTCTCTGCCAGCAGATGCCGCTTAATTACGTCCAATAATTCATCAAAGCCTTCCACTTCCTGCCCGAACAGTTCAGTTCAGGAAGAAGAAATAATGGCGACGCTTCTGGGGTCCGAGTCCCCTTATACTGGAGGAAAACGAAGACATTGCAATAGCAATATCGTCACAAAGTTCACGGCCAGTAAAATCACTGGTCAGGGTTTCAGTCGAGGGACACAGGTAAGTGAAACGATACATGTTTCGACAGTAAAGACATCCGAAAGTTGGTCGACTGAGACCAGGGACTTGCGCTTGGAATCCAACCTGAAAATGAAGACGTTGTCCTGGAGACTTGACTGTAGATGTAGTCACCCCTGTCAGCTTTGGCTTTACAGCTAGCTACAACATTACGGGGCGTTTTTAAAACGCAAACCTTACACTTTGACGCCATTGAGTTCCGGATAATAATATTTGCTAGCTGACAAGGCAAATAACATCAGCTCTTCAAACGTGTATGAAGCAACCTCCGCTTCAAGTGGATCTTTTGTTGTTAGCCACGTTAGCTTAGCATTAAAGGCCAGGTTAACTACGATATAAAAACGCATTGAACTGAAAGTTTGACGGGCTGTTGTTGTTTATATCGGTCATTGGGGTGTCAGTGTTACTAGAGAGCCTGTAGTTCAATTTTAGAAGCACTTAAAGTACGGAATGAACCGCAGTAACATCAGCTAATGTTAGCAAATGGGGTAACATCAGCTAGCTAGCTAAGCCAGCTGAACAGCTCAGGTGATTACGTAACGACTCGCTAACCACAATAACTACTTTTTCCATAAATGGGTACGCCACAACAGCTGTGTGGACAAGTTAACGTTAGCACGTTTATTTTTATTTCCGCGCAAGCAAACATTTACACGATATTTGTAACTTTGAAGCACACCTTTGTTCGGTTAGTTTTGATATAACGCTAGTTTACGTTAACTGTTTTGAATTTGACGGATCTTCATGCATATGAACGTCGCACCTGAGATTTTGACACACTCAGCCACTGTATGTTTATTTCACATTGTTCCTTACACATTCGTGACTCAAGCCCTTAAATTCCAGCCCTGAGAAACCCATTTATTCCTGTGCAGTCAGTCAGTGCCGTGCCTTTTACCTTCCTTGCTGACTTGCAGTTTTCAAGGTAATGTGTCTCAGTGGTGAAGTGGAATGTTGTCAATAAGCAGACCCCCTCAAATCTGAAAATATTCCAGATAACCTTGAAAATGTGTTATTTGACAAGTTTTCTATGACTTCTGCAGAGTGTTGAGACAGCTGGCATAATCTGAACACTATGCAACATACACTATTGTTAAGTCATCATCAGCGTTAGTTTGCCAGAAGCTGCTGTTAAGAACTCAAAAACATTCCTCAAGAAGGCTGCTTCCTCTGTCCTCGCAGAAAGATACAATTATTAGTTATTAGTCAAGAGATCTCAGCATTTTTTTTATGTTCTGTTTCTGCTAAGAGCCATGCAAGGTGAAGAATTATCATGTAATTTTCCATGCATATCTCTAAAGTCGCGCCTTTTATTTTTAAAAAGGTTTAACTTTAAGACTCTGCTGCACCTTATGGCCTTGCTCTACAATACATTTGCACCCGCCACTGACTATGAGCCAGGCTAGCACTCTCTTGTACTACAGTTTAAGTTATTACAGGGATAAAATAAAAAATCTGCTGAAGTTGCTTTCAGTTTCTGTTCTCTTAGTTTGTTGCAGCAGTCTGCTATATGACGAGAGGTGTGGCTCAACTGTAATCTAATTTAAAAGAAGTCTGGCAACCTTTCTGTTCTCTTGGGCCTTTTGTTTGTCTTAAAAGTTGTACACATGTTTTCTGGGAAGGGAGATCATCTGAGCCTGGGGTTTTCATATGCAATATGTGTTAAATATTAATATTTGATCGACCACATATGCATATATTTTATAAAAAGAGTGCATATCGATTTGTTTTACTCTGAATCGCACTGTGCTTTCCACTGTATGAAACATGCTATTACGGTGAAAATAAAGTTTAAATTGTTGTCATGATTGCAGCCTATATTGCAGTATTTAAGGTTCTCTGTTTATGTGTCATAGCTCCCAGGAGGCCTGCTCCAGGAGAGAGATAAGCGGGCCAAGTGGCATGGCATCCCTACTCTGCTGCAGAAGCTCTACGAGAGCAGCCATCCAAACAGTGACCTCTCCCATGCCCACAGCTTTCTTAAGGTAACCACGCAGCACTGGTCCGTCCAACCGTGAGGTTGTGGAATTACTGGTTTTTAGGCACTTGTTGCTGAATGTTTCACTTTGAAATTACATGTGGACAATGGTTTTTGTCAGGTATTATCATCCCAGCTCTCCATGGAGGCCATGTCTTTTGTTACGGAGGACAGGAAGACCGCTCAGGAATCCACCTTCCCCAACACGTACACCTTTGACCTCTTTGGTGGAGTCGATGTAAGTTTGACATTCCTTGTGCTCGATGCTTTGTAATTATTGGACTCAGACACTGAAGCTTGTTACCTCTGGAGAATCCTTTTTCATGTGTAGTACAGCTCATACTGAGACACTGTAGATATAAAAACAGTATTGGCTCACAGCACTGAATACTCGTTTTCCTGTTTCCCTGAAGCTGCTTGTGGAGATCTTGATGAGACCCACATTAACTATGCAGAAGAAAAAACCCAAAAGTAAGTACATCACATCTGTGAATGTGTCTGCTTTTATTGGGAAGGTGACACTTTTTTACATGACGATAATTGACTTTAATTTCATGATACGTTTTGGCAATTAGACAAAGAGATCTGTGTTTCTGTTATGACAGTGAATGATGACTTGGTCAAGGACTGCCTTAGTGTTCTCTACAACTGTTGTATATGTGTAAGTATCCTATTATTTTTTGTACATACCAGAGAACTATCAGAGCTTGCTTCAATTTAGCACATGTATATAACTATACGTATTTTCTTTGCAGTTGGTTTGTGCTGTTAGATTGACTCAAAACAGGATAATTTTTTTCAGACAGAAATGATTTAATTAACGTGCAAATGTTCTTCTTTCCCAACATAGACAGAGGGGGTCACAAAGAGCCTAGCAGCGAGGGATGACTTTGTTCTGTTCCTCTTTACCCTGATGACAAACAAGAAGACCTTCCTACAGACTGCTACCCTAATTGAAGATATTCTTGGAGTCAAAAAGGTCAGAGTTGTACTTGTATTAAATCCTCAGCACGAGCATGTGAGCATTGTTTATAGCCTTGTTGACTCCAGACTTTAATGGCCTATGAAGTGACATGTGATTTATGCAGTGACTTATTTGGCAAGCCAGAGATCTTCTTAAACAATGGTAGTTTTATTTGCCCCGGTTTCTTAAAAGTCGCTCAGTCAGTCATGCTGTGCTCTGCTAGAATTTCTCTTGATATTCTTCAACATTTTAAATGGCATGTCACTACCTTGCTTAGCTTTGTATTGTAAAAAAAAGTACTCTGCAGTCTGTCTTTCTTTCTACATTTCCTCGAACACAGATGTGTTATTAAATCCTCTAAATGTTTAAATTATGCTTATCCATCAAGGTGTTGTGGTGCCTAGATGTGTAGACTTTGTGGACGCTCCAATTGTAGCTTGTGCATCTCCTCAAAAATTACAATGACTTAATTATCTATAGCTATCTCAATTATCTATACGTCAGAGCTTCGTGTAGATTGCAAAAATTGGGTTGCTTTGTGTTTTCTCCTTCATATTTCTGGCCCCAGTTGTGTTAATTGGTGGTAAAGACATCGAAGAGCAGTGTTACAAAGTGTATCCTCCTCAGACAGATAAATTCATATTTTGTGATTTAGCAAAGCTATTTCCAGAGCAAACCACCTCCCCGCTTTATGTCACAAAGAATGTTTAGGACACATAATGCACAACACTACCTGATTATTGCTATGGGCGACATGTCTGTATTATTTTCAATGGTTTTACAGTTGACATGTTAAATTCCTTTTTAAATAGCTACATATATGATATAACCTGCAACACCATGACAGAAGTATAATTCTTTATATAATCATGCTTTTCAGGTAGCTAATAAGCAACTAGCAAAGACATTTTTTGTTTTCAAAAACTCTTTGTAGCAATGGAGAATTTAGTGTATAAAAGCACACATGTCCTCCCTCCTCTGTGAGTGTTTTTAAGTACCCTGTTCCAGTTTTACAATGGCTTTGCGTTCCCTGTGTGGATTAGTAGTCCCAGAGAAGCTAATGTATGCGTCGGCACACCTTGCATGGATTATGTACCAGGCCTAAGGAAGACATCTTGAGAAAATGCTCTTGCTTCTGGTAACCTGTCCTCAGCATTTGTCATTATTTCAGATCAGAATAGATCAAAACATCACAGTGAATTCAGTCTGGCAAAAATATCACAGAGTGAGAAAACATACAGGACACAATTGACCCTTTATCTATTATGCTGATTGTTTGTCTGTTGTTAGTTTTGTAAATGAAAAGTCAAAATTATATTATGTTTGTTTTATATTCAAACTGATCCGTTGAAATATGAAAAAAAAAATGCTACAGTTTTAGCAGGTAGCAAATTCAGTCTGGGTCAATCTCATGACTTGTAAGTGTTACACGTCTGATTTCTCTCTGCCTTCAGTTTGGTAACAGTTCATTTGTTTGCATTTCTCAGGAGATGATCCACTTAGAGGGCATCCCCAACCTGTCAGGCCTGGTCCAAAGCTTTGACCAACAGCAGCTAGCCAACTTCTGCCGCATCTTGTCTGTCACCATCTCAGAACCTGATGTAGGAAACGACGACAAGCACACCCTGTTGGCCAAAAATGCCCAGCAGAAACGCAATGCTAGCCCCTCGCGGGCAGAGGTCAACCAGGGTAGGTTGTCTTCAGAGTACAGAGGTCAAACTGACTACATGATGTATTTTGTGCCATTGCAGTAAATTGTGAACGATCAGTACCATCACTATTTCTCCAATAGTAACCCTGCTGAACATCCCTGGCTTCATTGAGCGGCTGTGTAAGCTGGCCACTAGAAAGGTGTCTGAGGCCACTGGAGCTAACTTCCTGCAGGAGCTGGAGGACTGGTACACATGGCTGGACAATGCTCTGGTGCTGGACGCCCTCATGCAGATGGCAACTGAGGAGGCTGAACAAAGCAGTACAGGTGAGACAACAGTCATTTGTGCTGCCGCTTCCTCACACTGCTTAAATCTCATGAACTTTGATCAAGAGCAATTTTTCCCTCTTAACTTCAGAGTCATCAGATGAGAGTTCCCTGGCCACCAGCCCTCTGCGACATCGACTGCCCCAGTCCATGAAGATCGTCCATGAGATCATGTATAAAGTGGAAGTGCTCTATGTGCTATGTGTCCTTCTTATGGGCCGACAGAGGAACCAGGTACTTGACAGCTCACATCTGTTCCCTCCTTGAGATTTAAGCAGAGTTAAACGTTGCATTTCTCTGAGCCCTGTGTTGTGTCCCTGCAGGTCCACAAGATGCTGGCTGAGTTCCGTCTCATCCCGGGGCTCAATAACCTGTTTGACAAGCTGATCTGGAGGAAATACACTGCTTCAAATCATGTGGTGCATGGCCAGAATGAGAACTGCGACTGTAGTCCAGTATGAAGTTTTAACCCCAACACTCTCCTTGGAAACTGGTTTTGGGCAATTAAGTTTAACATAAACCATTAACATTTTTTATTCTTATTGTGCAGGAAATATCCTTCAAAATCCAGTTCTTGCGGCTACTTCAGAGTTTCAGTGATCACCATGAGTAAGTGACCCTTAATTCAATTACTGTGGATCTGACTTCTCCTTTTAAGTTATGTGTGTGTGGTTTAAAATGTGTTGCCTGTCTTTCAGGAACAAATACCTCCTGCTGAATAGCCAGGAGCTGAATGAACTGAGTGCCATATCCATGAAGGCTAACATCCCTGAGGTGGAAGCTCTGGTCAACACAGACAGAAGCCTAGTGTGTGATGGGAAGAAGGGCCTCCTCACGCGCATCCTCACTGTCATGAAGAGGGAGCCTCCAGACTCGTCCTTCAGGTCTGCATTACGGAGGACAAAGATTGAGATGCTAGGGTTAGGCGATCGTTGCTATTTTCATATTGTCCAATCGTGGTTGCTTGAAATCACCAATAGGCCGTCCGATCGGCGGGGGTGGTATGTAATTGCTGGCCAGTTCAGACCAAAGATTGGCGACGAGACGAAACCGTTTTAGAACGTTGCAGGGAAACGTTGCTGTGGTGTGAACTGGCTCGTCTCAGCTCAACTGAAGCCGGCTGATGGCGTCGCCTGCAATTCCCCAGTGGCTGGTTTTAGAATGTAGCCTAAGGCACGTTACCTGTTTTCAACAACCAATCAGCTCGTAGCAAATTCAGCTGGTCAAGTCGGTTACAAACTGTCAGCTGGTCGTAATGGCAGAGTGTCACAGCTGAAAGAGAGGATCACCTCATCAATTTCTTCAAGGAACAGCCGTGTCGGTATGACACAAGCCTCAAATTATATCCAGCTACAAAAAACGCCTGAAAAGCCGGAAGTTAGGATGGAAGTACAGAGAGTTGTTGCTATGGAAATGATGCACTGTCTTGTCTAGTTGCTTTGGTGCAAACGGGCAGGTTTCAGAACGTTGCGCATGTGTGTCCGGTCGGACATGCCGCTCCACCAGAAACGGCTCTAAATGCACAGTAGGGCACAGATTCTAGAGATTCTTTTTTATAACATCTTAGTTCTGATAGTAAGTTAGTTAAAATCGCCTTTTATAACGGCGTAGGAAAAACCGATCGTCCCTTCAATCGTCCATACACGATGTGATCGTCCATACACGATGTGATCACCAATCGGCACAAGCCAGTGAGATGCAGGAGATAAATGTTTTAAGTGTCAACGTTCTTGAAAGAGTCAAACATCCTCATCCTGGGGCACCAGGCTCTCTGCTGTTTTTAAAAAGATTTCCCAACATTTGTCTCTAGTTCTGCTTTTTATAACTTTGCTGAAACTTTCTTTTGTGTATGTAGATTCTGGCAGGCGAGGGCAGTGGAAAGTTTTCTCAGAGGAGCCACCTCCTATGCAGACCAAATGTTCCTCCTGAAGAGGGGACTACTAGAGGTAAAACTACAACTACAGATAGTTTTTCTCATCGTCCATGAAGAAGACATTGCACACAGATCTGTCCTTGATTTTGACTTCTCTTGAATGAATGGATGCTCACTTTCTGCTTCCATCCCTCGACAGCACATCCTGTTCTGCATCATAGACAGTGGCTGTACATCTCGAGATGTCCTACAGAGCTACTTTGATCTGCTTGGAGAGCTCATGAAGTTCAACATTGACGCCTTCAAAAGATTCAACAAATATGTCAACACTCCAGAGAAGGTCTAATTGTACACCTCATGTGTATTCTGGCCTAACAAAATAAAATTTGCCAACCATTTCTCAACTTGTGCAGTGGATGTGTGTCTAATGGTGTATTTTGATTTCTCTTGTGTAGTTTCAGACCTTCCTGACGCAGATCAACAGCTCTCTGGTGGACTCTAACATGCTGGTGCGCTGCATTGTCCTTTCATTGGACCGCTTTGAAAGCCAGACTGAAGATGTCAAAGGTAAACAGGGATGGAAAGTTTACACATGTATACTAGTTCATTAGAGAACATTTAAAGGAGAAGTTTCTGAAAAAAACATTTCTTGTTTTGGATTGATTGTTGAATTTTGAGAATTGGATTTAGGCTTTGTTAGGCCTGCTTTGTTAAGCCCTTTGGGACTTGATATAAGCATAGATACATTTTCTCAAATGGTTGCTGGTGTTTGACAAAATGTAAAATGCGATGATTTGTGTAAAACATTTATCCAGGCCGTGTTCTGGATAAATCTGAAATCACAATTTAGGTGTTAAATAAAGTCCCATTTACATGAGTGTTTTCAGATAATTTTCTATTTGAAGATCACAAATGGATGGAAGTGCTATTGTGATAAGAGGTCATTAAGCATTCATTTCTGTGTTCTGGATTTTTTCCCCAGTGGTGGAGGTACTTTCTGAGTGCTGCCTGCTGTCCTACATGGCCAGGGTTGAGAACAGGCTGTCCTTCCTCTTCCGACTCATCAACATCATCAACGTACAGACACTCACACAGGTCTCGTTTCATTTTCATTTTGTCACATGTATTCAGAGAAACTCCAAAAATAAGGAATTATTGGACTCACAAATTCAGCCAAATAAATAGAAGACTACTTTAATGTAAAATAATGTCAGCTACAATTAGCATTTTAATTGTTTTTTATTTGCTAGGAGTGTGTGCCCATTTCGATGCAAAATAGTTCATCACTTCAATGTTGTTCCTTTCTGCATCCATCCATCCCCTTTTCCCTGCAGGAGAATGTGAGCTGTTTAAACACCAGTTTGGTGATCTTGATGCTGGCCAGAAGAAAGGCTAAACTACCCTTCTACCTCAACGCCCTGCGGGAGAAGGAGTACGCTGAGAAGTACCCGGGCTGCCTGCTCAACAACTTCCACAACCTACTGCGCTTCTGGCAGCGCCACTACCTCAACAAGGACAAAGACAGCACCTGTCTGGAGAACGTGAGTAACTCTCACTCTTTCCTGTACACAATTAAAGCAAGCAAGTCAGCAGCAACATGTGTTGGTCTCCTCTCAGTGTCTACAGTTTACGTTCAGTCACTTTTCTGTCACACATTCAAAGCATTCTGACGGGGAACATGTATGCATGCTATGAAAAACAAAAGACTTTAACATTAGTACATTGAGTGCCGCTTCACAGTGACAAAGCACAGGTTAAAAAGGAAAAAAATCTCAGACAGAAATGCAGCTGAGTTGTGTTCTTTATAGGTAAGTCTTGCATGTTTGGAAAGGTGTGGACTGTTGTAGGTTAAACACTCTTTCCACTGCAGGAAATATTTCAAGATCCCAGGAAATTCCCTCTTTTTTTCCACTCAAGGAAACTGGTTGTGATTTTAGTGCCTTGGCTGTCGTTCATTTCCCATTTTCAAAAATTATTTTCTCACTACTAAACACTGCTTACTGGCAGGGTGCAAAACCAGCCTTTTTGTCCACCGGCCAAATGGCTAGTGAATGTTCAAATTCTACTAGCCACTCAATAGATTACCATTGTGTTTTTTTTTTTTGTTTTTTTTTTTTGGCAGGTGAGTGAAGCAAATCTACCAGCCACTTGTTGGTGATGAATAGAAAAATAAACTCGATGAGCCTCAGTTGTTCTTACTTGAATGTATACGTTTATTACAACACAAATCTGATATCAGAGAAGACCTTAGTACAGCTTGCATACATGGACACAGCCAATACCAAAAACTTTGGTACTCTTCATACACTTGTCTCAGCTTTATATGGTACCTACGCCTTGAAGAAATCACGCCATAAGGGAGGGGTAGACACCGATGTTGTACTGATTCTGAAAAAAATCTCCAGTATGCATTGGACCAGTCTATCTCGCCTATTGTATCCCACAATGCAAAGCGCTGGCGGTGGTTTGCCATTAACGTTACGTAAACTTTCACTTATTTCACCTTAATAGTCCACCAAAATCTTTTTCTGAACTAATTTGAGGCAAGAAATAAGGAATCCGGTTTCTGAATCTTCACTCATGTTAGATCTACAAGGTCTAATTTAAAAGTTTGTTCTAACTTTTCTAAGGCAAGGACACTACTTACGACTATCATTTCCCATTGAGGTTAGCGAATTGGCTAGCATTAGCTTGCAGTTTACTGCATACAGCCTGTGGTAGCTCATTAGCCGCCAGCATCTAGCTTTTCCAACAAATGCTGTTTAATAAACTGAGGAGGGAGGTCTGAGGTGCTGCAGTTGGGCCCTTTTTTGCCATTAGCTGTGCTATTGTTTACTTCCACTTTCCAAAACCGGCTAAGCCTGGCCTAGCATACTGCAAAATAAATCGATTGACAGTTTCATACAACATACTACTATGAAAAGCAGGGTGCAATATGTAGTACATACTGCATACTGCGTTCGTCAGTAATATGTAGTAGGCGGTTTTGAAAACAGCAGTGTCTGACTGACGGCCAAGACCAGATCTCATCCATGCTTATTATGATCTCCAAGGTCTTCATCTTATCTTTTACCTCCGGGTATCCAAAGCCTCCCAGCATAAAGCATGCCAAGTGTGAAGAACTCAGGGATGCTTCTCAGGTTAACTATCATGTCTTCGCATAACTTAAACACTCCTTTGTACCCATACATTTCTCCCACATTGAGGTAAAGCAGACTTTTGGTTGGTACTGGCCCAGCACCAAACAGCAGACACATAAAGTTAGCTAGCTGGAGAACATAGTGGAGCATTTAGCAGCTGAAGTTCCAGATATTTTTCTCAGTTAGGTAGAAACATTCGCCAGGTGGCCAGAAACACGACTCCAAATGAATGTTAATGCTGCTCCGCAACTGCCCAATGTGTGAATTGGCAATTGTTTGCTAACAAGTTAGCCATAACAACTTTATAAGGTGATGTCAGTGTTGTGTATTAGCTTGTTCTGCTGCCTCCAAGTGGCCAAAAATATAAATCATGGCTGCTTCAACATTAACCATGCTTCATAATATTTTATACACAACCCTAACCATTACATTGTTGTTTGTAGCTTCAATTTACACTGCTGTAGATGTTGGCACATGAAAACACAACGTCCATCTCTTTGATATAATCTCATTTTCTGTATTATTTGATGGTGAAATTATCAATTTAATATACAGTACCAGTCAAATGTTTTGACACACTTAAAGTGTGTCCAAACATTTGACTGGTACTGTATATGTAAGAGTTAGTACAGATCCAATAGACATCCAGGAATACAGCTAAGCTAGGCTGATTGACTTGGCAACTAATTGGTTCCAGTGGGTCAATTCATAAATCTAGTCAAAACCCTGATTGATCTTAGCTGTGTTTGTTTTTAATTGACTTATTGTATTATATTACTTTTATTATTTTTATGATT
This sequence comes from Macquaria ambigua, assembly GCA_008360985.2. Classification (NCBI taxonomy): domain Eukaryota; kingdom Metazoa; phylum Chordata; class Actinopteri; order Centrarchiformes; family Percichthyidae; genus Macquaria; species Macquaria ambigua. The sequence goes on from VMKM01000023.1 coordinate 869,773, forward strand.
TCTTATTTTATTATTATATTATTATTCTTATTGTGTTACTACTATGGTATTATTGTAATTATCACGATTGATATTGTACATTTTAAAATAGTTTTATGTTTTATTGATGCACTAAATCAAAATGATTTATATTGTTCTAAGTCCTCTCTGGTTTCCCTCCTCAGAGCTCCTGTATCCCCTTCAGCTACTGGAAGGAGACGGTGTCGGTGCTGCTGGGCTCAGACAGGACTTCTCTGTGCGCCATAGCGAGCTACATTGATGAGCCCTTCATGGATCTGGACAGAGACCTGCTGGAAGATTGACCTCCAGTGTGTGCACTCAGTGCGCCGGAGGGTGGGATAGGGCAGAGGGTTACAGGGAGCATGGACACCTAATGCTGGTGATGACTCCACTGAGCCGAGCCATCCAGGTGCTGTGTGACTGCGTTCTGGATGTCAAGACTCACCTGTTTGCCGTCTGTACCTTTGCATGGAGGCCGTCATCACAGATGTGAGGGGACGTAATTTGCCTGGCCGTCATCTTCTCACTAAGTTACCGTCCTCTTCTTCAAAGGAAGAGGGGGAAACCTGTATGCCCACCCCAGAACGCCCACATCGTTTAACAGACACTTAAGGGACCTTGCGAAATGTCACTTGCATTGGTTGTTTGCTTTAGGTGACATTCAAATAGAGCCTTTTATATAACCTATACAAAATTCTATGAAAGAAATATGTATGATTCAACAAATTATATGTAAGAAAAAAGATTCTTGTCACATGAACGTGGTTTGGAAATGGCCACCCAGATGTGCAGGTCAGTGGTGCGTCACAGGGCTGCCAGGAGTCACCGGCCTCACTCTGCCACTACCTACACACACTCTGTTGACTCCATGCCACTCCACTGCCTGACCTGTGAGGGAAACTGGTCACATTGGAGTCTTTGCAGGGGTCTTCTCAATGAACAGCATTTTCATTTAACCTGTATGTGGGTCTATTTTATTAGGTGGCTATTGTTGATTGGTGCTTTCTGGCTCTACTCGGCACATTTAGGTAGCTTGTGGGCCAGCTGACATGTTTCACCTACAACCATCCACTCTTTTGTGGCTTCAGAAGCTTCACCCAGGGACTCGTTTCTTTCCCAGGTTATTTTTGTTGATTTACTTTTGTCTTGTTGAAAACAATGGCTTTTTAGCTCTGGATAAACTGTAGAATAAAACGTTGCACAGATTACATTGTTTTTATTGTTTATTATATTTTAACACATTTGTTGATTAAAAAGCATCTTCATTTTGTAACAGAATTTGTATCCATGTTGTTGGAAGAGAATAAACTATGCAGGCGCTAGTGTTAAGATACCACTTTATTGTTCCAGTCCACACATAGTTGTGTAAATTAGCCTTCTGCCCAACATCATCAGCATTGGATTGAAGGTTTACCACTTTCTCTGGTTTCTGGTATTTATCAAAATCTTTGACTACAAGCTGAGAATGACAATCTTTCTATGTGATGGCTCTTTTTTGCATGGCACCACTTGATCTTTAATTTGGATAAAGATGAAGCAGTGGGCACGGTTGTGTTGATGATGTGTCCGTGGCCTGAATGTGCAGCTGTTTTGTGGAAATGGAAGATGCGGAGCCTAACAGATATTCGGTGTCTCAAATTAAATGGACCCAACCTGAGATAAGTACAAATGGATGAGCTACCTCATATTTTATCCTGACACCGGACAGAGCAAACTACTTCTAATGATAAGTGTACAGTTTTACTCCCAGCATGTCATGAGTCATAATACATGTTCATGTGAATGTATAAGGGCATTTCTACAGTTGGCCCCTGATGCCATGAATCACTAGTGCTATGCCGCCTTGGGATGCAAACACAAATGTCCTTCACACTTTGAAAGCCTTTTACTTGCTTTAAAGCTAATTAACCAGAAATGTTTCCTTTTTGTTTTCTAGCTTTCATTCAGCATGTCTTAAATCTCTTGATGGGTGTGCACATACTTTGAATTAGTTCATCTTTTGTGCTTTGCAGTGAAGTTAATGCAACTACACTTTTCAAGTGCTTCTGTTTCTCTGCTGGATTCCCGAGATAACTCCATTTGGTTTCTTAATAACATGATGTGTTTGGACACGATACATTCTTAGTGCTGATCGTGTGTTATCATTGATCCAAGTCTCTCTTATCACTCTAGTCATCCACCATGGAAGTCAATGAGGCTATTGGTATAAACACATGAATGTTGTGAGCGCTCTTCTGGAGCAAGAATATAAACAATCTCTGAACCCTGACTTCTGTAGCTTTGTAATCTGAACTTCAGAGAGTGTGATCTTTCTGTGTGATAAGAATTGGTTCTTGACAGTGTTGCTGTATGTGGTGTGATGCTCCTAGTAGGCCTTAGACTTCATTCATTAATTTGTATAGAAAATGGTGAACTGTTATCCTCTGGGGCAAGAACATGCTGCGTAGTGTTTAACACTTATTTGGTTTATATTTTAGATCCCTGATATTTTGACTTCATTAACTGGATATTTATGACGTAATGTTTATTATTAGACACATTTTGCAGCCAGTCCTAAACTCACGTTCACCAGGATCAACAGCATCTATAGCGTTTGTGTTGAAAAGAACGACCTTTAAGAGATGCAGACAGTGGATAATATTCATGGTGTAAAATCTAAGTTATGAATCCATGTTTTTTTCATTTGCGTTGGCATTGAATGATCTCACATGGTTGTGTTATAAATTCACCCCTCTGCACACTTAAGTCTTAATCTCTCACTAACTTTGTTTAACCATCAAACAAACAGAAGATTCATGTTTCGGTTTTACATTCTACTATAACTACTTCTGTAACCAACTTTCACCCTCATGTTCCTCCTCTAATGCTGGTATTGAACATCATTTTCCTTATTTAACAGCTGTTTGTCAAATTAATAATATAATAAATTCTTCTTTAGACCTTCTTTGTGGGACTTCTAATGTTATCTCATATTCACACTGAAAAAACCCGCCAAAACAGTCATATTTAAAAGGTTTAAAAGTCTTTATTTGAGTGCGTCTTCACAGTCGAGCACAGCTGTTGCAGCTGGCTGGCTGTGATATGTCTGGCCGCAGCGTTCAGCCTCACCACATCACTCAGCAAGCTGAAATACACAAGACGGAGATGTTTATTAGCAACCACATACACAGTGTCATAGAGTTACTCATGACCGCACTAGAGATCACATGAGCGGGCTGTGTGAGGTCATCTTCAACAGAGGATTACATCCAGTCCCTTCTAAGATTAGTACTTGTTATGAAGCCTGCTGGCTAATTTTAATAAATACTTCCAAAGGTCATACAATTCGGCAGCATACTGTAATATGAAATGCATTATGTATTTAGTTTACTAACCTTGCTACCTTGGTCCCGGGTGCGGACCCGGAGCTTGTTGACCTGCGTTTCGGCCATGTCAGCCCTCTCCTCTGCATCATCAAGCTCATGCTGGAGCTTCCTGTACTTGGACAGGTTGGTGTTTGCCTGCTCCTCCTGCCGAGAGGAGGAAACCAAGAAAACAATTTAGTGTACACTGAACCAAAGGGGTGCTCAGGCTCTTCAGTTATTTTTCCACTATATAAACCACTCCAGCTATAGTTAATGATGTGGTTAAGATGATAATTTACAAGCACAATAATACTAATAGTGGACTCACCGCTTCTTCAGTCTGTCTCTTGTAACTCTTCACCTTGGCCTGCAGCTTGTCGATGAGGTCCTGCAGGCGGACCAGGTTCTTCTTGTCTTCCTCAGCCTGCACAAACAGCACAGGGAGTCTCTTACCCTACTTTCAATTTGTAAAATGAAAATACATGCATTTCTATGTTACACCCCAGCATGCTCTATGTGCAAACAGGCTGGTGGTTTACCTGGTAGGAGAGCTCTTTGATTCTCCTCTCATACTTGCGTACTCCCTTCTGATACTCTTGGCTCTTCTTTTGCTCAGATTCCAGTTCACTCTCCAGTTCTTTGACCTAGCCATAAGATCAGAAAATTATCAGTCCACTCATTACAAATTACAAACAAAACTTGCTAACCATTACAAGGATTATCAGGTGCGACAGGGACGACATAAGCATTTAATCTGTCTCATCTCTCACCCTGGCCTCCAGCTTCTGGACCTGCTTCTTGCCTCCCTTGAGGGCGATCTGCTCAGCCTCGTCCAGACGCATCTGCAGGTCCTTTATGGTCTGCTCCATGTTCTTCTTCATCCTCTCCAGATGGGCGCTGGTGTCCTGCTCCTTCTTCAGCTCCTCTGCCATCATGGCTGCCTACAAATTCAGAGGATCATTGTTAAATGGACATTAAGTAATCTCTAACTGGACCAGAACCAACAGCAGCAACTTCAATAGGCCGCTGGCACAGCTTACAGTGGACTGTATGGAAGACTTTAGGTAAGATGGTTAATTACAGCAGAGATCAAATTACAGAATATTACAATCATAGTGAAGGCTGGAAAGTCAACCAGATTGCTATCGAGCTGTAGATACATTTTGAGTTATTTTGTAGTGTAAACTTTGCACTTTATATTTTGTTTATACAAGATCTTACATCAGTGATGGCCTTTTTGGCCTTCTCCTCTGCATTGCGGCACTCCTGCACAGCATCGTCCACCTCATTTGACAGAATGGACAGATCACTCTCCAGTTTCTTCTTCTGGTTGATCAGTCCAGTGTTCTGGGGCAAAAGAGTCGATTTCAAGAATCATCTCAGGATCAAAATGTTAGTTTATCTTGTTTCCAATATGGTTTCTTTAATTTCTAAATCTGGTAACGACCTGCTGGGATTCAATGGAACCTAACATACTGTCAATAATCAGAGCAGCTGAATCAGAGAGTAACAAATAGGCTAGAAAAGCTTAATTTGGCAGAATTTTTTTAGCTAATAACCAAGACTAGCTAGCTTGGAAAACAAAATACCATCTTCATGGCCGTCTACTGAAAGTAAATTACCATCCTTTAATAAGCTTATTTATTTAGTTTAGTTTATTTAACATACATGCACTGCAGGGTGGTTTTAAATGCATCTTTGTACCTGAGAGTGCAACAGGCTGACTCTCTCAGTGGCCTCGAGCAGCTCATGCTCGGCTAGCTTGCGTACACGGTCGTTCTGCTCCAGCTGAGCCCTGAGCTCCTCCACCTCAGCAGCTAGCAGGCTGTTGCGGCGCTCTGTCACCGCCACCTGCTCCTTCAGCTCCTCATTCTGGTGAATAGTCTCATCCAGCTCCAACTGAGTGTCCTGGAGTCACAGATCGTGTACACAAAAGATTTTATTTAACATTGTAACGATGGAATTTGTTCCATCTACTAATGAATCTGAGACATCAGGTAAGTTCATCGACTAGCTGCTAGATGACTCACCTTGATCTGAACCTGCAGGTTTCTCAGGAGTTTCTGGGACTCTGAGGCCTGCCTGTTGGCATGGCTCAGCTGCACCTCCATCTCATTCAGGTCACCCTCCATCTTCTTTCTCAGGCGCACTGCCTCGTTGCGAGACTTGGCCTCTGCATCCAAGGTGGCCTGCATGGATTCCAGTGCTCTCTGGTGGTTACGGCTAGAAGGAAAAAGACGTCACAGAGAGAAAAATTAGGAGGGTCCAGTTTGGATGGAGTGGTTGATGGGATAGAATCCCAGATCTGCTATAAAGGACGAAAAGAGTAATCAGTGAATCTCACCGAAGGTTGTCAATTTCCTCATCCTTCTCTGCCAGCTTCCTGTCAACGTCAGCCTTGATCTGGTTAAGCTCCAGCTGGATGCGGAGAGATTTGCTTTCTTCATGCTCCAGAGTGCCCTGAGACAGACAGACAGACGCTTAATGCTTGAAGATATTCTGTAGGCCACCTCTGTCAAAAAATATCCCAGACCACAAGAAGGAGGAAGTGAGAGAACTCAGCAAACTGCTTACTTCAGCTTCCTCCAGGGCAGCTTGAATCTCACTTTTCTCCATGTCCAGACCCTTCTTCATTTTCTCCAGCTCATGGATGGTCTTCACTCCCTGACTGATTTGATCTGACAGGTCGGCGATCTCCTCTGGGGAAGTAGAGATAGAAATATAGTTTATATTTTGTATAAAGTCAAGGTAAAACTAATGCTCTGTTTTAATGCAACCTTCTAACTGGGTATTCATGATGTGAGCTACAACGACAGGTACCTTGGAGGTTCTTGTTCTCCCTCTTGATGGTCTCCAGATGATCCAGGGTCTCCTCGTAGGAGTTCTTCAGTTTAAAGAGCTCTGTGCTTAGGCCACGAGACTCTTTTTGAGAGGTCTCCAGCTCTGACTGGCACTCTTCATACTTCTGTCTCCACTCAGCCAGCACCTGGAGGAAACAATAAGACACATTTTTACAGTGAAGTAAAAGTCACGAGTCAGCCTTGTTGTACATGGTACCAGAACCCAATCCTACCAAGTCATCAGATAACAAGACAGATTTCCCTTGAGGACAGCAAAAGCAATGTTCTGTAACAGTTGCCATCAGCTAATACCTTGTCAAAGTTGCGTTGCTTCTTGTCCAGGGCAGCAGCTGCAGCATTGGCACGCTCCAGATCAATGACAAGGTCCTCGATCTCTGTCTGGAGCCGATGTTTAGTCTTCTCCAGGGAGGAGCACTTGGCATTGGAAGCCTCCACCGTCTCTTCAGCTTCCTGCAGACGTGTCACTAGCTTCTTCCTAATAAGAGGCAAACAAATTTGGCACTCATTTATTCCAACAATAATTGCGTACCATTGATTCTGTAAGTGAAAAATGCATCTCACTCACTTGGCTTCCTCCAGCTCCTCAGTCCTCTGGATGGCGTCAGTTTCATACTTTGTCCTCCACTGAGCCACCTCAGCATTGGCCTTGGACAGAGCTCTCTGCAGATCAGCCTTGGCCTCCTGCTCTTCGTCATACTGCTCTCTCAGAAGATCACAGTCGTGTCGAGATGACTGCACCGCGTGGGCCAGGGCATTCTTAGCCTTAAGAGACCAATCATGATGGTGGAGAGCAGTTAGTCAAAACTGGAGGAACTCTACATTTCTGCAGAGGTAGTTACCAAATATAAACAACAGCTACTGACTGATGCAGTGATAAGGAGCTGACCTTATTCTCCTCCTCCAGCTGTTTCTTGAGCTCCTCAACATTCTGGCTGAAGGAGTTCTTGGCACGCTGGAGCTGGGACACCATGGCTTCCCGCTCTTCAAGCTTCCTGCTCAACTCGCCTACATGGGGAGGAAAAAAAGGTATCTGTGTTACTAACCGGTCTGTGAAATCTCTTTGTAAGATTTATGATTAGATGAAAATTACGTACCACTCTCAGCCTGAGCACGGGCCCTTTGGGTGTTGGTTTCGTTGAGCTGCCTCTGGAGCTCGTCAACCTTTGCTTTAGCCTCATTCATTTGGTCTTCATACAGACGACACATCTTCTCTGAAGTGGCCTGCAGACAAGAGATGGAAATGTCTTCTAGTTTGGTCCCATGCTATTTCTATCTTTCAGTGCATCTATCATCTTTTTTTCTACCTACCTTGGCCTTGGAGAGCTGCTCCACAGTAGAGGCCAGATCGTCGGCCTCCATCTTGGCCTCACTCCTCTCCTTCTCCAGCTTCTGCTTGACTCGCTGCAGGCTGTCGATCTGCTCGCTCAGCTCTGCAACGCTGTCAGCGTGCTTCTTTCGCAAGGCTGCCGCCGTGGCCTCGTGGTGCAGCATCGCTTCCTCCAGGTCTCGCCGCAGCTTCAGATAATCCGCCTCTCTCTTCTTGTTCATCTCGATCTGGGCTGAGGTGGCCCCACCAGCCTCCTCCAGGCGCTCGCTCAGCTCTTCCAGCTCACGAGCCACATCGCCACGCTGCTTCTCCACTTTGGCCCTGCAAGCCCGGTCGGCCTCCAGCTCTTCCTCCAGCTCCTCTGTACGAGCCTGGAGGAAAGCATTGGTCAGTTATTTTGTCAAAATGGTGTTTCATAACTGCTGTAATAGAGGTTAAGAGACTAGTTTCCACCTGTAGCTCCTTTATCTTCTTCTGGAGCTGATTGACCAAGGCTTGCTCATCTTCAATCCTTGTGCTCATCTCATTCATTTCAAAGTCTTTCCTGGTAGAAAATATTTGGCAGTCATTGTTAATCATTACATCTTAATAGCAAGATAGTAACACATTTTTCTGTGAATTTATGAAAGCTCACTTTTTCAGCTTCTCTTCAAGTTGCTGCTTGTCGTTCTCCAAGTCCATAACAGATTCCAAGGAGAGTTTCAGATCTCCCTCCAGCTTACGTTTGACCCGTTCCAGGTCCATACGAAGCTTCTTCTCTTGTTCCAGTGAGCCCTCCAGCTGATTTACAGTAGGAAGGTTGAAATTGTTACATGTTATAATATGATATGTCACCCCCGTAGACTAAATGATATAACAGTATATTGTTTTCCACTGCTTTTTTAGGTGATAAATAAACTTACATCATCTACTTGTTGCTCCAGCTTGGCCTTGGATTTGGTCAGAGTGTTGACTTTGTCTTCCTCTGCCTGCAGGTCATCCAGAGTCTGCTGGTGAGCCTCCTGGAGAGCTTTCTTCTCTTTGGTCAGCTTCAGGATGGTTTCATCCAGAGCTGCCATTTCCTCAATCAGGTTCTTCACCTGCGAGCCAGAAGAAGAAAATATATTTGACGCTTGAAATGAGAAATCAAAATCACATTTATTTTTATTTTCCCCTCTACATATAGTATACAATCCACTGAATGTGCTGGGGATCTTTCTGTGACCTCTTAGCGCCCTCTGGAGGCAACTCACTGCTCTCCTTTTCTAATTTCCTTACCTTGTTCTCAGTGGCATGTTTCTCCTTTTCCACTTTAGCCAGAGTGATCTCCAGATCGTCAATGTCTTTCTTCAGCTCAGCGCACTCGTCCTCCAGCTTGCGCTTCTTGGCGAGCACATTAGCGCTCATCTCCTCCTCGTCCTCCAGCCTCTCCATGATTTCTTTCACTTTGGCCTCCAGCTGGATCTTAGCTTTGATGAGAAGCTCACAGCGGTCCTCGGCATCTGCCAGATTGTCCTGCTCCTATGGGAGACAGGAGAGAAAGAGTATGTGTTCAGTGCATTCCCACCACTGTATCTTTATTTCCAAAAGCTGAATATGTGAATACATCAGGAGTGCCACTTACTGCCTGCAGCTGTAGAGAGAGGTCATTCTTCTCTTGGATCAGGCTGACCTGCCTCTCCTCCAGCTCCTTGCGCTTGACCTCAGATTTCTCCAGGGCCTCCTTCAGCTTGGCCAGCTCCTCCTTAAGAGAGACCAGCTCTTTCTCAGTGGCGGCGCTCCTCAGTAGAGGCTTGATTTTGAAGAAGAGCTTCATCCAGGGCCAGTGCTTGACAGCGTTGAAGGCCCGGATGTTCCACTGGATGATCATCAGAGCCTCCCTGAAAACAGGACAAAATAAAAGGAGAGAATGGAAGAGTGAGGATTTTTCTACTACTAAAATGTTTCTTGTCAGGTTAAAAATAAATCTAAAACGGCACGGAGACCAGCGATTCCCAATCAGGTATACTTGTACTCCAGGGGGGTATTCCTGCAATTGCCAAAGGGTACATGTAATGATTGTGGAGTAGCTCAACTAATAAAAACAAAACAAGTATGATTTGATTAAAAAAATATATATCCACATATTGAGTCAGCTGAAAACCCCTGACAGTGCGTGAAAAGTCTAGTTAACAAGCAAGCAGAGAGGTCTAAACAGTTAACTAAAAATATTGGATAAATGCTGAGCTAAAAGATAAGATAAGATAAATGGTTGAAACATCTAGTTTCTGCTACTAGAGGTACAAATGTTTGTGCTTCTACCAAACCAACCTAAACGTTGACAGTTCAATTGTATGAGAAAAATATTGTAACAATGTCCACTTTTATATAGTTAATAATGTGAAACTAACTCCCAGTTTAAATACAAATGAACACATTTGGAACATGACTGCTGGTGGTGTCGATGGAGCTCATCTGACAGGGCTGTGGGGTTACAGAGACACAAAAAGGTTGGAAACCACAAATGTAGACCACATGGTGCTTTAAAAGCAGCAGAAGTCAAGTTCAGATCAAGTAGGCTAAAGAGAAGAAGGTCAAAAAGATTTATTAATTTATTATTGGAGTTCCCCGTCTATTTATTTAGTTACTTCTCCTTGGCACTTAATTTTTGGCACTAATCCTGCAACTATCCTCTAACCTTGTATCTAATCATACACCGAGGGATGCGACATGAAATCATACACCTAATGCTGCTTTTGATGTTTCATGACTGTGACCAAACAGGGTTACCAGATTGATTTAGTCTCAGTAGAATGGCGTCTCACAGCCCTAAATATGGACCCAGAGCAGACTGGTCAAGGACTTCCTGTCAGTGTTTAGAGGGTGAGTTTGAGTGAGCGTGCACACGCTGGGGTGGGAGGTGACTGCATGAGGGTGGGGGGGGGCTGATTGCATTTTTGACTTGACTCCATGCCGGGTGCCCCTCAAAGGTGAGCGTCTGTGTTTATTTAGAAACTAAAGCCCTCTGTCCAATGGCCGACTTTAATCCTCTGTCACCCGCCACATATCCCACCAATGCACTCACTTAGAAGTACAGGCGCCGTGGACAAAAGGGGCCAGGGGCCATCGGGCACAGAGGGGGCGGGGGGCTGTATTTTTAGGGAGGGCCCAAGCAGCTGCCGCTTGACACATGTCGCCACCTGGCTCTGAGGACACCGTCAGCATTGTTTAAGTTAGAGAGAGTGGATGGAGAGAATGGCCAGAGACCTGCGAGAGGGGTGTGTGTGTGAGAGAGAGAGGGATGGGGCCCTCATTAACAGTAGGGCCACACACATGCCTGGTAACCATACAAGGGCAAGCACACGCCTCACACACGCCGATAACACTGCCCTTGCATGCCACGCATACTAGAGCGAGGAAGTGAACACTAAGGTATAGTGTATCACAAGCTGAAAGGCTCACGGCTGATCCTGTTGCTATTGAACCTGTTCAGAGAAGCAACTGTTCGGGGAGGTCTTTTTTTTTTTGTACTCATGTCTTCACCTTCCTGTGAGGTATTAAGCTCAAAGGCTTTTCCTGTGCCCATGAATACATTTTATATTCATTCAGGTTCACAAAAAAGGGATTATGTCGAAGTCACTTTGGTCTTTTTACCTCCTTTCTATCATCTTCAGCAGCAGCGCCCTCATGATTTTGCCACGAGCGGCGGCCTGCAGCAACGTCAGGACTTTGGCCAAACGCTCATCCCTCAGCTCTTCGAGGTGACCCAGCAGGCCTGCCTTGAAGAACACCTACATGAAGCCATGGGGGGAGGTTGTAAAATGAATCCATCACATGAGATTCAGAGAAGATTTTTTTAGATCACACTCAAAAAAAAAAAAGACCATCACACTGTGTTTCCAATTTTTAAATCATTTTTAATAACCGTATTGGGTGTGCTGGCTGATTATGCATTACACATCCTATGGCCTCCTACCTTTGTGTGTCCAAATCTATACTGGCTGTGGTCAATATCCAAGGAGGCCAGCAGCTTCTCTGCAGCTTTCCTGCTGTCCACAAACTTATCATCTGGGATGGCGTGGGGGTTCAGGATGCGGTAGCTGGATGAAAGAATAAAAGAGTGTTTCAGGACTGATTATCACTGTGACTTTTAGTCCATGCCATGATATCCAAAAAGTGATCCGAACACGGTCTGTACCGCTGTTTGAATTCGGCGTAGAGCATGCGGTTGGGAAAGCCCTTTCTGCAGATCCTGATGCCTTCCAGCACACCGTTGCAGCGCAGCTGGTGCAGCACCATGAATGGATCCATGATCCCTGCGGCGAACAGGTTTCAAACATGAGCCTAGTCTCATTTGTTCAGCTCCTGATGATGTGTGATGGTTGTGCTGTGTGTTACCTGGAGTCTTGGTCTCATTAGGGATGATGCAGCGAACAAAGTGAGGCTGGGTGCTGCGGAGGTTGGTCATCAGCTTATTCAGATTTTCCTGGAGGAAAGGAGAAACACCACAAATCAAGTTTTAATGACTAAATACAAAAACCTTGATTATTCTACTATTCTCTCATATATCACTCATTGCAAAAAATAACAACAAACTCTTCATGTAAAACGTTTTATTCTGCGGGACCTTTGTGTTCCTCACATGTGAAATCCTTGATGTAAAGGAGAGAGGAGCCAGCACAGACTTAAAGTGATGTTCATGTGATCATTGCCCTAAACATCACTGCAAGTCTTAACTGCCTCCGTCCCAACTGTCCAGTGATGCCTGCAATTTCTCACATCACACATAACATTGAAAGTTATTTGGAACAACCTCTGCATCAATGGACCCTTCGCCCCTGTGGTGTCAGTCTCACCTTGTGAAGCTGAGACACGGTCTGGAAAGAGGCTGCCTTCTTCCTCTTCTCCTTGCCACCAGTCTTGGGGTCGAATGCTGCGAGGTAATTAACAGAGTGATTAATTTGACCACCTTAAGGTGTCCCCTATATGGTATAGTCCTCTGCCAGAATCCTGTTTACAGTACCTATGTCTGAGCCGACATAATTCTCATACAGAGAAGCTAGCAGCTTGTTGGAGGACTTCTGGAAACAAGCCACCACAGTCTCGTTCAGTGGGTCTTTATTTTTGTCCAGCCAGCCAATAATGTTATATGGTACCTGTAAAAAAAAACAACAGGGAATTCTAAATTATTGAATTCTGTGTGTAAGAATAAATGTTGTAAGACTGTCTCAGGGCTTTAGTGAGAACACACTTACCACTCCGGCATAGTGCACCAGCTCAAAGTGGGCCTCGTACTTGCGCTTCTTGTCTGGCCGTGGCTTTTGGAAATTAGGCGACTTGCCGATGTGATTATCATACATCTTGGCTTTAAAGCTGTAGTCTGTGGCCTTTGGGAACATGCACTCCTCTTCGAGGATGGACATGATGCCCAGCGGCTGGAGGGAGAGCCAAGTGTTAGTCTAACACTCAGTTTTGATTGAACTTCATCTATTGTGGATACAACGCTTTGTTTACCTTTTCAATGAGATCAATGCATGCTTGAAGGTCCAGCCCGAAGTCAATGAAGGTCCATTCGATGCCCTCCCTCTTGTACTCCTCCTGCTCCAGGATGAACATGTGGTGGTTGAAAAACTGCTGCAGTTTCTCATTTGTGAAGTTGATGCAGAGCTGCTCAAAGCTGTTGAGCTGCAATGAAAGAGGAGCAGGTGTTCAGAGGAAGCATTATAATTGAACAGAATGAAACACACGAGAACAGGTCACGGAGATTCATCCTGCAGTAAAGCTAATTGATCACCATAAGAAAGGATGAAGCACAAACAGAGCACCTGTTGATATTAAACCAATGTATGACAACAGAAACAGAAAACCAGTGTGATGGTAATAGTTTTTAATAAATATGACTTTAATCTCTGGAAAATAATTGCAGTATGGATCAACTTACTTCAAAGATCTCAAACCCGGCGATGTCCAGGACTCCTATGAAGTACTGGCGGGGCAGGGAGGTGTACAGGGTCCGGTTGATCCGTCCCACGAGCCATTTGAACATGCGGTCATACGTGGCTTTGGCCAGAGCACCAACAGCGTAGTTAACCTACCGCACCCATGCACAAATACACACACACACACACGAGGAGGAATACAGCTGTCATTCACATGGATAGCCTCTGTTGCTTAGATACCAGATTCTAGTGTGTGTGTCGAGTGGCTGGTATATGGATCCACTGAGGATTAAGAAGCCGTCCCTCATCAGCATACTAGTCGTCCAGCAGTATGAAGTGAAGCTGAACGCACTGATTTTTTCTACCTTGTAAAGTACCTTTTACACCACAGTTCAGCTGTGTATTTATATATCTGATATGTTCAAATGTGCCTCATTTTCCACCTCATATTACAGAAAAATGATCTCATTCATTGTCTTTCAGATTAATAAAATAATGAAACAACACACAGACAGCAGACATTGTATCTCCTCACCTGTTCGACATTCTGTCCCTTCACCACATACTCATTCCCCACCTTCACCCTTGGGTGGAGGAGGCCCTTGATGAGGTCAGCTGAACTGACTCCCATCAGGTATGAGGCCTTGTCTGCACCTGGTGACCAAACAGGACAAAAAACAAAAAAGTCACAAACGTGCTTTTAAATCAAATGGCTGTTTTTTGTGCCCAATGTCTTGTTACTGGCTCTCACTTTCAGTGCCGTCAGCCTCCGCCTGCTCCTCGCGCTGCTTTTGCTTGAATTTCATGTTGCCAAAGTGCATGATGGCTCCGACTATCTTATAGCAGCCATACTTCTCATCGGGCAGGAAGCCAAGGATGTCCATGGCATGCTGTGAAGAAGCCGAGAAAAGTAATCTCACAACTTCACAAATCTACTTGATGGGCTGTGTTACAATGCAGCGCAATTTCTGTCCATGCAGGGAAAAATAAAAGCTCTCACATCAGTGGCCATCAGCTCCTGTCCGTCATCCAAGTTCTCCACGGTGGTCACGCCCTGGGAGCAGAAGTGGTAGTCGTACGGGTTGGAGGACACCAGCAGCATGTCTGGAACAAAGAGTTTACAGGATCACATGACAGTCCCGCAGTGGTACGTAATAAAACATCCAAAGCAGGCAGAATGACTAACCTAACAGTTCTGGTTTCTTCTGCGACATGATCTGGTAGTAGATGTGGTAGCTCCTCTCCCCGGGCTGCTGAAATATGACTCTGGATTTTTCCAGAAGATCTGAAGGACGCAAAGAAGAGTAACATGTTCATATTAGACTTGAAGCAAGAAGAGAAACACACGATGATGGTGAATACTATGTTTGACCATTAACTCACATATATCAATATCAGCCGAGGCTAGTTTGCCAGTGGGTCCAAAGTGGATCCTGATGAACTTTCCCTGATGTGGGAAAATGTACAAAATATATTTGAAATGCTCCAGAAACCAACCAACAAATAGCAGGAATATCAAACCCATTTTTTGAATGTATATACAGTATCCTTTTTTTAAACAGGGAATTTTCCAGGTACTCACAAAACGGGATGAGTTGTCATTCCTTAGTGTTTTGGCGTTACCAAAC
Organism: Macquaria ambigua; assembly: GCA_008360985.2. NCBI lineage: Eukaryota > Metazoa > Chordata > Actinopteri > Centrarchiformes > Percichthyidae > Macquaria > Macquaria ambigua. The sequence continues at coordinate 884,830 of VMKM01000023.1, forward strand.
GCCTCCATGGCAGGGTTCGCCTCAATGATCTGATCCTCCAGAGTCCCCTGGGAGAGAAAATTCAAAGTAAAATGTAAAGATGCCAAGTCACATTATTTTTTACAATTTACAGTTTATTTTCAGTCTTTGTTCAACATTATGTAGCTGCATTATTGTTTTCTGCAGCTTAAACTCACCCCTGTTTTAGTGGTCGGACCTTGCTGCAAAAGAATAAGGTGAGAAGCCTGTGAGTGTCGTATCACATAAAGCATGATTGAATCATGATTTTACATCCAAAGGGGAACATAATAACCAACTGGAAAATTAGATACTGGTTGTTAAAGCTGTAGTAAAAACCAATGGCCACCTTGTTTTATATGATGAAGTGTGGTGAACGCAGGGGAGAGAAAGGTAGGAAAAATGAACGTAAAACAACACAGAAAAGTCAAAACCAAAACTCAAAGCAAAGGGAAAGATAATGGAAAATTTGGTGCCAAAATAAAAAAAAATGGAAATGGAAAAGGGAAAAAGAAAAATCGTTTAAAAATCAATAAGAAAGCAGAGTAAAGTGGCTGGAAAGGGCTACACAACACATGAGGGTGAAGACTTAGACATGAATGTAATCAGTTCTCACATTCACCATTTTGACAGTGAGGAAAATGTATGGACACGGTTTAAAGGGAATACAGTGAAGGATTCCTGGGACCACAAAAAAAAAAAAATTAAGAAAAGAAAAACAAAATACAGCAAAAAAAGCTGGGAAACAAAAATATGGGTTGCCACATCAGCCTTACTGCTTTTTTGGCAGGTGTGTCCCCAAGAGCTGCCACAATGGCAAAATACTGAATGACACGTTTCGTGTTGACAGTTTTGCCAGCACCGGATTCTCCGCTATAGGAGTGTGAAAAAGTGCACATACAACAGGTAAAAACTGGTCACAAAACTGGTAAAGGTGGTGTAAATCAAAAGCATTACACTGCATGTCACAAAACAAAAAAAGTGAGGACTAGATTTCAAAGCTTTGCCGGAAAAAAGATCAAATTTTTAAAGTGGCTGTGTGTGGACGGTCTACATGTTAGATGGCTACTTATACAGTTACAAGCTGTCTGGTTCTTCACTAACTGGTGACTTGAAACAAGACAAAAAAACATATTAATTTGAAGAAGTTGATAGGCTACTTACGTGATGAGCATGGACTGGTTCTCACGATCTGATGAAGAGAAAATAACACAAGGCTTGTAACATACATATGACAGTGGGTATGTGCGTTTATATTTGGTATAGGCCTATGTATGTTATAATATTTTAGTATATGGGAACACTCACTCCGCAACATGTCATTATAAGCATTGTCTGCGATGGAGTAGATGTGTGGTGGCACCTCAGAGCGGCGTTTGCCTTTGTAGGCGGCGACCACAGGAGCTGTGTAGACTGGCAGCCATTTGTATGGATTCACAGTCACACAGAAGAGCCCGGAGTAGGTCTGATGGAACAGGACATGACACACTATTAACCCACTATGATACATCCCCTACAGCCAAAATGGCCAGTTCTGCTACTGACAGGTTGACATTGCTCGAGCTTTCAGTTGAACTCTGTAATTTAATCTGGATAATCATGCCTCTTCAGGGAGCATGGAAACATGGGAGAGGGGAAGTACCATCAGTCCATAATGGGATACTCACATAGATCATCCAGGCAGAGTAGCGTCTGCGCAGGTTGTACAGCACAGAGGCCTCGTTGAGGTGTGTCAGCATGGCCATGTCTTCGATCATGTCAAACTTAGGAGGATTCATCCTCTGGATGTCACTGTCCTTCACTGTCAGGGTCTAAAGAGATGGACGCAGGCAGACATGAGGAGGGGAACATGGGACTGTACTGTGCATATAGTGTTAAAGAAGAGGTGTCTAGTAGTTTAGGTTTTCATTCATTACTGCATATAGAGGGAGGATCACTTACCTTCCCATCTTTGGTTTCAACAATGACTTTGTCACCGCTGAGCTCCTTGATCTCAATCTCAATGTACGCCTCTTTTTCATCAGGGACCCAGGCTCGCTTCTTACCTAACAGCAGCAGAGGAAACAGCTAAACTCTCTATAATACAAATGTTGGCAGAGACTATTAAAAAAACTGATTGAAGAAATACACCAAATCATCACTAAATAAACGTATTACACAAATTGAATCTATGTGGCAAAAATATTAATCTCAGCAAGTGTGTTATTGAAGACGTTATTTAAAAACTTTTTTTATGTAGAACCTTTCAAAAAACAAGTTTACAATAGAATAGTGATCAATTGTACATTTACAACATTTTACTTTCAAAAAACAGTTAGGTGTTTCATTTGTTCCCAGAACAAATTATCTTTAAGTTATATTATTTATATATATTTTGCCATTTTTCAAGTCTGTTCATTGTTTCTTTAAAGACACAGCAACAAATGAAACTGCAATAACATAGGGGGATCTTCCATCAGCTGAATTTGTGAAATACTGAATCGAAACTGAATTCATATCATGTGAATATTTTTAATGTGATTTGCCCTACAAGGCTCCGCTTCTTTGAACTCTCCTTATTAGGCCTACCGTCAAAAGCGACGGTGTGCGCCGCCAGCAGCTCCAGCTCAGATTTGCGTAAAAACGGTGCAGCCTCCCCGAACTCCTTCGTGTCAAAGCGCGACATGGTGGCAACTCCTCGCCGGTCCCCCTTCCAAAAAAACCGGGCGCAGCAGTGAGACAGACGAGGTGAGGAATTCCTTTGGTAAGAAAAACAAAGCTTTGCGTTAGGGTCAGTAGTTCTTTATATGTTAAAGCTCTTTTTGTTACTTCAGCCTTCCATTATTGATGAAAACAATGCGTGGCCGGGAAAACACTGCTTGTGCGTTAAGAGCGCAAAGCAATCACCAACTGAAAGCAAAAATATAGAAACGAGTAGCGCGTTAACTGACACGTGCCAGCGAACGTAAACACTATTACTAGACTTCTGTAAATTAAATTATTACTCTACAAGTCGCTTTATAGGGCATGCCAACCCGCGCGTAAAACCAACCTACCAAACAAAGGAAAAAAGTTGTCCACTGACCTCAGGGCGAGCACAACGAAATAACAGCTTGGTGAGATGTGCCCTCCTTTATACTGTGTTTCTCAAGGTCATGGTCAGTGGACATTTGTCCCTCATTAGCATATGCCACCTCCTCCGACGCCTATTGGTGCCGAGCGCCTGTCTCAATTGACACAAAAGGAAAGCTACGTTTTTGTCATTGCGCTAAACCCAAGCCGGCTATTTTTGTATCCCAGTTATTTTATGCACTGTACACACTGCGAGGGAGTGGGAGAGAGTTGCATTAGGAGCATCCCTGTAGGGGGGGAATTTTTTCACTCCATAGATGTTGAAGGGCAGTGCATCATTGCCTCTACCAGGACAGGGATTTGTGTCCACACCTAGAAACAAAAACTGGAAAATTAAGGGAATATTTTCAGAAAAAACTCTAAATTACACACATAGGCTATTAAAAGAAAATGAAAGTTACAACCAGTAGTCTTAAGTACATAACAAGAATTTGGTTATTGTGTTTATCCACCCTCAACCTCCTGATAAACACAAATGAACTCTTGCCACTTCAGGTGACTGTGATGCTTATGAGCTCATGCTGGCCTCTAAGTAATAGCCCTGCAGCTTTTGTGTTGTTAAGTGCCAACAGGGATGTTTGCTATTGTGTGTGGCCACAGAGGATGCAACCTTAGAAGAGATTATTTCAGGAGCTGTGTGGCATTAAACACGTTACTATAAATACGCAACATTATATTAATAGAGGGAAACATGGCGCGTGGCTCCTACCACACAATAAAGTACCTCGTGTGAATTTAAAAGCAATAAACATGAGTGGCGATTCATCCAACATATGTGACGAAATGTTCTAAATGTGCTTTTAATCTTTCAGATTGTTTCTGCAAAGCTTTAGCCAGCAATATCTAGAGCTTCAGCACCTTGGGCCTCAGATGGAAATGTGAAGTATCTTGGTAACTAACCACCACTGATAGCACAGCGTGTTATATTGTCACACGTAGCTGATGTAATTTTGTGTATCCACTAATTCTGCCGTAAGCACTGCGCCTCTCACACCCGAGCTCCACCAGATCTGACCTTCAGAGCAAGGGGAGAGGTTGGTGCCTGGTATGAGAGCAGGGTGACAGTGCAGCACGGGGGGGAGGGAAAGGGGACCACAGTTTCTCAGAATAGACAAAGCCAGAGTCCAGCATTCCTGATAGGGAGATTGACTGTTAACTGTTGGCTGCGGCGAATTCTGCAAATACCATGTAGATAAGCCGAAGACGGCCGTCTGCTGCCAACTAAGACACTAACTTTTACAAACTCCGAGAGGCGACAGGCCTACTTGTTACATGACAGAAAGAGTTTGCTCTGTTTTTTCCCAACACACAAACACAGAGAGGAACAAGAAAACAAACTCCCAAATGGATGTCTTGATTTGAGGGGCGGCCATCTTTGTTGATGCCACTATCTGTTGCCGTGGCAGACCAAGAGGTGTTGCCGTGATGGCTCAAACTTTCTTGGGCATCAGTTAGATAGAGCGGGCCTGAGCTATTCTGGGACAAGGGGCTCTTCAGAGAGGCAGAGGCTGGTTTATGTACTGTGTCACTTGCTGCACCATTTGAAAAGCGGGCATGCTGATAACACATGAGGAGGAGATGAATCCCAAAGTCCCCAGAGCTGCTGGCTTTAAATAAGTCCACATACTCCGGCACGTAAACACACGCACACAAACACACAGTGAAGTGCATGCGGTGTTAGCGTAGTCCCCCAGCACATCTCTCTGCACTGCTATACTGCGACAGCTGACTTTTCAGAGCAACAGCTCTCCTTACGTCCCCAGTGTTCCTCAAAATCATTTAGACTCTAATGTGGCCCAGCCCATTAATGCTCATGTTTTGATTATTAGACATTTGTGCAGCTTTGAATTACCATCCTGTATAAAATGACCAAGCTGACGTCCAGCTGTAGGCCTCGGCCCCAAAATGCTGGGACTGAGTCCTCGGTCCATTCTGGGGGACTGGCCAGCCGACAGTTTGGTGATGTGCAAGCGAGGAGCCGACATTTTGGGCATCAAGGTTTGATCTCGGGGTCGGTCACAGTTGTTTTAGATCATCATGCACCGAATGCCAGCGGGCTTAGGCAGCGAGATGGAGAGAGATTGGGAATTATGACTGCAGTCATTCTCGGCTTCTGCACAGGTGGTGACTGATCATCAGAAACGACACTGACAAAAGGGGTATACCAAATGTTACTTCACTAAAATGAACCAACGGCTTGTAAAATTCAAATCCTTTTGTCATATTGTTTTTTTCAGTTGTTTACTCGTAATTTACAGCAATTTGAGATGCATTTCTTGTACAATAATAAGCAATAACAATAACAAGAACTGTACAATATATCTTTTATGAAATGAATATTTTGCACATCCTGCACAAACTGTTTTATAAAAGATATATTGTACAGTTCTTTCTTATTTTATCTTATTCTATTTTATAATATTTCTTCACATTTTTATTGCTCTATTTTATATTTGTATTCTTGACTTGCTTTTTCTTTTTTACAGTACTTTCTTTTTATTTGCTTTATTTTATATATCCATGTATATTTACTAAGCTTATTTATGCACCAACATACCAAAGCAAATTCATTGTATGCCAAGACCTACTTGGCAATAAATCCAATTCTGATTCTGATTGTAAGAAAGGTAATAAATAAGGTTTATCATTAAAGTTATTAATTTAACATTTAAAAATTAGTGATTGAAAAACACAAAAGCCAGTATATCTATCTCGTCTTTTTGTTGAGCCTCATGAAAACTCAGAGGAACCAAATCTGTGCACATATTTCAGTAAAAAACACCTTAGAAATGTTTCTATAACTGTAAACATTGTGCTTTGTGCGCTTTGTCCCTGTTTTTATATATTGTCTTGTTAGTCTCTTTTATGAACTCTTTTTCTTTTCTGTAAAAATAAGTTTGTCTGCATGGGAGAGCAAATATTAAGATCCCTATTTTGCTCTGTAGCAGTAACCTAAAAAAGGGGGCGGTGAAGCAGTGTTTCATTTTGGATCAAAGCATTCATCGAGGGAGATATTTCTGTAATCGCCTCGTGCTTGCCCACAATACCTTGCAGCAACTGTGTGGGCTCAGGTCTTAGCCGCCGGTTCATCAGAGTGGAGACGGCCTGACGCGTGGCACAAACACACTCTAAAGCCCCAATTACCCCTCCACACCCGCTCCGCCCCCCCTGACATCCACCCATACGCAGGCAACAATAACACACAGCAGAGTTAATCAGTCTTTTAGCGAGCCGTTTGAGGGGTTTGATACCTCAGCTATTAGCCTCTGGCTCCAGACAATACCCCGTCTCTCATTGTGCTAAGTTGTGGTCTGGGTCTGTGGGCCTGGCCTGCCCAGCCAGCCCTGCCCTCAGTATGCATGGCAGCCCTCAGCTGTCTTTCTATTTCAGGAGCATGGAGGCATACCTCGGCCCAGCTGGGGCATCAGAAACAATGGGCATGCTGCCTTATCCAAACACAGGCCCGCAGACAATCTGACGCACTCCAGGATCCCAGTGAGAGCCCCTCTGCAGCCCCTCCTGCCCAATAAAGCAGAAGTAAAGGGTTAACAAGGCAGCACAGACACTTAGACACATCACTCAGGAGCACGAAGGCTTCCTTAAACACACTACGATGAGCAATCCATTGAAAGGAGAGATACATTTGTTGTGTGATGTGTAATAATAGACAGGAATGTAGTGACGAGTAAACACAACTACACTCAGTTTAATTGCCTTTTTATTTGTAGAGTACAGCTGGGCAGGCTTTTAGGTTTTTTTGATGTGAATTGTTTGCTGTAGATCTTTGCAGGTATAGTTAACTAATTTAAAATCATTCAAAATTAGTGTCGTAATGCATTTATGAAAACTAAACTAATTTTCATTTGCATTGCTGAATATTTCCTTTTTGAGGATTTAAAAAAATAAGAAGATTATGGTGAGTTTATCGATTTACCATCACATCACTGACGTCAGACACTTTCATACCACTGTTCTAAGTGTTTTCATTGTGGATTTATACAGAACACTTCAGTTCACTCAAAGACACTCCATGTTTTTAATCTCTTGTATTTGGGCTCCAATGAAATCACAGTTTCTAAACAGCGGGCCATGACTTCAGTGGCTCTCCTTAAATAGACTTGGAAGGGAAACTTGTCTAGCTGCTTGGAAAGACCTTCAGTTAGTGACCTACAGCATCTCACTGTCAGGGTGGACATAGCTTCACCTAATTTACTGTCAGTCCTGTTGGGGGTCTGTTAAAGACGTCCAGGGATGCAGGTGGCAGTGCTCGGCCTCTGACCATAATTGCTGTTTAGACAGAGCTGCTGTCACAATGAGAGGCATTTCAGCGAGCCGCATGGCGGCTCTTTCACAGTTTGCACAGGCTCCGAGCCCCTAGTATATTTCCTTTATACACACGTGCACATGCATTCACACATACACCAAAGTGCATGCATACACACAAACATCATCACCACCTCTGCCACAGAAGACAACGTCACCTGTCGCCTGGGACAACTGCTCAAACATACACAGAGAGAGAGAAGCGGCCGACTGGCAGCACATGTGTTAAACCATCAAATTGTGAGTTCAATTAGTTCACTTGGTTGCCAGGCAGAATCTAAGCAAACTGACAGAGATCAAAGGGGAAATATCAGCTGAAGCTGAGAGACCTGAGGAGACCTGTGGCTCAACTCTCAAACAGGTCTGTAATAATGTGTCCAATAAGAAATATATATATATATAGATGAGCAATAATCGATTAACAACAACAACATTTTGGCTGTTAGATTGTGTAAAATCTCTCTGATTGATGAACATCCTCCTCCAACATAACTTGCTTTGTCTTTTTTGCAGAAAAAGCATATATCTTGCATATATTTCTTTAATTACTGTAATCAGAGTTGACAGTTCCATCACTAAACCGCCTGGAAAAGAGCTGCAGAGCATCCAAACTAAAATTCTTTATTATTGCAACAACTTTACAGTGCCCACTTGATGGATTATTCAGGTGGGAAACAACTTTATTAATGACTTAATGACTTAATTAATGACAGCCCAGATGGCTTATTATAAAGTGAGAAAACATGACCCTTCATTAACAAGTTACTCACTCTTTAATAAAATGTTAATAAGTTGCAGCCCTGCAGCTCATGTCCAGAGGGTAAGTGGATGGTTGGACAGTGCTTTCTGATTAATTTGCTTTGGCACTGTCATCAAATGAAAATCTTCATTCTCAAAACACTTATAAAATCCTCAAATCCATAGTTCATTTTCTCTCAACAGAACATGTATTTCTTGTTGCCTTTATAAAGAATTAGCAGTACAACTATCTTAAACAGATCCAGTGACACGTTGAGTTAGTCTCTCTGATTACTGCTTTTTCCACTGAACTGTATTACACTTACAGGTGTTCATTGTGTAAATCCTCAGATGCAAAATATTCTGCCATATCCTGTCAAGCATAAAGTTTTATGTTTTCAGGAATCTGAAGGTCAGAAAAAGCATTGATAACACTTGAATCTTTAATTTGAATCAGTAACATGTTCCTCCTCACATTTGAGTGCAACTTATTACACGTGATCAATTTTAATTTGGAGGTAAAACATCATGTTCTATCATTGCTACCACAGTTACTGAATATGGAGCAGGCGGACGTAAGAGAGAGACAACAGCCCTCTCATACAGAGGGAAGATGTGAAAGTATACTGCATGTGATGTGCTAGATCTGAGGGAGAGGTGGACACAGGGAAAGACACAGAAGGACATAACGGCAAAGACGCATAGAGGACAGTTGCACCATGTTATGTATGATAGGTCAGACAGAAGGATTTCTACAATAGTTCCATATATATATATTTTATGGCTGTGGTTCAAACTGCCAACTCTGTGATCAGTGGGCGGCCCGCTCTACCTCCTGAGCCACAGCCACCCTTAGAAAATGAATACCAATGTGAGTACTTGTTCCTTTAGGTTCTGTGGTACCAGGAATTAGAATCAGTTACTATTGCATATTTAAAAAATAAGTAGCCACCACGAGTTTAAAAAGAAGGTCAAATTATGACTTATTGGAAACTTCAGAATAATCAGAATCAGGTTTATTGTCAAGCAGGATTTCACATACAAGGAAATTGTCTTGGTGTTGTGGTGCATAACGGGCAAAAAGTGAGAAAAGAAAGTACTATAAAAGTCATAAAGATCCATAAATATAAAATAGAAATCTATAATTGAAATATATTCTAAAATGAAGAGCTGTACAGTGTTTACTGTAAAATGAAGAGGATGGAAAGTGCAAAATATTGACTAAGGAATGTGCAAATTTTCAAAGAATATAGAAAAAAGAATACAGGCAGAAATAACAACCTAGAGATTTGCAAAAATGTGCGTTAACGTGTAGTAAGAGATAAGAGTCTGTGTCAGTGGAGGTTCCAGGCCTTGTCGATGAGGCCAAGTGTCAACTTATCATCTAAGTTATAATTTGTATGTCATTTTTTCAGAATGTCTTTTTTTGGATGTTTGACGTGGAGCGAATCTATTGATGATGATAAAGGTATTTACTGTGTTGTTTGTTGGTGGTATAATGTCACCGTGTCACCTGGAGTCCTGCATCCTCACATTACAGACCACAATGGAAGTAAGTCTTGGACTTTATGTTGTCATCCTTGATGTTGTTGTAGTTGTGTGTGGTTTACTGCACTGTCTCATAATGTCAAATAATCTAAACAAACTAAAGCAAATCTGCGGTCCATATTGGGATGTGCATGTGGATGTGGGGGGTCTGAAAAATAAAAATGTTCGGGAATCCTGGTTTAAGGCGCCAACAGCTGACATACATCAGGGCATTCTGGGTTCAAATCCAGCCAAGAGCAGTTGCCATGTGTCATCCCTTTCTCTTCCTCCCACCTTTCGTGGATTTCTCTTTTTTACCTTCCCTGATGCAATCCGTTATTAAAGTTTTACATGAGGGCTCATTTTCACTTCATACAGGACAACAACTGTCAAGTCAGGGATCTAGTTTTCAGCTTTACCAGCAGAGGGCATCCGCCTCATCCCACCTAAACCCTCCTCCCCAGGCCTCTGAGAGATCATGCCAACATTTAACAGCTAGTCGGAGCTATGTGGGGCCCCAGGATGTTGAGCAGTAAGAAGCTGGAGCAGGAGCAGGTGAAGAGACTCCTGAGGGAAAGCCCTACGCTCCTGCTTCACTCTCCGAGACGTAACAGAAGGATCAGCTTGGCATTCAGAGGAGTGCTACTTCCCGGCAGCAGGCCAGACACTTGGACAGCTGGCACTGTGCGTGTCTCAATCCTCCTCTTCTCTCATACTGCATTTAGCGCACAATAAGACAGTGTGTTAGCAGTCTGTTGTCATCTCCTAATTGGCAGTACCAGAATAGTGTGAACACCAGAGATTTGAGTCGCAGGAGGAGTCTTCTTACCTGTGGCTGATGCCAGACCTGAGGTGAAAGAAACTCTTAAGGATTATTTGGAAAGAGGTGTCACAGGTCCTTGTGTCAATAAGTCAGTGAAAAGAGGACTGAAAATGTGAAGCCAGTTTGCCCTTTTGGTGGAAACTATTGTGATCCTGACCAATGCTACCCTCTACTGCCACACAGCATCAATCGCATGTCCCTACTTTTCTCTGAAACGTGCACATTACAACGCTGCCTTTATGATGACATTAGTTTTGACTTGAATTATATGTCTGCATCTATTTATTTATTTGTTTCTTTATTCATTCTGCGGTAGCCACACAATAATTTCCTGAAATTAAATGATCTACATAAACTTCGGAGATTAAAAGAGAGAATAGATGACTTTCACTTGCTTTGGAAGAGGAGAACTTGCTATTTGTTAACAAAAGCCAACACTAAAATAGTTTTTTCTTCACCTTTTGAGCCACAGTTCCATAGCAGAGGTCACCTTATGACACTAAAGGCAATAACACCTTAAAGGTGCAGATGTTTTTGCATACTTTTTTTTTTTTTGGAAAAGATTAATAAGTCGTTTGATGACATTTTGATGACTCCAGCTGAAGTTCATCATCACATGCAAGTCACAGCATGTAGACTGTTGTGCAGCTAGATTATCTCTACAGATGTGATTTATTGTGAAAGTACAAAGTCAGGCAAGTTTCTAAATATCAAAACATGTCAGTGTGAGATTAGATGATTAAGAACCCTCCTGTTTTAGGCGTACTTGGTCACAAAGCATTTTTTCTCAATGCTCTTTAAGTCTTGTAACATTGTTTAGAAAGTGTGTGCAACTGAATAACTGAAAACGGCTTTATCATCCCGTATTTGTTCTTTTTCTAGTAGCCAAGATGTTTATTTGACTTCAATTATCGTTTCCAAATCCTGCTTTACCTGGAGATGAAGATGTGGACCAAGATCTCACAAAGATGTGTAAAAACTCCTCTAGTGACCTTTGACCCCAACCAGGATGTTGACTGGATTGAGGGCTTGGTCAAAAAGAGGAGGGCTGAGGCTAATTCCTGACTTTACTGTAGCACAGCTTCCCATTAGCCTGCTAAAGAACACTGTACAGCAGTGACCTCTGAAGGTTTACAAGCACTTTTCAACTTCTTTTCGTTTCATCACAAGTCAGACCAAAATTGATACAAATCTGAATGTAATGAAGTGATTTGCCTCCAGGGTCTGTGATGCTCACTTATATAATTTCCAGTCATTTCTTAAAAAAGAAACTGGTGTGCAGTCATTGGATGTGACCTGAGGGGTGTAATTTGCTGTGTTGTTTAGTTTTATAACACGACAATCAAACTTATTTGAAACATATTAATTGTGTCAAATAGATTTTATAAAGCTGCATGAAAACATTTTATGTATCGTAATACTCACACAGAGGTACATCTTTTATTTGGGATGAGGTGTGGCCAGTGTTGAAAGTGATATCAGGATATAAGGTACCCAAGACATGTGTAGTGCTGTATCTAGGCAAACCTGACACAAGAAAACATTACAAAAGCAGGATCATTATCTTGTGAAAGTTCTGTTTGCAGCGACCAAAGAGCTGCTAAAAACTGGATTCCCCAACTTAGCGGCTGGCATTTGTTCTGAGAATTCAACTATTTGAGTTTAGTGGCATTAAATGGGTAATAATTGGACTGTTCACAATCACAAAACCCATCACAGTGACACTAGTAAAGCCAGTGAATCAAAAATAAGTTGCATTAGTAAGATATCTGCCTTATTGACACTATTCCTTTTGTATTAACCATATGAAAAGTGAAAGTAATGAATAAAAGAAATGCATATTTTATCATAAATATGGCTCAGACAGTGTTCAGTTGAACATAAGTGCATTACGTCTGAGATTTGGACAAAGAGATGTTATCCTAGTTGAAGAGGACACAACTGCACTGTACTGTTTGCTTCTTGGTCTTGATGTAGGAAGCTTGACAAGTGATTATTTGAAAATCTTTTTGTAGATGAATGCTTACCGTAGACACACCAACACACACACATGCACCGTCCCTGATGACATTTGGTATCGTTACAGTAATTGCACTTGTCTCTTGGTGCAGTGCTACATCCTCACCAGCAGAGGGAGCCGTGTTCCTGTACGTGACCAGGTACATCACAGTTTCGAATCTGCTCACATGTGGTCAGTTCAGTCTGAGAGGAAGCACAAAAGGAACCCTGTGAGTGAACTGCACCTTGCAAGCAGCTGGTTTTAGGGCTGACAATTTATGGTACATTAATATATTCTAAGCCAGCGTTGGGCTCATGTAAATATCTGGTACTTTCCTGTTTGTGTTGACTGCTAGAATAAAGCACCTAACAGTCATTAACAAGGTGTTTCTCTATGTTTCTCAATGACAGGAAGGGGCTATCTCATAGGAAGTGGAAGTAGGAGCGTCCCTCTCTTTCTCTCTCTCTCTCTCTCTCTCTCTCTCTCACACACACACACACACACACTCCCCCCATGGTCGTCCACACGCCTGCCCATCCTGTAGCTGTGAGCGGTGTGAGCCAGGAACACCCCCTCTCTGCAGGGCTATGGCTGCCTGCTAGTATTTTGGTAATCGTCATCCTCCCTGACCTGCTGGCCCGATCCTGGCGCCAGGAGTCTCCTCGCCTCCCCGAGCCGACTACCCCCGACCCCACGGATAATTCAGACCAGCTGTTGCAAGGTGCCTTGCCTACTCCCACCCACTATACTCACACTTGCCTCTACAGTCTTGAGTTAGTTTCAGGGAAGAAAAGAAAACAAAAAGCCAGGCTGTGGGCTTTTTTGGAGGCCTCTCTGTCTTTGCATGGGGTCTCACTGGTGCATAAAATAAATCCAAGTCAATCACAGGCCTGGTTCCTGCTCTGCAACATATCAGCACTGTGTCTGGATTTGATGTTGAAATATGGAAACGCACATTCAGTGGGTATTGTGCTGTGGCAGAGAGTCAAACGCTGATATTTGCTTTCCTGGTCCTTCACGGGTGTCACTGGCCTGAATTTCTCTCATTCCTCTAACCGTTCTGTCTTAATGAAGAGGAATGTGTGTCACTGTGAAATGCGAGTCCCCGGACAGAATTGAGTTTTGTTGCGATATGCCTCTGCAGAGCCATCTCCTCATTGGAGTCACATGAAGAGCATGTGCGTCCTCGATGATCAACTGATACTGTGAGGGGATTGAGAGCCATTGCCAAGGAATGTTTGAGGAGAAGGACGAGAAAGAAAAAGGCCTCAATTTGCTCCAGATCATTTTCCTCCTGTGTTGAATTTGTGTAGCAGGGAAGGAAGTGTTTTCAGTGTGTATGTGTGCTTCTTCTTTTGTATACTTGAGTGTTTTTGGCATTTGGGGGCTCTGTGTAAAATAAGGTGCCTCTCTGTCTATGGGCTAACCACAGTGGGACTTTGGGCCGAGATGGAGGGGAACCCCAAGCTTTTGATCCCCCCTCCACAACCCCAGCACTGCTGAGTAACGGCCCACAAGTGAACTGCGTACATGTATGTGTGTGTGTGACAGAGGTTTGGATTGTTTTTTTCACGGTGGTGGCGGTGGTGGTAGTGGTGCGGTTGCCTCGTAGAACAGCAGTGGATGGTTGTCAGAGAGGCCTGATGGAGAGGGGGGTGGGGGACTGGTACAAAGAGCTGTTCTGGTGGAACTATGGAGGAAAATAGTTCATGCTGCACTGGGATTTCCTGCCTTTGCCCTGGTTAGCCCCCCTCCCCTTCCCTCCTCCTCCTGTCTACGCACTCTGTTCCTGACGCCCTTCAGCAGTATGGAAACTGCTTCTGACAATATTTCAGCTGAAAATGGGTGAAGCAATTGATTTAATGAAAAGGACTGCGGGGATCATGGGGCGAGAGATTCAGCGTTGATCCAGACTTTTGCAATCAGGTTTCCATAATTCCATTTCCTCCCTTAATCTGTCCTCCTACAGTCTTTAGCGCGGATGAACAGTTTTGACTGTGCACAGTGTCTCATTCATGTGTCTCCCATTGACATGCAACATATCTAGATGGTGTTATCTGATCTCTTATCATCCACAGCTGGAATACACATTACCTCGCCCTGACATTGGTCCTGTGAATGGAAGCACAAGACAGCCACAGCGCTGCTGCTTGCTTTAAATGTAGAAAGGGACAGGTGTGTCACCATTTGGCTGCCATCAGACATATCGCACGGGTGTCAAAGAGGAGGTGGATGGGCATGGGGGGGGGTCTGGGTTTAATGTTTTAACCAGTCCCCTTCTCTTCCAGGGCTTTGATCTTAGGTGTCAGCGGCGGAGCTAGGGGGCATGTGTCACTCATTAGCAGTGTGGTGAGAGTGTGCAGGTTCGCAGGTTTTCCTAGTGTGGAGCAGAGTGGAGAGGATGCTGTGAAAATGGCTGCTCATGGGGTGTTCCTGCTAATAAACCCTTAGGGTGGCGTCAGGGCTTGGGGGTGGGGAGCTAAAAAAAAACAAACCCTGTAGTAAGGCAGTGCAGTTGACGTTCACTTTAATAACTGCCTATGTGTTGAGCATTGCTTTCATTGCTCTTTGCGGTGCACACACTTATGCTAAACTGATAGCACAGGAAGTCGAATAGAAGATTTCATTGAAAAGCCCCGCTGCCAGCACTCACTGTCTTTGGAGAGGAGGGAAATGGAAACCAGATGTCTGAGATCCACCGTGAATATGTCAAAGCTCTCAGACTATGTCAGTTCCTCTATGTCCCATTGGTGGACTGAAACATTTCTGCACTGTCATCAGTAATGTCTATAATACTCCCTCCCCGTGGACATCTCGTACAGTCTTGGCTGCAGCTACGAGTTGGAGACTCTGGTAAAGGAGCTTCACTGTTCCAGAAGATGACTTTTTCTCTCTATTCCTTAGGTTTCAGACCTCACCACATTCCTCAAATTTCAGGGTAACTTCCCATATCCCAAGGCTCAGTCGGGTGGCAAATCTCTCAGCACTTCTTTGTGGATAGATTGCTTTCTCTTGCTTGAGAAAATAACAAGCTATAGAGTAATGACTTAACAAGCAACAGGATAATGGCTTCAACATGTGCAGGACTGGGTGCCTGTGTCTGTGTGCATGCATAGATTTGGGATTGCGCGAGTGTTACTCGCCTGTGTGTGTGTGTGTGTGTGTGTGTGTGTGTGTGTGTGTGTGTGTGTGTGTGTCTATTGTTTGGGAACCAACTGTGCAGAATCAACTGGTTCTCTGTTTGGTTGGAGTTGTTTGAAAGCTGGACCGCTGATGAATAGATCGCTCTCCTCCAGGTCTGGAGCCTCGGAGCCTTTGGGGAATCAGCAGCCCCCGGTGCGTCACAATGACAGGGACGGCCTGTGGGGTGTCGGTGGGAGTGCCGGGTGTTTTCCATCATAACCAGCTGCTGTGTAGGCCTCCCACACAGAAGAGCACTCCTCAGTGTGTATGCTTGTGTGTTCACCTACGTCTGTGTGTTTGTATCTGGGGATGTTGGAGACGGTGTGACTGTATGTGTGGTGATTAATGACAATATGACAGTTGTCGTATGTAATGCGTATGAGTGTGTGAACATGAAGCAGATTGCTAGTGTTTACCATCTGTAGGAGTGTTTGATGCCATGCATCTGTTCCTGGTGCTCACTGCCTCAACTCTTCACTTTCTTTGATCTCCATTTGAACAAATGGGAAGCACTTGACACCTCAGCCTTCAACAGTGACAAACCAGACCCCTATTCCTGCTCCAAACATGCCCGTCTCTCATACCAGTGTGGCATTAAGACTCTGTGAACTTGTGAGGCTGTTGATGGGAAATGACATTCTACAGACGCTATCATGACTCAATTAACAATTCCCTTCCTGTCAGTGATATTCACGTGTGCGACACATTTAGTCATGACATGATCCGGCTTGCCCGAGAAGGTGATTCTCCCTTTCACACACACACACAGCTTTATAAGTTTCAACAAATCAAAACCTTGAAAAGTAAGAAACAAGTGGGGAGACAATCTGTTTCCCATCGCACCACCTGATGCTGTTTACACACTGTTACACCTTAACATGTCCTGACAGGTGGGCACAAATCTACATTACCTCTTTCATAATACTCTGTCAGGGCCTCCGGCAACAGCTCAACGTCCTTTTGCACCTTGTCTGGGAAAATATGCTCAGGTGCATTACAGTGTGGCAAACAGGTGATATTTCCTCCACTGTCAGGTGAAGAGGAGTTTTCTATGGGCTTAACATGTTTGTCTGTTTTTAGCCATGCTAGCGGCGTGGCTCTATGGATGGCAGTCTCGGTCTGTTGTTCTGTCTGTCCACCACATTCCAGACATTCATGGTGTCCAGATGATGAATTCTTATGACTTGGTGATCCCCTGACTTTTACTGTGGTGCCACCATGAGACATGACACTTTAATGTATTATAGTATAGTAATAGTTCTAACAACTATCAGATGGATTGCCATGAAATTTGGTACACGCATCCATGTCTCCCTCAGGATGAATTGGAATCCCTTAACTTTTCACCTAGCACCACCATCAAATCACAATTTTAATTTGAAGTACTCTGGTTTCAGCCCAAAAACCTGCAAAACCAATGACATTCCCATCAGTCTTAGCTGTACTTTGTGTTAACTTTAGGGCAAATTAGCAGATGTTAGAATGCTAACATGCTAAACTAAGATGGTGGACATGGTCAATAAATATCTGCTAAACATCAACGTGTTAGCTTTGTCATTGTGAGCATGTTAGCATGCGCACATTTTTAGCATTTAGCTCAAAGCACCACTGTGCCTACTGTAAGTAAAGCCTCACAGAGCTGCTAGCATGGCTGTAGACTCTTGTCTTGTTTGATTAAGAAGAGTCACATAAGAATCATTATTGTCTTTATTTTTTCATTCTGTTAAGGTCAGAAGGAAATCTGTTTTGGTTGCTTTTGTGTGCAGCAGACATGCTGCTTCCTCCTCAGCTCGCTGAGATGCTACACAAGAATCTAGGAGTAATGATAGTTAAGAAAGCTAGGTCAGGATACTCTCTGAGAATCTCTTGTTTCCTGTCCCAGGGTAGAAGTCGGGTTTATTTTCTCCCTCCCTCTCCTCCCCAATCCCTCCAGCCCCAGTGTGAGGCAATGCCCAGAAGGACACACAGAGGAAAAGCAGAGAGCTCAGGCGCCATCCATCCTTCTACCTCTCCCCCTTCTCCTCTCTCTTGCTCTGCTTCTCACTGGCATCGAGTCCGCAGCAACACATGTCTCTGATCAAGTCCAGCCTGCGTCATCAGTTAGTAAACTCCAGGCTCCAGGAAAACCAACAGAGAGCACATTCATAGCCGGCGACCCTGTGACTGAGTGTGTGATTCATTACTCTTTAATATGCACCCCCTACCCCCATCCCCTAACCCACCCGACCACTTCTCCAATCCAGCCTTGGGGCAACTCCACAGCCTGATCAAATCCATCATTAAGCATACTTGTGGTGTTACCGCTGTTGGCCTTCTTATTTACCAGATGCAGCAGTTGTGTCTCTGGCCTGTATGCAGCTCAGCAGAGAGGTATTAACTCTGCATTCTGACATTTACATCACTACTCTACAACACTGCAGAAGATCTTCCAGGGACAGGAACTACCACCAAATGTAGACAGGGAAAGTTATTAACACCAAACCATTAGTGAGTAATGAAGTGCTCTCGAGCAAGGTGACAGACATTGAGAGGTGCTAATCTTGGTGGAGGAGGCCAAGGAAGTAATCCATGAGGTGAGAGGTGCTTGGGGAGTACAGTTGAGGATAGGATGATAGCTTCAATGCGATCACAACTGCACAGTCTTTTTATTCTTAAGCATAAAGCATGAGGATGGCTCTGTTTCCATTCCCCCAGCCGGCTGCCTTTTCACACTGATCTCACTGTTGAGGTTATATTTTACACGTCACAATTCCTAAGTAACATAGCGATGTGGTCACACTTTATTTAGACTGTCCACCGCTGATAATCAAGTGACTGTAACATGTCAGTAAAATGGCTACTGACTCTCAGGTGATAGTCACAAGTCTACGCATATTAAGTGTCTATGTTATGGTTCATCTTGAGCAGGTCATTGACACGCACCAGACTGAACCACAGTCTGAGTTAAAGTAGGTGTCTGAAGGCTTTTCCTGGGAGAGTTCTCTCCAGGACTTGTGTGTCATGAGTGCAGGATGAGTCCTGTTTATGAGATGCTGACAGCTCCTTCCTGTCTCCCAGGCCATGAGCCCTAACTGCTGCTGCACCGAAGGCCACTCTGTAGTTCCTGGCCACCCAACTCCACCCCGAAAACTTGGCTAAAAGAGCAGCCATGGGTGGGACAGCTGATGGGGGGATGGGGCATGGCGCTGGTAGTGGCAAAGTGCAGCAGCGGCAGCAGCGGTAGGAACAGCACTTGAGCTCTGCAGCTCCTCGACCCAGGCTGCTTTTTTTGGGTAAAGTAGGCCAATGTAAACTCCCACTTCCTGTCGGCCTTGTCTCAGAGGGGGAGAGATGATCCTTCTGTGAAGAGGGAAAGGGCTGCTGCTCTGTAGGGACCGTTTCCACTCACTACACACACACACATACACACACACACACACACACACACACATAAATAGAAATACAGCCGTAGAGGCAGGCAAGAGAGTGAGTGGGAGAGTGCGAGCGAGTGAGAGAGCGAGGAATACACAAACACAGTGGGGTTCAGGAATGTTAAACACATGCTTTATGGCATAAATAGCAGCCACTTTTGGTAAATTACAGTGAGTGCTCTGGCACTGTAAAGCACACAGCAGGAAAACGCTCTCAGATTTCAGATCCAGGCCCTCCACTCTCCCCAAGGAACAAGAAGGGGAGCATGTTGTGTTTTCATTTCTCTATAAAAAGGCAGAAATAAGTACAGTAACTTGTGATGCAGCAAAGATTTGAATTGTATGAGTTTATACTGGCCTCACGAGACTGTGTCGCTGCGGTACTGGTGACCTCATAAGACTAGAAAGATAGAAGAAGGCAAGATGTGCTGAAATGTTGATCTGCATAATATAACAAATTTAAAAGCCCCTCACCTATTCTGGAGACGCAGCATCTCATCATTGTAGCCCACTAAAACGAGGTGATGAGAGAGACAACGCAGATGAAAACCATCAGAAATAGTCAAACAACAAACAAACTAGAGAATAAAGTTTAAATGAGGGACTTGTTGCCGTTGTCTTTGCTAGCAGAGCTAACACCCTCACCTCAGGACATACCAGCTGAAATGGTCCTGAGCTAACCTCCAACAGCTGAGATTTTAATAGCCCTTTTATCCAAGAGCATCCTGGGTAAAAGACGTGAGAACATAATGGCCAAAGGAGCCACAATCAAGGAGACTCACATTAGTTCCATACTGAACCTGGTTGGTGTTTGTGCACAGATGTTTGAGAATCTGTATAAGCAATTTCTATTGAAGTACTGTGTGTGTGAGATGAGTCACTGCTACATGCTGCAGTGGTCGTCCTGGCTGGTAGCTGTGAGCACATTTCCCTGACTCAGAAGGAAATAAGGAACTGTACCGTGGAACAGCTTACCTCACTCTGTGCTGGCCCAGCTAGGTCTCAGCCCACGCACACCAACTAACTGACTGACTTGACTGACTAGTGGCCTGACTTACTGACTGAAAGCGGAGGAGCCATGGGAACCTAAAGCTCCAGTCTGGGCAGACTCTGACTCACTGTCTAAACGGAGGAACAGGAGAATGTTGTACTTTCCCTAAGGAGGAAAAAAATACACACACACACACACTGCAATATAGCTTTGTAGAATTCCACCTTTAGCCCATTTCAAGAGCTGTAGTGAGCACATATGAATTCATGTTAAATCTTGATTGAAAACAGAAGTTGACTTTCACTCAAGTTCTCTTTTAACTGCACCCGCAAACACACACTCACGTTCACATATCCAGCCATGTTTGCACAGTGACAGAGAGAAGTAGATGGCAGGTGGAAACTGGAAGCAGGTGCAATCAGTTGTTACCGTCCATCACACAGTGTGTTCACCTGCACATCTGCAGTTCAGCTTCACCACAATGGTCAATACACTCTCCATGCCTAATATCAAGATACCGCTCAGAAATCTCCCAGTTAATGATCAAACAGACCTTTTATAACCAATGAATCGACTGCACCCGTTTCCACATTGCACCAAAAAAGATTAAACTGTACAAGTGTGGATTTTCTATGCTAATGCAAATGACAGAGAAAGTTTTAATAAACATAAATTACTTTATTGAATGACAATTTATCCGTTACAACATACAAGAAACAGATGTGAACAAGCATGGTACAAAATTGAAATAAACACACATTGCACTATAAAACACCATAAAATGTTTAGGAAAGTTAAAAATCCATCTTTGTACTGTCCATTTACAGGGTAATGATCACATATTAGGCAACCATGTCTCCATGGCGTAAACCTTAAAAATCTTTGGTCCCAGCCTTCTTGCATTTTAAACTGTTTGGCGAAAATTTCTACTAATACTGCTGGCAATATTTATTTTAAATCCACAAATACTAACTGAGGTAAAGAGGCACGTTTTTGGTTTCAAAAGTAATACAATTTCAAGGCAGAGATTCTTTTAAGTTACAAAATATGGCTTTGGCTGTTATTATTAACACTGTGGTAACCTTGAGTGCATGGCTTGCATTGTCATTAGCGTTGCAACGGTGCTGCAAAATGAAGCTTCTTGGAGCACAACAGACAGAACGGCTTTTCCTATCTCTGTAAATCATCAGATTAAAGAGAAGGTTTGGATGTAGTCAAAATAGAGGCTTAAAATGATCCTTACTGGTGAAAAAAGACTAACTGATGCCATTCTTTTGTGATGACATGCTTCCTCTTTTTTCTTAAGCAAACCAAGGGCAGTGGAAGTCACCTGCTATCAACCAGCGAAGGTCATGGCTGTAGCACCTGTTAGCACCTCGTCTATCTACACCACAGTACCAGGGACAGCTGTGTGTGCATTTGCTTTTGTGTGTGTGTGTGTGTGTGTGTTTTTTGAGGCACGCTGAGAGATTTATTCCACCCACGCACCCCTACCTCTCAGCAGCTGTGTCTAGGCCATGATCCTGAGCTGGCCAGCACCAGGACGGAGACAGGAAAGAACACCTCTTACCCCAATGAGTTCACTACATATTTGGTCTTTGGAATGGGCACAATAGCAACAAAGGGGCTGATATCAAGTGAGTGTCGGTATTGCGCTGTTCAGATTTGGTCCAGCCTCAAGACCTCAATCTAGATTGGAGGAAAAAAATCTGCTCCTCAGATGTTTTTTTTTTCACAGAGCAGAGAAGCTAAAAGGCTTGTAAAGTCAGATCCAATAATGAGGCTTGATTCCTTCCAGGTCTCTTAAAGCAGGCCATTTCATGCTCTTTGTGGCCTTACAGGTCATCAACAGGCCAGCTGGGCTTGTGTAGATCTCCTCTCCGTGGCCACTAGCCCTCCACTGCCCTGAGCTCTGAGCGGGTCCCCTCTGTCTCTCTCTTTTTGTGGTGTCTCACACCGTGGTGGAGCAGCACCCTGAGGAGCTGTGTTTCTGCAGTAACGACATGCGGCTGAAGGTGCGAGAGCAGATGCCACACTGGTACTTCTTCACCTCGGCGTGGGTCTGCAGATGAGCCCGCAGGTTGGAGCGGTCAGCGAAGGCCCTGTTGCAGTGGGGGCAGGAGAACGGGCGCTCACCTGGACAGAGAAAGGGAGGAAACGCAGGTCATATAACTTAACTGGCACTCCCTTTAGATGTGGCTATAACGGCCGTCCTCATTCAGTGACAACAGTCAGGCATCTCTGAGTTCACAAGAGCCTTCCATTAACACCTCACACACACACAAACACACACACACATTCTGAAGATAATGAAGAAGCACATGGTAGGCTGGTGGGGTCAGAGCCTGACTGAATTAGCATGATTCAATCAGAGCCAAATGAGATTAGCTTCTAACAAGTTGCTGCAGGTACTGAATGCTCAGTGATAGCAGAGAGCCTTCAGGCATTCTTTAAACCTTTTGTCACTCCTGTGTCCCCAATCTGCGGTCTTCCCCAGCAGCCGTGATAAGATAATTAGCCAACGAGTCATTGTTGCTGGGACATTAAACACAATGACCCATGAATGATCAATGAGCCCAGGGTCTACAGAGGGCTTCCCTATGTGATCATGTCTGCTGATCAAATGTTGTGCTCATCAAACTGATTGTCATGGAGATCCTGCTCCCTCACTTCACAGCCCAAATGATGAAGGAGTGACCTGCTGACTCACAATGACAGCAACTCAAATGTAGATTTACAGTTTTACAGCAACACGCACGCTGATTTCTTCACTCATGACAATGAGTAAAATTGACATTTAGCAGATGAGGAAGATAGGGTAGAATATCTTTAGACATGGTTCTCACCTGTGTGTGTGCGGATGTGGCCGCGCAGCAGCCACGGCCTGGAGAAAGCCTTTCCACAGGTGGTACACACACAGGGCAGGGTGTGTGAGCGGATGTGCATCTTCAGGGCCCCGAGGCTGGTGTACTCTTTGGGGCAGTGTTTGCAGAGGAAGGCTGGCCTGGCTGCTGTGACGGGGGCCTCTCTCTCCTCCTCCTCCTCCTCAGGGGGACTGATATGAGGCATAACGCCGGTGCATTTCATCCGCTGGCGAGGGGCATATGTGTGTACGGGTTCAGGGCTGGGGGGGTCTGAGGTGCGTCCTTCGTCCTCCTCTCCACAACTGCTGGCGCTGCTGCTGAGGCTGGATGGGGAGCTGAGGTCCAGGGGGCCCGGGGTGGCAGAGGGCTCTGTTTGGGAGGTGGGCAGGTAGAGGGCGGGGAGGACACTCAGGTCCCACACCAGACTTGTTGTGAAGCAGGTGGCAGAGGAGGTGTTGTCCCCTGATGAGAGCTCAGCAAGAGGATACCTCTCCAGTGAAGTGTCTGAGACAGAAGGGAGAGGACGGTTCAAACATACAGCCAGTATCAGACAGCACACCAACAGTTCAATGATATTTGATTGAATTATAGCGCAATAGACAACAAACTCACCATCTGAAATGTGTTTCATAAGCTTTCACCAACTACACCTATACTGTCTGTATTTATTTTGGTGATAAATTCTTGTTTTTCTCAGCTTTTACTGAGCATTAAGCTGGAGCCATGGGAGGGTTTCATGGGCCGTTTCCTCCCACGTATTCACAAGAGGTTGTAACATGAATGGAGCTCTGTCTGGTTGCAGAAAGGGGGGAAAGTGCATCTAACGGGCCCCGACTTGAACGGGGAGTAGCCGGGTTTGTGGTTGAACCAAGCACAAAAAGCACAAAACATTGTATTTCCAAAATGTAGCTACATTAAATAAAAGTTTCCAACTACACTTAAGAAAACAGGTGGTTTTCTATCTAGTTTGCGCATTGGATGCTTTTATAACTCATACAAGAAACAAAAATCTTCTCAACTCACCATTCTGACATTCCAGTTCACTGTAGTTTGGCTTTTGTTTAGCGAAGTACTTTTTGACCAAGAAAGATCGAGGCATTGTCCTTGTGAGTGTTGAACAACTGTGCGTAAAAGTATCCTGTGGTCACGACGCACAGTTTCTACAAGAATGAGGAAAGAAAATCAAATCGTGGTCCTCGGATCCGCAGGAAGCAGAGAAATGTCCTCCTAATAGTCCCCGAGTTAGAGTGGACTTGAGCAGACAAGTGTGTGTGCAGCTTTCATGCAGAATGACTAAATGCTGGCCTCTGTTCTGAAATAGTCTGACACAGGCGGTAGGGGTGTGCTCGCCCCGAGGGCCCTCCCCACCTCCCGTATCACTGCTCAAGTGCGCAGGATGAAGCCATCACGCTCACACTTTACAACAACAAAAACACGAGCCTCGCAGCGTTTACACGCAGAAATCCATTGGTGTTAACCTGCAGAGAAGAAAAGGTGAAGGAAGGAACAGTAGCAAATGACTGTGGGCTAATTACTGTATGTAAATGGCCGCGTGAGTGTCATGAATTATAATCACATACTGTGGCACTGTGTGGTCCAATTATTCAGATATGTAGATACCTGGAAATGTGATTAAAAAAGAAAAAACAATTTACCAGTTCTATTGCATAGTTGAATTCAATGTGTGCTGAGAAACAACTATCAAACTGTCCACTGCAGCCTAAGGGACAGGTCGCCAGTCTATCACGGTACCTAACACAGTCAAACCTATGTAACCCTAATCTGCATGTCTTTGGTTAACTTTGGGCAGTGGCCACTGACTTGTTCTCATGCAGTCAGTCATCAGTGTTTCCCCCATTTAGAAGGGAGTTAGGTCTGAACATAAAAACATCATGAATAAACATAATATTTCTTCTAAACTGTCATTCTCATTACATTACATGTTAAGAGGACCGTAAGGATCAGTTTTGATTAAAATCATTGCTCTCAGCACTGACTTTTGTAAGATGGTTTCTGTGTTAATTTGGTGGCGTCACAGTGTCATGTCATCAGACTGTCTCAGGTTTACATCCATATAACAACGTCAGTAGAGCAACTGCACCACCTTCTGGAAGAAAGTGAGTAATGCTCTATGACCAGTTCATGCCAATGAACACTGGGATGCGCTGTTACAGAGGTTCACAATCAACTGTGAAATGACAGATACAAAAGAAAGTAACAAGAAGTGAGCATTTTATATGTACTTATTATTATCTGTCCCACAGGCCTTCTTGTTCTCTGAACAGCTACGGTAAAAATCAATTGACTATTTTTCTCCCACTGACTGTCCACTCCTCATCTTCATTAAAACATTGAAATATGGACTGCTGAACTGCAATATTGTGAGGACTAATACATTAGGCTATAGTAGTCAAGACATCTTAGAAGGATTAGAAATGTCACAACAACAAAAGAATAACTGGAAATTGGACAGGATGCCACAGCAGATGAACTAATATGACATATATAAATATACACTCACCACTGTGTTCTACAAGTATCCTCCAGGAATAACATATTTAGCTGTGTGCATGCTGGAAAAAATAGTGTGAGGGCTGCAGGGAGATCTGTCTCTGTCTCTAAGAAAAAAGCATCATTTGTGCAACTTAGTCCATTTTTAAGTGATGCTTCAGGCCACTGGCCATTTGTACAGCTTACAACATCAAACCTCAGTGCAATGCTCAATTCCATGGCTGCAATGTTATTCTAATGTGATTCTACAAATCAGAACTAGTCTTCCCGTACAGATCTTATCATAAAGCACTATGGCCTCACAGCTAGAAAGTGAAGGTTTCATTTCTTTTTATGGAGTTTGTTTGTCTTTTCTACCATAGCCCAAAGACACGAAGGTTACTCTCTCTGCACTGCCCATACAAGTCTGAAAGTGAATATGCATAAGCAACCCAAAACGTGTTTGCATTGACTTTTTGCTGTCTTTTGTTATAGTTTGCTGTCAGACAGGGACAGGGTCCTGACAGAGTCATGTTGAATTTGAATTTTTGTCTTTAAATTGTAAATGACCCTTCACCTAGAACAGTATAAAGACACTTTCACAGAGCACTAATAACATTTACACATTTAGTACACATGTTAATATGCAACTCAGACTGATGTACTCAGAGTTAGATTTTACTCAAGCTGGCCCCCGTTGAAAGTGAATAAACCACTAGGTAAAGACAAAGACATATTTCTGTCAAGGGGCTTTTGTAACACCCTGTAAATACAGTAGGCCAACGATAATTCGTATCAAAAGCCGCTGAACTGCACACTCAATGAACATGTAGCCTACAAATGTATCAAGAAACATCAAGTTTCAGTGCAGTTATCCGATGAAAAGGACGGGCATCTCACAAAGTACTTCCGTCTTCGCTACGAGTGTTTTGTGTGTTTAAACGGCCTTGACGGAATAACATGGTATAGTTAACGTTCCTGTGACTATTCATCAATAATGCAGTTTAGACAGCTGGGCAGAAGTTCGTTCGAAGAAGCGATGGATATGAGTGAACATAACATGAATGGACTTGGGATGGGAGTTGTCTTGACAGCAATGTTGGAGCTTTCCTGGAATCAAATCAAACCTCGGCCTCTGATTGGTGGTTTGCCCCCGGTGGGCGGGGACATGGGCGGGTCTTCTGTTGTCTGTGATCGGTTGAAGATTTGAAATACAAAACAACAGTGTTGTTCGGATAACAGTTATACGCGTTCATAGGCTTATCAAAAAAAAAATTGAAATTACCTGTGAAAATTTGCAAGTTGACACTCCACAATGGTCTGCGACTGAAACTGAGAAACACTAACAACAGGTAAGGTCACTGCAGCTAATAGAATACAGAAATGTACGACAGCGTACGTTAGACAATAAATGCCACCTTTATCATAGTTGCTGACATAGCGACACATTTTGTTCTATTATTATCTCAAAATTGGATTTGATGTGTACTGCTGGCTGTCACTGATTGTCTCAGTTTAGTTAGCTTGCAGCCGTGGAAGGTGTAACGACATATTACTGCAAACCACCGAGGAGGCTTGAAACAATCTATACAAACATTTAAATTAAATTCAGTCAGTAAGGCATGTTTGAGTTGATCTCTGTTGCTGCAGTAGTGTTTTTAATCCTATTATTTCTGTCATTACTTCTGTGGTGTGTACCTCACTGCATGACAGTGAGTGTAAACACAACACAACAGCATTACCGTTAGTGTGCACTGCAGGAAAGAATTCAATGTAATTTATTGATAAGTGCAACATGGAGCCATCTCCTATTGAATGGTGCAGACCAGGCTTGGCACTGACAAGATGTTTGATAAAAGGAGCCCCTCCCCCACATATCTAGAGACAGATGGACCATAACAATGAAATTCTGGGGGAGTGGGCATCATTATTCAAACCACTGTATTAAAAGAAATCTTATTGGACATCCTTGTCAGCTGACCCATATTGCTTGAATTTTGAAAAATAATAATGAAGGAAGGGTCTCTTGGCTTCACTCACTCCCAAACAGTCAAAGAGGGATTAGAGTTTGCATTACTGAAGGCAGCTATGAGGCTATATGAACATGTATATGATTCTATGAGCCAGTATTTTTCTTGTCTTTAGCAGATAAAGACTCTCGCAACACCTGAGCTTCCTGCCGAACAAAGACAAAGACAAAACCTCGAGAGAAGACAAAGAGAAGCCTGTAATGTTCAAAACCATCACCCGTCTGCTTTTTGGGGGAGAGGAGGAGACCCCTGAAGATGTCAAGTCTGGAGAAGTAGTGGAAGAAGGGTGGCTTGTTGTCAGTCATCAAGGTCAGTCATGAAGCAAGTTATTCTTATATTTAGAATATCTGTAATATAACGATAGTGTTACAAAAAATGGCATATTTTCTGGATCATTCTGGTGTTTTCATCATTTCAACTTTAATCTGACACTGCTGTCCATGTTGATGAGTGGAGCTTCTTTTTGACAAAGTAGGGCACTGGCAGTATGGTTGAAATGATTCATAAATCATAATCTGGCCTTTTATGAAAAGTCATGCTAAGTAATCAATATGTGATGTTATGATAGACTCATGATGCCAGTCAATTATGCCAAACAAACAAACACAAAGAATGACATCTTAAACAGTTTATGCTGTAATACCTCATATGCAATTTGGTTGTATTTCCTAATTATTTATTTACAATGTAGTATAGCATATTGAATAATTGCTTTTTATTTAATTTATATGACAAAACTCCATTTTATCTCCACAGAGGCAGTTTCAGCAGAGAACCAGGGTGCAGAGCTGACGGACACCCAACCATCAAACTCTGCTCTTCATGGAGACACAGTTGCAAACATGGAAACTGACATCAGGTGAGGGAGCAGGGGGGAACAACTTTATTCCAATTCCATGTAACTTCACATTAACGTATACTGATGAATACTGACTCTTAAGTCTGTTAGATTCACGTGCTTGCTTGTGTTTCTCTCCAGTGTGTTAGATCCAGAGCCCACAGTTCAAAGCAGCAGGACCAGCACCACCAGTCGAGCCATCACAGGCTATGTTACTCAGCCTAAAGCTTTGGTAGGAGTGACACAGTTAACCTGCACCCAGAAGGCTAAGGCCTTGGCAGACCGACACCACATGTCTCGTAACGCCATTGAGCGCCAGAACCGTGTTCGCCAAGGGGTCCAACATTACTCCTTCCACCTCCAGCAGCCAGGACATCGCAACCTCAGCCACTGAGGCTCTGGTTGTACAACCGCAAACATTAACCAGGAAATAATCTTACAACATGCATAACACTTGTTAAACACATTCTTCACATATACACATATTTTTGTCTTGTGCAGATTTAAGCTATACATCTAATCTTGATGTAACCCATTACAACACTTGCCAGCTGTTACCAGGTAATAGGCAGCTACATTATAACTCATACTGTATATGAATTTGTAATGAAGATGTTCACCTCATGAAATGAGATACACCATGTTTTCTTGTTTGTGTGTGCATGTGGATTTATACATGTGGATGAGAAAAGTGCAGCCTATGCAAAATGTATCCTCCAACATTTTGGATGAAGTGATGTGACTTGTGTATTGACATGCATTTACCTCTATGTACTTGATTTAAAACCTTTTTTTCTACGGCAATAAAAATGATGACTTTGCAACTTTTGCTCCATTTATTAGTTAAATTCTAATGTCCAAATGACAATGAACTGCTCACAGTTTGACAAATGCACATGTTGAGATCTCATTGGTTGGGAGGTAATTGCACCGGCTGTGTTCGATTACATGTTAAGTTGAGGGAAGGGTGCAGTTTATGGACTTTCACAATAAGGAGGCCTGCTGTGTTCTTGAATTAACTTAGTCCTTGAGTGAATACAGTGAGGATGGATGTTTCTCCTGAAACAAAACTTAACCAGCAGTTAACATTCAGTTACAAAAGCTTTGCTGGTTCCTCTCAATTGGCTGATGGCTCATCACCAAGTGACTTCACCTGTGACTTGAATAAAAACCACGGTGAGAGGCTACATTTATTTAGCATAAATGGTTTACAATCCTAGCTCTCAGCAAAAAATTATGTTGCTCTATTCCTCTCCTGATTTACACCTGCCATGATGCTAATTTGCAACACTGTAGGTGTAAATCACCTGATTAGATGTCAAGGGAGAAAACAGGCAGGATCTTGAGGACCTGGGCTGAAAACCATTAAATTGCTTGCAATCCCAAAACATTTCCGCTGTGGTAAAAGTTTAAATTCTGTTTCCTTTCTCCTGCCACAGATCTCAGCAATCTCCCACAAGAGATCCCTTTGAAACAGCTGGCCTGTGGTAGCCCAGATTTGTTTGACCGAAGCCTGTCCAACCTCAAAGAGACTGACAAGGACTTCTCCAGTCAGGGCACATTCATACCTGTCTGTGCTGTATTTATCACCTTTGCCATTGGAGTGACCATCGCTCTGATCCTACATATTTACCTCAGGGGAAGTTTGGTATGTCATGCCATATAACATACACAAATATTACCACAGTTGCATTGTTTATCCTCATTACAGTTACTTCTCAGGTGGTTGTAAAAGGTGCGTTAGTGTCAGATCACGAGCGCTGCACTGCGCTCGGCCAGAGAGTCCTTCGTGATCATGGATCCAGTGTGGATGCAGCCATCACTGCCGCCCTGTGTTTGGGTGTTGTGCATCCACACGTGTCAGGTGTTGGTGGGTATGTGACCGACTTATTTTTGATGTCAGAGTAAAAATATACATAGATGTGTTAGATCACAAATTCATCCTTTTGCTTATTCTCTTCCTGTAGGGGTGGTGTGATGCTGGTTCATGACATCCATAAGAATGAAACCAGGGTGATACATTTTCAGGGAACTGCACCTAAAACACTTAAAGAGGAGATGCTGCAAAATGTTTCAGAACTAAAGGTAATATAAAGGTGGGGAGGGGGCTACCATTAATTATTTTTGATTTTATTATTTAGCATATATAATCTTCACCATTCAGGCAGGTCTGCACGTCGGGGTGCCAGGCATGCTCAGAGGGTTACACCATGCTCACAGCCTGTATGGGAGGTAAAAGAGTTTTTTAGATAAAGTGAAATGTATCTGGTGTTTAGTCATTTCTTTTCTACCTTTTAACATATCTTACCACAAAATCTCTGCAGCCTATCATGGGAGGATGTGGTCACTCGAGCCGCTGCTGCTGCCAAAGAAGGTTTCAATGTGTCTTTCAGTCTTGGTGAG
Organism: Macquaria ambigua; assembly: GCA_008360985.2. Lineage (NCBI taxonomy): Eukaryota > Metazoa > Chordata > Actinopteri > Centrarchiformes > Percichthyidae > Macquaria > Macquaria ambigua. The sequence continues at coordinate 915,557 of VMKM01000023.1, forward strand.
TCAAACCATCCCTCTTTATATTTTCTCACTCAACCACTGAACTCATAATATGACATGACGATGTGACCTGAGGGTGATATACCAGGGTGTGCAGTGGCGTAAGGTAGTTATGATGGGCCCCAGTGCAGTTACTAGTAATAAAGCACACGTACCATTAGGCATGTACTGTATATCATTTACCAACAATGTGATTTTTACAGTTGAATGATGTTTAGGCATGACTGCTCGCTCTGCTTGCAGATGTGAGTTCTTCTTTAAACACAAACATGTAGGCACCAATACCCCCCCTCCCCGACACACACACACACACAGGCCTTTACTGTCTATATTTAGGCCCCTGAGGATGTGACTAATTTGTGTACTTCTACAGCTGAGGCTATATCAAAGTTAAAGGGTGAGCAGCTATCACAGCGTTTCAGGGACATGTTCTTCCCACATGGTCAAGCTCTGCGTCCTGGTTCATTTCTGAGGATGCCCAGTCTGGCTGGAGTCTTGGAGGCTGGTCTGTCGAACTTCTGTGATGGGAACTTCTCACAAGAGATAGAGGATGAGGTGAATGACCTCCACACATTAAGTGGGTTTGGTTTCATGGGCAAAATTATAAGGTGAAATTTGCATTTTGTCTGGGTTTATCAACTACAAACATTCAAATATCAGTGATGTAACAGCCTTTTCTGTGTTTTCATACCAAGGTGCAAACTAATGGAGGAGTCCTGAGCACATACGACATCTGTAACTACAGTGTGCAAGTGGAGCAGCCGGTGGAAGGCCTGTACAATGGTAAAGACTAAACTTTGTTCAACAATAGGCTGAATAAATGTGTTTACGTTCTTGATACCTTCATCTATATTGTGTTACTCTTATCTCAGGATTTATTACTCAAGTTCCTCCTCCCCCATCAGCTGGTGCAGCACTGATATCAGCGCTCAACCTGTTGGCGGGCTTCCATCTCGATGAGAACAATAGCACGGAAAATCAAACATACCACTGGATTGCTGAGGTACAGGATTGCAAAGCTTAAATAGCACAATGTTTTTTTTATATTATGGTCTGGTTGAAATAGTAGTTCTCCTACATAAAACTGATTTGTTTCTCCCTGTTAAGGCTCTGAAAGCAGCTTTGGCTATGGCCAGTGGTTTGGGTGACCCTAAATATAACTCTTCAGTGACTGAGCTGCTCTCTGACATGCTGAGGTAAAACTACATTAAAGAATCTCAGTTGTGATTAGGGCTGCAACTAAAGATTATTTTCATTATTGATTTTTATTAACCAAACTAACTCCAAATGTCCTCTTTTATCCGACCAACAGTCTAAAACCCAGCGATATTCAGTTTACTATTATATATGACAAAGAAAAGCATCAAATCCTCACATTGGAGGAGCTGGAACTTCATTTGTGTCATAACTGACTGACAACTCTACTGCACAACACCAAACTAACTAATCAGTTTATCAGGCATTTCAGTAAGCTTCCTGTTAATTTTCTCTCTGCTCTTGCTAAAATAGTAAGGATCGAGCTGAAGTGCTTCGCCAGAGGATCAATTACTCCCGTACGTCTACACCCAAGTCCTACTCCTCTGTCCACTCCCTGCAGACAGACCTGATGGCTGGAAAAGTATTAGTCATGGGACCAGATGACCTCGTGGTGTCAGTTGCAAGGTGATGGTGTTACTGGCGTACAATCTGACAAATGATCACAGCAGGAGGATATGCGTGGTATGTGCTGCTGGGCACACTGACATTCTTTTACCTTATCTCTTGTCTTTACGATCTCGCAGTTCCTTGGGCAGGCCATTCGGGAGCAGAATCATAACTCGGTCCGGCGTGATTCTCAACAGCCTCATCCTTGACTTCTCCTGGCCAAACAAAACCCGAGGGCAACTTTTGACCAACCAGGTGCATTACCATTTAGAAAGCTGCACCCGAGTTCCAAAGTATTGTTTTAAAGATGGCTCACTGCTTGCCATTTGTGCTGTAGAAAAACAGAGTCCAGCCAGGAAAAAGGCCATTATCGTCTCTCATGCCCACTGTAGTGGTGCCAGCGTGGCCTAAATGTGGGATCTACATGGCACTGAGCAGTTCAGGTGGACAACAAAGTTTGAGTGTGATCACTCAGGTTTGATCACTTTACATTATAAAGGTTTGGATTCTGATTCAATGGAAGATGTTAGGATTTTTAAACGCAAAACACATTTACAATTTAGGCTTTTCGTGTGCTCTAGGTGTTGATCAGTGCACTGTCCTTCCATAAAGAGAAAAATGACAGCCATCCCCAACTTCAACCCAACAGACTTCTTGTTGACCGTAAGTATGAAACGGTGTTCAGTAGTTGACCTTTGCATTTATTGCTGACATTAGTCATTTGTTTCCTATTAGTAATTTCCTGCTTTCCAAATTCTACCTCATAAGCTGAGTTTCCAGAAGAGAGTGCACAGTTTTTGCATGAAAAGAGCCACCTAGTTCAAAGAGTGAAGACAAACTCTGTTGTCCAGGGGATCCTGAGGAACAAAGATATCATCACGGCCATAACAGTACCACAGTTATCTGATAGTTTATTGTAGTTTTATTGTTCTCATGAACTTTACTATTGTCATAAATATCCTCCAAGGGCATATTATAAAATGGCTGTGTCTGGATAACACTGTATGGTGTAAGTTATGGTTGTTGCTCTCCAATGTTTGACACTCTCATGTTATTGTGATCACCAGCCAACAGAGGGCAGTCCTCCAACAAGTACTTTCTATTAAAGGAGGTAAAATTGTTTATCCATATGAGTTGTTTTAAAACGCATTAAAGGGATAACCTCCTCATACTTGAGCTCCAGTCTGATATTTTGTAATGGATTTTCAAATAAATTTGACAACAGATAAAGGTTTCATGCTGGCTGATGACGCGTAGTCTTTGTGTATATGCGTGCTGAAGAAAATAAGGGCTGTTATGTAAAGCTGATGTGCAGTCAAGATACTGTCAGACATTCATACCAACTGCACAACAGGGTAGGACATGTCACATGTATTAAGCATGTATGCAGACAAACATGTCACTCAAAATGTTGCATTCTAGACATTGGTTACTGTTTACTTTTCTCAATATGTGTCGAGCTGGTTTCTTTGCAGCTACTGGTCAATAAAGGTCATGAGATGGATCTTAAAATGTGTCACTACATATTATGCAATAATATACAATGCAGACCGATTTAGAGTCAAATATGGATAAGCCAATATTAACACAATATTTATCCAGAGAGCAATATGCATTCCCCTAAAGAAATACACAGGGAGGATATTTGGAAAGGAAAATGTTGAGCTTTGTTTAAGACGCAGAATAGATTTAATCTAGTACACTTTTGGGCCACTTGTTGCACATTGATTCACAGCTTTGAGTGAGTTTACTGGTATCTGTGCATTGTCCCCAGCAGTGGTCATATTAATGGACAGTTGCTGCACGTCAAATTTGCAGCCACTTGCAGCTGAAAGATGTAGTCAACAATTTCCTCCCGTTTCTTATCAAGTCTGCAGTCATGTCTTGTTGCGGAAATCTCGTTTAGAGGGCGGAGAAATCGAGCTGCCAAGTGGGTGTTGTCGGTCACATGGCAGGTCAGTATTTAAATCGCCTGCAGGTTCATTTACCTAAAGCTACTCAGTAGAAGTCAAAGAGGAAGATACCCATCGCTGCTTCAATCACCTGCTTTTGTGGGCAATTAATTCGCTTAGCAACAGAGGAGTTACCTGTCGCGGACTATTGCTCTTGGCAAATAAAAACAGTAAGTAAGCCAGCAGTGTCTATGTTTCAAAGGCTAAACCGACTCTTTAATGAATGTTAGTTTTTAGAAATGTGTTAGTGTAACGAGCAGGTCGGTTTGTTTATTTAAACAGGCGGGGTATCCCATTTTCAAGCTAGCTCTCGCAGGGACTTGTTGGAATTGTGTAAACTATTATTTTTTTTACAATATTCTTGGATACTTAATTGTTCCAGTATTGCTAATTGTATATGCTAGTAATTATACGTTTGTTTCATGGTGTTTGTATCGTCCGTGACACAGTGTGTAGGCCTACTGTTAAACAGGAAATTGTGTTTTTATTCGAAATTCGTGTGTAATTTATTTTCTCCCAACTTTGTAATTAAGTTGCCTAGCCAGTTGGCTAGGAGCTGCTGTTAGGCTACAATGTCATAATGCGCTCCTGTCGTATTTCTATAGGTTAACTGCTTCTATAAGCACAGAACCTGCTTCAGAACTATTTAACAGACTATACTGGTGGAAATAAAGGGTTTCAATGGAGCCCAAAACTGAAGTAAAGGAGAGGTTTTTCATCGTGATACGCGGGAAGTCGAGGAAAGGCTTCTGCCGAGGATGTATTGGCCGTGTGGAGGCAGAGACGCAGTGTGGAGAGCTGATGGGGCTGCTGTACTGCGGTGGCAGCAGCGCAGCAGGGAGCCCCAAGAGCGGAGGCATCGTGAGGAGGGAGGACACGTACCCTCTGACCCGCCACCAGGCCCAGCTGCTGCTCTTCGTTTCCCCCGCAAGCAAACGCCTGGAGCTGCTGTGTAACCCCCAGCTGTTCTCAGCCATCTGTGAGCTGTCTCAGGATGACCTGGTGGTGGTGAAGCACAAGAAGGGACACCTGCCCGGGCTGGTGAAGAACCTGATGCAAATTGGGAGGAAGGAGAGCAAAGATGACCTGCACATGCTTGGCTTTGAGGTGGAATTTGTGGTGGGTAAAGTTGTTTGTCTGGTTTAACTATTTGCAGCATCAAAGTGTGGGTGTCTGGGGTAAAGAACAAGGTGGTAGTGGCATAGTTATAATTCAGGTTTTTCTGAATCTAATAATTGCACATACACACTAATATAATCTCAAGAAATGTATTGAGACAAGGATGACTATATCATCTCCAGTGATCTGTGTGTCTTTAGGCAAAGTTAAAAGATTGCAAGAGATACTTGACTATGTCATTGGTGCAAAATGTACAGAGTGTTCTGTACATCTGAGTACATAGGAGAGTTACATATCTGTTTTTCTTTGTCTTCTGTGTAGGACAATGATCACAATTTGCCATCCAAGAAACCTGTTCCCCTGCCCCTGTTCAGTGCTGCAGACATCGTCCAGGTGGTCCCATCCTACGCCGTTCCCCTCGGACTGCGCTGGAAAGACGGCCAATGTGGGAGTAAGTAAAGTAAACTTTAGTAAAGTGGTCAAAGTCACAGCTTGCCTGCCTCTTTCAAACTCAACATGTGCCACAAGATACTTGGTGGTTGTGTCCTTGAGTTTATCAAACTAAATCCCCCTTTTTAAAAAAAAAATAAGAAATATAAAAATAAAACTGAATCCTTTTTTGGTTTGAAAAACAATCTCCATCCCCCTCCCCTCCAATCAGCGAATGAAATCCTGTCTTTGAAAGTTCTGAGAAAACACTTGTGACTCCAGAGGGGGCGCTTAAGAAGCGGTCCCAGTATACAACTGGAAAAACCGGTCCTGTTTCTCTGGAATGTAAAACTTCATCACATGCTACATGATTCTTTTGCACATTGTGCACTCTGAGCTGTCTACATACCTCATATGTGGACCTGTGCAGTGTTAGCCGGAGGTCATTCTGATGAGGCAGCATGACAAGCCTACAAAAAATGTCATATGACTTTCTAACCATCAGCCTCCCCGCCCCCACCCACCCTCCATACCTCTCTGCAGGTCTAAACAAAAAAGCAGTGACACGCATCAACTCCGTGCCGAATATAGGATCTCATGCACGACAAGTGAGAGAGGACCATACTGAGCAGAGTGTCATTCAGAGCCAAAGTTTGAGCACATCTCATGTGCCTCTGGAGGTGGGATCCATGGTGGAGGTGGTGTCCAACTCTGGCAGGATCACAGTGTACGGAGTCGTCCGGTGGTTGGGGGTCCCTGGAGGGAAGACTGAGGAATGGGCTGGGATTGAATTGGTGAGAGACTCAGTTTTTGTGCAATTTAAGTTTTCTGTCGGTTTTAGGCATCTAAGACGCCTCATATCTGATTTGGTTTTCATTGTTTCAGGACTATGATGTGAACGGCTGCTCTGATGGGAAGTACGGAAGCCAGAGATATTTCACCTGCAAAGTGAACCAGGGTTTGTTTGTTCCCGTCACAAAGTGCAGCCCCGATAGCAGGTTCGTCTGCTCCTCTACAGGAAGGGAGACCCCCAAACCCACTGAAACGCCTCCAGGTTAGACACTTCTCAAAGTTTGGTGGGACACACATACACAAGCAATTCAGATTTACATATTACACACATTTGAATTTATTGGTATAATTTATTTCCCCCTCAGTGCTCTATGGGAAATGTTTTTTCAAAGTTATGTAAAATTGTAACTTACATTTTTTACCAGTGTTACGTTTTATTAAAATAATTTATTAAAATGTACAAAATAAAACAAAGCATTTAGCTTAACTTAACATCCTCCAGAATTGTCTTTCTGAACTGTGGTGAACTGAGTAGTGCTGTACAGGACGTTTCGCAAACTCTGAACCCTCTGATCAGGTGCCAGTATTATGTAAAGTTATCACATATAGCTTTAGGGATAGATGTTTTTAATTCCTCTCAGATAGATAGATGGGGGAATATGCATGTTGTAGCAGTTCACAGACCAAACACATGGTACAAAGAATAGTGCAAAAACAAATGTCAAACACAAGTAAAAAAAGTATGCCCTTTATGCACGTGCATGCATACAAGTTAAAAAGATGTATTGCACTGTGCCAGTCATGTCCATACTGTGACAAAGCAGGGAAGAGTTAAAGAGTTGATTGCCACTGGCAGGAATGATCTCCTGTACCGCTTGGTGGAACCCCTTCAGGGTAGAAGTCTTTGGCTGAAGGCGCTCATACCTGTCATTTATAATTGTGCATCACACAACTTCACAGAATCAGTTTTGAGGATCTTGGCATCCTGTTGGAAGTGTCACACTAGGATTGTACGCAAGTGAAAACGACAGTGACTAATCATGCTTTCTAATTGGTATAGCTGACTTTATTTTCACACCATTCTGCCTCTGTCAGGATTTAGTGAAGAGAAATGATATCAATGACACCTGAAACAATGCACGGTCTGTGACACTCTTTATCAGGGGATCATGTCTGACATTCCTGTGACCGGCCTGCTTTGGAAAAGCAGATTAATCATTGTACTTGAAGGCGTGTGTGATTGAAGCTGCTGCAGAATGCTATGTTTCTCAAATCTAAAGCTACAGGTGAAATGATGAGGTCTGTGTTAAAATACCATTAAATAGGAACATCTGTTTTTGTATGTTTGCTGTTTTCAGCTCCTGCGTTTGAGGACTCAGATGACGATGCACCACCTATCCTCGAATCAGAAGTCTTGTCTCTGTTAGTGGGAAGAATGAAAGGGATTCAGGGTCACTTCAACTCCTGTTACCTTGATGCCACACTCTTCAGGTAAAACGTGTTCCACCCCTCAGGGCATTTGATTCTTGTTGCAGACTCGGCTCAGATTCACTTTTAATCTTGCATTATTGAAAGTCATTTTATTTAGAGAAGATCGTGTACAATGAAATGACATGGTGAACTGTATGCAGATAAGTCCTGAGTTGATAAAACAGTGTGGTTTTCTCTCTTCAGTTTGTTTAGCTCACCAGTGACCCTGGATAATATCTGCCAGAAGCCTGCTGACACAGAGCGACCCACAACCTGCACTCTTAGAAAAATAGTCAACCGTTTACGCAGGTATAAGCTCTGTCTTAAGGCCTTATCATCAAGAACATTGTGACATACAACACAATGTACAACAAGTACCCTCTGTCTTAATGATATGAGTACTCTGTATTCACTAGCTAACACAAAAAGTGCATATGCTTAAAACTTTCTTACATAACAAGGCGCCTTTGTGTTTACTCTCGATTGTTTTGGTGCATGCAGCTATTCCAGTTGTTGTGTTTGCTTACTGATAGCTAATGTATTTATTGCAGACAAGGCTTTGTGCCTGCCGAGAATGTGATGAATTTCCGTAAACAGCTTGGCTGCGACACCTTCAGAACAGAGGAAAAAGGTACACACCCATATCTTGTAACATACGTTGTTCAAAATGTATGTTAATAGAAGATCTTTAGTCATTGCAAACATAACATACTGAAACCTACTGTTGCGGTTCTGTATGTTTTTAATTGCTTTGCTCTGCTGCAGACCCGGAGGAGTTCATCACAGTCCTCTTTCAGAAGGTGCTTTGCATGGAGCCACTGCTCAAGCTCAAGTAAGATCCAGAGCCACCCAGTATTAACTATCCTGTCCTTTTTGACTGTGTAACATTTGAGTTACTGAAATTCTGTTTCTTTTTTTTAGATTGAGACAAGAACCATCCCAGGGTGCCTACACCTTCCAGATCTTTCTGGAAAAAGAACAGATGGGACAGATACCCACTGTCCAGCAGCTGCTGGACACATCCTGTCTGTCAGGTGACCTCAAGTTTGAAGAGGTGAGCACATGCTCCTCCTTAAACGGAAAAGAAGCCCTAGTGGGTTTATCAAGTTTTCCTCTGTACGGTCATGTAACCCCGATATTACCTTTCCTATTTGTCCCACAGATGCCGTCATGTCTGATAGTTCAGATGCCACGGTTTGGAAACAAGTACAAGATGTTTTCTCACATCATTCCCTCCACCGAGCTGGACGTCACAGATCTCCTCTACAACTGTGAGGAACAGACATAATTGGCACTGATTGAAATCATATAGGATGTTAATGGGACACTTTTAATACAGTGTTTTTAAAGAGCTTAAAGATGCTTACAGATCACCTATTTTTCCCAACAGCTCCAAGGGAATGCTTTGTCTGCGGGCATTTGGCAGAGTATGAGTGTCTTCAGTGTCTACCAGATCGCAAACTGCAGCCAGGGAGAATCAAACAGTACTGCACTACCTGCAACACACAGGTAAGCCAGATGGCCATTGTAGATGTCAAGTATCCCACTGGCCAAACTTATAGTGTAAAACACGTGTTTTTTAAAAATATATTTCTTTAAGGTGCACACCCATCCCTTGCGGCAGGATCACTCCCCCAAAGCTCTCGCAGTACCAGCAGAAGTAGCCTCTGACACCCCTGTGCCCAGGCACATGATGCAGCTGTTTGCTGTGCTCTGCATTCAAACTAGCCACTATGTGTCCTTTGTCAAATACGGCCCTGATCCTCACTCCTGGCTCTTCTTTGACAGCATGGCAGACAGATGCGGTGAGATACATTTCAGCTTGTGTTATTTATTTGAATGGATAGGTTGTTACTTGGCTTGAGCAAGAAATCTTCCATGGCGTTATAGAATTACCAAGTAATTTTATTCTGATGTTCGTGCAAACTCGGACTTGTTTAGATTTTTCTATGAAGTGGTTACCCATGACTTCCTTATTTTCTGATAATGCAGCTTCGACAGTATTAGATAAAGCCTCTGACGTCTATGACTGGTCTTTATCTCTTCTTGATCTGATGTCTAATCTTAAGGGCCACCCTTCCTTACAGGTGACGATCAGCGTGGCTACAATATTCCAGAGATCCAAGCTTGTCCGGAGCTGGGTGACTTCCTGTCCCAGCCAGAGGAGGAGCTGGCTCGGGCTAACCCCTCCCAAACTCCTGAACTAGTGCGCAGGCTGCTGTGTGACTCCTACATGTTTTTATACCAGAACCCGGCCACGCCACTCTCAAAGCCAAACCATCAGGAGTCTTAAATGCATGTGAGGACGAGGACCCAACGTTCCCATAACAGTGCCTTAATAACCTTGCATCTCTGCTTAATCAGCAAGATTTTGTGTTTATTACATCCAAACAGCAGGAACTGAAACAAATGCTTTTAACATCAAGGGGGGAAAACAATATTGTTGAAGAGCAAAGGAATATTGTAGTTCAGAAATGTTGAATTTTAATGATTTAGTCAAAGTTGACGTTGATATGTAAGGAGAAAAAGAATGAGCAGTAAAAGTATTACATTCTGAACTCCTCATCCTTGCCTTATTTATCTCTTGAATGTCTTGCTGTTGTTACACTGTGATTATTTATACCAAGAATTTTAAAGGAAATTGTAGCATGTCAGTGATTTTGACTTTAATTACCATTTAACAGGCAAAAAACACACAAAGTCCATTCACGCACTTGGAGACATGTTTGTGTGGTTTTCTTTTTTTTAACTCTGGAAAAGTACATGTATGCTTGTATTGTATTTACTGTAAACAGTTGCACTGTGCAGATTTTACTAGTGTATATTAGTGGGACTGTAATAGTATTTTCTTTAATAAAATGTAAAAGAAATTGCAGTTGGAAATCAGTGAACTAACTCTAATTTTATTGTACTAAAAACACAACACAATTATAGCTTAGATTTTGTGCAATTATTTCTTAAGTTTTAATCACACAGAACCTCCTTAAGAAGATACACCATCGTCTATAATGTTTTTAGCAGCCATTTACAGTGGAATAATTTGATCTGTTCAGTCAACTACATCTAAAACCTGTTTTAAGATAAGATCTGAACTAAATCTTGAGTGTAGACAGACAGCAGTGCTTTGAGGTTCTCTGAGAACAAGGAAATCCTATTAGGTAATGTTATGGACTGCAATGCCCTCTTGTGGACAAGAATGAGTTTGCCTTGAAACATCTTTTTTCCTATTACCTGTATGTAGCCTATGTATGCGGGCCCATCAGCACCACCAGTATGTACATTATTCTCATAACCTCTGAGGGAAAGATGTTGATGAAAAACACTCACAAATATTTTTGGCTTTTTAAAAAAAAAAGTCATGTTTAAGAAATATTAAAGTGTAAGCTACTGTTTTTATATGCTGTCCTGAGTATTCAATTTAGATTTACAGTTGTTCAGTGGTCATCTGTCAACCAGCTTGGGAATCCCCACAAAAACACTACACATTTTCATTTACTATCTAAAGAGGATCACCAAGACCAGTTGGCATGAGACTGACACCTGCTTTTTGGGACATTTCAGGTGGTCATTATTCTGAACCATACCTTCGACTTTCAATTCACTCATCAACTATAGTCTGAACCTCTTTGTCTTTGAGTTATGTGATAGGCCTGTTAGGTGAAGTTGTGGAGGGCAGGATGGGCTCCTGTCTGTTACAGGCCACACATTCTGGCCTACACCATTTTTTAAATAATTAAGAGCACAACACCGTTCCAAGGCCTTGAGGAGGTGGTCACAAGAGCATATATCTGAAACACAGAGTGTATATAAAAAAGGGCAGACCTCCACAGACATGATGATAATGATGATTGTCGTTATTACTCTTATTAATAATACTAATAATATGTAGAGCTGTTCCTTCCTTTTGCTCTGAGTCACTTATCAGGTCAAGTGAATACAAACAACAAACGGATAAACAGGTAGAGCACTGAGGCTGGAGCAGCGTGTGCTCCTAAGACGTGTACCTTACTCTGAACTGTGTGTGACCATCGTGGGCCTACAGAGCAACACGTTTTGTGAAGAGGAGGAGCTACACTGCTAGCTGCTACCATTTAAATTAAGGCGCATGCGCATTAGTGTACAATTGGGACTTAGGACACATCTCTTACACAACTGTGTCTTTTCTTCATTCTGCCTGCATCTCCTCGCCGGTGTGTGGTAACCCTACACGTTTCGCATTTTTGATTTTTCAATCAAACACCGCTTAGGAAATGAGTGGGGACCATTCCCACAGCGAGGACCAGGTAAGGTTCAATGTATTTTATAATGTCATCACTAGTGGTTAACGGGTACATTTTTGCTACCGTTTTATGTGCTTGATTTGACAAGGTAACTTGGCTAACTGTGAATAGTGCCTGCTAGCGCGCGTTAGCTGAGTGTTTGTAACCCCACTCATTTTGTTGTTAACAGCTTCTTGACACGTTTCATCACATTTTTAGTTGCAATGTTACGGAAAGGTGATGTCTAGTTAGCTTTCATGTTTGTGTAGCTAGGCATGAACTCCAAGACAAAGTGGGGTAAAGCTACATTTAATTGGCGTTAGCTGTAGCCAATGTTAGCCGTAGCGGCTTCGATATCAGCCGCTAAGCCATATTACCAGCCAGCGTAGCAAGCTAGCCTGGCTAGCTGGGTAGCTAACAAACTGTCGCTGTGCCATCCAGCAAGTTCAAAGTTAGTTAGCCGGCTAGTTAGCTACTGCGAAATTTAACATTAGTCTGTTTTTGATTTTTCAGATTGACTGTGGCTCTCGTTTCAATGGTAAGTTTCTGATATGACGCTAACAAGTTTATAAGAGGATTCTCCTCAAATTCTGACATGTCTTCACTGATCAAATGTAACGTTACGTTAGTTCTCAGTAGAGGACAGAAATGGCGTCCAGAGACTAAGTCCTCTGTCTCACTCACAAGCGCCTATTGTTCAAAAGGGAGGTCTAATAAAAGCTTTTCCGCAAACTATTTTCTCGATTCGAATTATTATTGGCACACACCTTGAGGTGTTTTATCAGTTTGTCGTATTAGAATTTATTGTTGGTTCGCTTTTAATACCACATTTCCCATCTGAAAGTGAGGGTTTGGGGGTTGAGGACTTAGTCTCTGCGCCATTTTCTTTTTCGGTGTAGCGGCCTGACTGTACTGCAAGCTGAACCCAGGCTGTGAAGTGCAGATGGCTGTATGGAGGAGAAATGCGAAGGCATAGTGCTTCACTAAGATCCCATGTGGTGACCAAGAAGAGTCAATTTTTTTAATACGCGGTTTTAAACGCTTTTTTATACCTAAAGTTATTTTTATTATAGCTGCAGGAACTTGACATTCCCACATACTAGGAGAAAGTGGACCTTTTTTAAGTTGGATCCACATTTCAACAGTCAACACATCAAGTCATTAACTTTAATTCACTGTCACATTGCAAGTTAAATGATGTATTAGATATTAGAGGGTCTTGATAACATCTTAAAGCAAAAAAAGTGAGTGGGAGTTTTTAGTGCTATTATCATTTGTCTGTTTAAGCGCTATTCGAAACCTATATCAAGCATATAACACTCCACCCATATCCATACCAGAAAAACTACATTTTGTTAGTCAGTTAAGCAGGATTAACTTTCTTTCTATGATATGCACTGTAAACACTTAACTACCTAGGACAAAATATACAATGTCTGGTTTTGGACAAATTGTTACCACACATGGAGGATTATTGATTCCCTGTGCATCTATATTGCTAAAAATCATCTGGACAACTCTACCAGTCCACTTGTTTGGTTTTCATTCATCAGCAATGGGAAAGCATTTGACTGTTGGACATAAAGGGCCTTGGCTTCACTTGTAGTTTTCAGAGAGTGGTAGTTCTTCGGACTGGACTGAACAGTCCGACTCCATAAGACTAACAAGCAAGGTTGGCTTTTTAAAAAGCATCTCAACCCTGTCCTGCTTCAAAATGATTACATTTTTTACATTATTAAATATTAATTACATTAGATTACGTTTGTCACCACTCACAACCATTTACTAGCACATATTGTACTTTATGCATACATTTAGGACTGTTAAGCACAATTTTGTTTGCTAGTCAGTCACATAAGTCATATGTTCTGAACTTATGTATTTCAGTTGTCAGCTGTGAACTGAGTAGTGGAGTCTTAACCAAAAGTCTGTCAGATAGGCTTCCTTGTTTGTCTTGCGAAAGGGCCCGTTGATTGAAATGTATCACAGTGATTTGGCTTAGATCTGAGAGAACAGCACAAAATCTAATCTGTCATAATGGATGAACAAAGACAACTAGTTTTACAGTGACGGGACAACCAAGATAAAGCTCCAAGTCTGTTTTGGGTTTATTAATTCTTTGAGCCCAAATCACTCTCTGATCAAACGTTTCCAGTGTGAACATGTGAGCTGTGTTTGTTTGTTCTATGCTGGCATACCAGCAGAATACAGGCAAGTTGTTTTCAGGACATGTTGGTAGACTAGGCTGTTAGCAGTCAGCACTGCTCATGACCGGGTCTATAGCCTTGAGCCCCCCTAAAGCATGTAGACTTGATTTGGTGTTTTCTGATGGCAATGTTTGGATGTCATCTCTTAAATTTTGATTATTACCCTTTTTTCCTACACTAAAATGATTTTTTTCCCCCTGCTGTGCCTTACGAATTAAAGAGGGTGAAAGCCTACTTTGTTCACTAGCATGTTTCAACCCGTCAGTCGATTCATATTGTCTCATAAACAATGAGGCTCATACGGGCAGTAGGAGGTGCTGTGCTACTGTGTAATAGATCTTCAGTCTACACACTGCATGACATTCAGATTGTGATGCATGTTCAGACCTTGTGTGTAGCAATGTAATTGTTTTTACTTAAACTAAATATTACTAAAACGTATGTGGGTGCAGTTCCTAGGTTGTCGGTTGATTAGATTATTGTCTGTCTTCAATCATACTGGTCATACTTTGGCCATTGGGTCAGTTTTTGACTCTAATCTACCATTTATTCAGTCCATTGTTGGATTGTTTCAGTCAGTATCTTGTTCACGTTTGAAGAAGGTGACACTGTTTTCTTCTCAGACTCTCACAAGCATAAAGACAAGTATAAAGAGAAGGAACACAAACATAAGGACCACAAGAAGGATAAGGAACGGGAGAAATCAAAGCATGGCAACAGGTATGGTGTGTGCTTCCAGAATCTTAATAAATGCACGTTTCTGGTTTGGTTTGCTTCAAGTGGACAAGACACACCACTTGATTACTGCAGTGTTTTCTGTATCGAGTAATTGAAGCCGAAATCGCCTAAAATTAACATTTTTGTATTTGTTCACACACTAGCGGCGACTCTGACAAAAAACACAGAGACAAGGAGAAGGAAAAGATAAAGCACAAAGATGGCAGCACAGACAAATACAAGGACAAGCACAAGGAGAAGAGGAAGGAGGAGAAGGTGAATTACCATGCAACTCATTCATGGAAGAATAGGCGTGTGGTTGTGTTCATCATTATGAATTATTCTGCAATATTAAACTCTGTCAAATCATGCACTCATGTTCATGGCCCTCATCTATTTAGACCATGAGCTAAATGTGTAGCGTATTCATTTTTTGTTTACATCTTGTGTTTTAATTATGATAGATTTGTCCTTTGAATCAGGACATGGAAATGTTCATAAACACAGGTACTCCATGTGTTGACATTTTGTTTTGTTTCCACATCATTTCAGATGGCTTCAGTGGCTTGTATTTTGGTAGAATTAAGAATTTGGTTTGGCACTGCCCCTTGTGTAACATTGGAAAAAAATGTAAACTCAATTGGTCTGCAAATAGGGTGGCTATTGGGGGCAATTGGTGTATAATATCATAGACGGAAGCCTTTGCATAGCACCATATGATGGGAGTGACCAAGAATCTTAGTCTATGATAGCTAAATGGTTTAGATGCTCTAGCTTCTACCACTCATAACCAACCGATGATGTTTTATTATAAGAAACTGGCATATATGATTAACCATCGCAATTACATTATTTGGAAACCACTGGGCTGGCATTTAGCTTATATGTGGACATAGTCGATTTATCAATTGCTGTTACACTTTTTTCAAGGTTTTTCCTTCTTAACTTTGTGTGATTGTTTCAGATGAAGTCCTTTGATGGTAAAGTCAAAAAGGAAAAAGAGAATGGCTTTGCCAGGTATGTCTGGACCTCCACTTCTCTATAAAGTGCTGTATTTATGCTACAGATGCATTTTTATATGAAGCCATTTCTGATTTTGAACGTGTTTTCTTCTGCAGCCCTCCACATGTGAAGTCTGAGGCTGAGGATGATTTTTACCACTCTCCTAAACACGAGAAGTCTCTAAAAAGACAACGGGATGATGATAATGAGTGAGTGGCCTATGCGATTAGTCTTCCATTTGTCTGTTTCTGGGGGTTAGGGTATTTGTATAGTGGCCAAATTTGTAACATAAGGTGTTTTTCAGCTCTGAATTCAAGCCCAAAAAAATAAAGACTGAAAATGACAAGAAGGTCAAGAAAAGGAAACAAGATGAGGTAAGCAAAGGCCATAATCAGAATGCTAACTTGGGTTTGACATTTTCTTGAAAAAGGCCCCTTTATCCAATGTATTTTGGAAAGCACAAAACGAGGGAGCACCTGAAGAACTGGGGAGGCTTGAGTCTCAGTCTTTTTGTTACTGACTTTTTTCTGCCAGCCTGCAAGCGAAACTCATAGTTTCTCTTCCCTCTTTTAGGACATTAAGTCCAAAAAGACAAAAAACAAAAAAGCAGAAGTCACTGTTGGAAAAAAGAAAGCAAAGAAAGAGCCAGAAGAGAAGTGGAAATGGTGAGTAATTGCCAGTCAGCTGTACGATACCGATATTATACCTATATTGTTGTTTTGGTATATTCCAACTCCTCATTGGATGGCATCGTTATTTGGTTGATTCCAGGTGGGAAGAAGAGAGATATACAGACGGCGTCAAATGGAAGTTCCTGGAGCACAAAGGGCCTGTGTTTGCACCACCATATGATCCTATTCCTAGCAATGTCAAATTTTACTACGATGGTAAGAGTATACTTCCCACGGGATTACTCTGCTTTCACATCAGTCCATGTGATAGCTTGTCAGTGGTGGACAAAACCCATCTATTTTTTACACATTTTAGGTAAGCCCATGAAGCTCAGCCCGGAAGCGGAAGAGGTGGCCACATTCTTTGCCAAAATGCTGGACCACGAGTATACCACAAAGGATATCTTTCGCAAAAACTTCTTCAAAGATTGGCGGAAGGTAGGGAAAAATGCACTTTGCTGAATAAAATTACAAATGTCAAATCTCTAAAAATCAGTGCAGAGCCTTGTGAAGTAATTGTTCAAAAGATTCCTGTTTTTTTGAGCGTACCATGTTTTGCTGATGCAGGAAATGACTTCGGAGGAAAAGGCTAAGATCACAGACCTGAAGAAGTGCAACTTCACGGAGATGAGCGACTACTTCAAGGCACAGTCTGAAGCCAGGAAGGCCATGACAAAGGAGGAGAAACTGGTCAGCAGCTACATACACCCTGCATAGGGATAAAACCAATATAGCGGGCCACCCAAATATATATCAACCTTACAGGAGGATTTTACTGAAATTCAATGGTCAGACAATGTCACCTGTGTTGTCTGGCCTGATCCCACACATTGGGGATCTGAATAAATCAAAAATAGTAAATCCTCTGCAATAGCAACCGTGGTACATAACAATCAAATTACTTTTTGACAGTATGTTACATAAACAATTTTAAATACAGAACCTGTAAGAAGTATCCACCCCATTTGCACTTTCATGATTTGAACCACAGTGGATGCAGTAAGGATGTTTGTGACACTTTAAATTATTGACCCCAACAAGATGGAGTTCTGATGTGTTTTTTCCCACCCCCTTTGTAGAAAATAAAGGAGGAGAATGAGCGCATCTTGCAGGAGTACGGCTTCTGCATCATGGACAACCACAGGGAGCGTATTGCTAATTTCCGCATCGAGCCCCCGGGCCTGTTCCGCGGCCGCGGAGACCACCCTAAGATGGGCATGCTCAAACGTCGCATTAGGCCTCAAGACATCATCGTCAACTGCAGCAAGTGAGTGAAGGGTTGTTGTTTTTTTTTCTCGTTGCTGATGAACTGATGTGTTAAGTGAGCATAATGATTAAATGTTTTATTAATGTGCCTCCTCATAGGGACTCCAAGCACCCCGCGCCTCCTCCAGGCACTAAGTGGAAAGAGGTTCGTCATGACAACAAGGTGACTTGGCTGGTGTCGTGGACGGAGAACATTCAAGGCTCCATCAAGTACATCATGCTGAACCCCAGCTCTAGGATCAAGGTAGGCTGATGGTCTGTAGCCATTCCTCTGTGTGGGCTAAACAACTGCAAATTATGGCAACTTCATCAATCCAGGGCTTGTACAAAGTCTTGAAAGTTTGGAAAATGCTTAATTTTAACGGTTATGTTTTCAAGGTTGGGAATATGCTTGAATTCAAATATACTCCTTGAAAAATGCTTGATTTTCAACATAATCTGGTGTTTCATCATCTACACAGTCACTCATGTAATCCAAAAATCTTTTAATATTTGAAATGAAACAATCCTGTCGTCATATTTGTTTGTCTCCTGGCATTTATAGTAACAATTTAGATGTGATAAGGCTTTGAGAGTCTGGGCGTTTTTGGTTTAGGTACCTTGAAAGTGCTTGAATTTTACTCTTATCTCTTACTCTTCTGTATGAACCCTGTATCTAAGTAGCATCATCCGTACAGATTTTATGTCTCCAGGTTTCATTGTGACTTTATAACCACTGTTAAAATGACTTTTTAAAAATGTTTGTCTGCAGGGAGAGAAGGACTGGCAGAAGTATGAAACAGCTCGTAGACTGAAGAAATGTGTGGACCGCATCAGAAACCAGTACCGTGAAGACTGGAAGTCCAAGGAGATGAGGATCAGACAGAGGGCTGTGGCACTCTATTTCATTGACAAGGTGAGGCGCATGATGACTATTGACGTTGTCCTGAGTGTTTACAGCTTGAGGGGAGTTTAATGTAGCGCAATTGCTTTTTAACAATGACTGTAAACTTGCATGTGGGGGGTTTTAGTGGGCACTTAAACACTAGCTGCAGTGAGGGTAATGTCTTTGTAAGCCGGCTTTAATCCAGTTGTCCTGATGTGCTCTAGCTGGCTCTGAGAGCGGGTAACGAGAAGGAGGAAGGGGAGACTGCGGACACCGTGGGCTGCTGCTCGCTGCGAGTCGAACACATCAAACTCTATCCAGAGAACAACGGTCAGGAGTATGTGGTGGAGTTTGACTTCCTGGGTAAAGACTCTATCCGCTACTACAACAAAGTCCCTGTGGAGAAACGGGTAAGGACTGCAAAGTAGTGTTTTTTTATTTTAAGTGTGCAAACCACTGCCTCTGTATTTATTTGTGTTCTGTCTCTTCTAGGTATTTAAGAACCTTCAGTTGTTCATGGAGAACAAGGAGCCTGATGATGACCTGTTTGATCGCCTGAATGTAAGCAAAACATAAAACTATAAAATCCTCATTTACTTTTTACATTTATTTTGGCTGGAAAAGTTGACTATTGTGTAGATGTTTATTTTGGAAGACAGTTTCTAAAATAACTGCTCATGTTATACAGGGTGTTTTACCTTTTGGCACTCGTAAACACCAGTTTCTTTGTATAATGATTGCGCTCATTGCCCCCACCCCCACCCCAGACTTCTGTTCTGAACAAGCACCTTCAGGAGCTAATGGACGGTCTGACAGCCAAAGTTTTCCGTACCTACAACGCCTCAATCACCCTGCAACAGCAGCTGAAGGAGCTCACGAGTGGTACGTCTCCACCCGCATCCAGACAATCTAAAACCACATTTTCACTAGAATCCGGCTTGATTTAGTCCCATGTAGAGTTAAATAGAAGATGCCGCATAAATCTGAATTACTAGTTTGGAATTAACAGGCTTTTCATTCGGTGCGACTGCTGTAATGAATAATTCTGCATACAGAAAAGTCATTATACTCACTGTTTCTCTCCAGCGGAGGAGAACATTCCAGCCAAGATCTTGTCCTACAACAGGGCCAACAGGGCTGTGGCCATCCTGTGCAACCATCAGAGGGCTCCACCCAAGACTTTTGAGAAGTCTATGCAGAACCTGCAGACTAAGGTGAACATGTGTTTCTGAATACTCTTGACATGCTCACTGTCTGTCTCACTTTTTTTTTTTTTTTTGCTAAACCTGAGATGGAGGTTAGTTTAGTTTTATATTTCACATTTCATTTGTAGGTTTCACTGAAATGCCATCCTGTCAATTTGTCAATCACTCATGTAAACCAAAAATCTTTTAATACTTTAAATGAAACGATCCTGTCGTCATATTTGTTTGTTGTCTCATATAATTTATAGTAACAAATTTAGATGTGATAACGGCTTTGAGAGTCTGGAAGTCTTTGGTTTAGCTACCTTGAAAGTGCTTGAAAGGTGCTTGAATTGTACTATGGTACGAACCCTGTAACATTTTTAAACCACTTTAGCATATTATGGGAATGCTGCTTTTGTCAGTTTTGAATCTTTGAATTTCATCCAAAATGGTATTTACATATTAGAAAGCTCTTGTAGATGATGTACAAGGTCCTGTTGAATATTAAGGAATTGCCATGTTAATGTTACACAAGTACAAGAATCAGCATTTGTAATTCTTTTGACTAAATCGCTGTCATTTTTTTTTCTTAGATTGATGCTAAAAGGGACCAGCTTTCTGATGCCAAGAGAGAACTGAAGAGCGCCAAGGCTGATGCCAAAGTACGGAGAGATGAAAAATCCAAAAAGTAAGTATCTAAAGGTTTGGTATAGATGAATGGTTGTCTCCACTGGTCAACCCTGTTGGCCACATTTCAAGTGTGTGTGTGCGCTGCTTGTCTGCACTGTAGGACTGTGGAGACCAAGAAGAAGGCGGTTCAGAGGATAGAGGAGCAGCTGATGAAGCTGGAGGTGCAGGCAACTGATCGTGAAGAGAACAAGCAGATTGCCCTCGGCACTTCCAAGCTCAACTATCTGGACCCTCGCATCTCTGTGGCTTGGTAAGATAATATTCTTGAAAATATTTCAAATAATTCGGGAAAACATTTTAACATGAGTTGCAATGAGGAGCGTTGTGCTTAAACACTGAACTTTGCCTGTCCTAATTTCTGTCTCTTTGTCTCCTAGGTGTAAGAAGTGGGGCATTCCCGTGGAGAAGATCTACAACAAAACCCAGCGTGAGAAGTTCGCCTGGGCCATCGACATGGCAGACGACGACTTTGAATTTTAAATCCCAGTTTGTGGTTTTAACTATGATACACAGATTTTTTTTATCGGATACTTGTTTTTTAGCTTAACCGAATTTTGCTCGCTGACCAGACCCGACCAGGAATTTCAGACAGTTTGAGAAGAAAAGCAGCAGCGACTTGGAGAGACGAGATGAGGCCATAAAGAAGTGGGTTAGTCTAAACATCTGATCTGAGATCAGGCACCAAGGCTGAACTTATACCCACAACTGAGCATCAAGGCATAGTCCCAGTAAATGGAAGACCCCTTTTTACCTTTCTCTCTCCCTCCTTGAGGACAAAACCTGACAATGCCTGAACTTTGAACTCTGTGGTCCTATAGCTACTGTATTCAGCAAAAAAATGCTTTGTATCATTTTATTTTCTCTGTTCACTTGCTCTGTATTTTAGCCCTCCCATGTATTATTAATGAATTCTATATTTTGATAGACAAAGTTAAATCGAATGAATTCCTTAACTACACCCACGCGCCTTTCGAGGAAATGGAAATGTGAGCTCGACTTTTGAGTGTGTGTGCGTGCATGTGTGTATGAGGGGCTCGGCCAAGGAAGTTGTCTGGTTGGGTGAATATTTTAAACTGGACTATGTTGAATTGTTTGGCATGAAAGAGGATGTCTGTGCGGTCAAAGGGGAAAATACTGCAACCATGTCAATACTTACTTAAGCAAGCAGAATGTGAATATTTTGTTTTACAGCCTCCATCAGGGACTTCTTTTTCAGTGTAAATGTGAACCAATCATTTTTATCCTTTTGAGTTGCGAGCATCCTCTGAATCCCTCTGCATAGCCCTGTCTACATCTGATTTTAACTTAATTTAACAATTGTTCCAAGAAAAAAAAACTTGCGTATCTGTTACTTGAAGATAATGCTATGATCATGTATTTAAAGTCAGTAAATGGAAAGTGTTTTTCTTCCCAGAAGGGTATGTGAGGGATATCAACTTTGCCAAAAATCACCAATCTGTTACAAGTTTTTAATTGTGTAAAGATTGAGGATAGAGTAATGTAACATTTAATGTGAATTATCTGTTCATTTTATTCCACTCTTATGATAGGAAAATTGATGTAAGTAGCTGTAAAGTCAACATCTTATTCCTGTTTTACCTTTTTGTCATAGCCTTTGATCATGTTTTCTTTGAGTTTTATGCTCATTGTAGGTTGGAAAAATGAATAAAACCCTACAAGTAAAAACTTGTGATTTTTATTTATTTTGTTCACATTTCGATTGATCAGAGGTTTGTTCTTGAACATTTTAGGAAATGATTCCGAAGACATGTTTTTCTCGCAGTTTTAAAAACAAGGCCCTTCTCCCTGATCAGAGGCCCTCAAGTAGCACAGCTGCCTGTTGGTTTTGGACTAGCATCCATGGTGGAGGTCTTGCCAGAGTGAACAGCGTCGTCATATTTGCTTCGTCAAACACATTTGATCTCTTCTAATCGCAAGACGAGCTTAGACTTTCTGAAAATTCTCAGCCTGTGGCACTTTACATGCGAGAGGTTTAGCTAGAGGTAAAGACAAATGAACAGTTCCAAGAATTGTATAAATGTAATCCTTTAAACGGATCTCAAAGAAAACATTTCGTTCTCGGTTGGAAAACGAACCTGGTGTGACTGGACTCATTACAACCCTGTGCATTCCTGTTAAGTATTGCTCCTCAGGTCTTTCCTTGTGCCCTTCTCAACAAGGATTTCATTTCTCTGGCAACATCTGGCAGGCCTGTGACCCTACTTTGCCCAGAGTGCACATCCTTCATTGAATAGAGAAGCTCTGGTCACCATCTGCATTCATACCTAAGACTAAGTACCTCACACTACACCTTGCAGACAAAATAAATAGGTTATTCTGCTACGATTGCCTGCCATGGAAACAGACTAAACAGCACAAGCTGTATTGTCAGCTGCTCACCAGCAGGTGAGGCTGTATGCATTTCTCCATTCACAGTGCATCACATGTTACTCACATTCATCACACTGAATAATTTGACTGCTATCCATGGTGTAATTCATGTTCACTCCTCCTGGTGCAATGTGCTGAGCAAATAATGAGACGTTACTGCTTGGTGAGTATTCAGTTTATTCTGTAAAGATTCAGAAGTGTAGAAAGGATGATACAACAGTGCTTTATGATCAGACTATTTCATAAAAGTTTTTAAAGTGATCATAACACCGTAAGTCCAGATTCCATTTATCTCAAACCAAAATAAATTTGTAACATTCGACACAAGTGCATACACTGCTGGTAGGAGATCAACCTCCAATTTCACTTTGGATGGTATAGCACCGTTCTTAGCTATTAGCAGCTTGACAAAGATGCAGCTTAATAGGATTCATGTAGTGACTGTATGTTTATATAAACACAAGAAAATTCAGAGGAGAGCAAAGATCTCCTCATTTGGCTCTCTAGCTAGCACAATATCTCACTCTGTCAGTGTCTAGGGATCAAATTGATAATTTTGCTTTAAACAACATTTTGCCAGCAACAATATTTGATACAATTACAGCTTAAAGTTAAACATCTCCAAGTGTACAGAAAGCAGCACAAGATTTTTTTCACAGATATAGACGAACAGTGACCATCGATGCACTGGCATGTTTTTTTTTCGTTTTTTTTTCAGGACAGCACAGTAGCTGGAAAGCAAGGTGATGGACAGACAGGTCATATAAACACATGGACAAGAGCTGAGTAAGGCAACGTTAGCGTGACAGGCTTCTCTCTGTTCAGTTTGCAGGGCAGTGTAGTGTATTGATCTTGACGGAGCTGTCAATACCTTTACTGTGGGGCAGTGTGATTTTTAGCATTGCTGTCTTCATTAGTGCATTGTATATAGTCTCTTGCGTGTAGCTGAACTGCAAAGTGATCACCAACATTTATACAGATCTAAATAAACCATGTTTGATTGCATCTGGACTTACAGTGACTATAGAAGAGTAAATAGAATTGAAAAACCAAATAACGGAAAAAGTAAAATTCAAGGCAGTGCTGAAGTACTGGTTGCTAAAAAAGTAAAAAATATCACAAAGCCAACAATAACATTTCCTTGACACATCTTTTGTTTGTCCAGTCAGTACAAACCCTCTTTTATAGTGCAGTTTCAATCATATATATATATTTCTCCCTCTGACCCAAAAACAATATCTCTCGGCCCTATCCTATCCTATCTTCGCTCATTCAAGTCAGTTTTCCAGTCAGTGTGCGTCTTTTCTCTTTCTTTTCTTTGATCCCTCGTACTGACCTCATTGTGCACCCTCCCCACACAACCACAAAGAAGCATGAAAGGCTTAAACATCACAGGACTCAAAGGTGAGAAGTTCTTTCTTTTGACGATGGCAGGAAGTGATGGCAGATGGAAGAGGAGGAGGCGGAGGAGGAGGAGGGGTGGGGGGTATTCACAGTTACAGTCAGAGTCCAACGGTCCAGCTACAATCACATCTGCTGTCATTATGAACACTCTTTTTAGACCACGGCCAGGGGAGCAAGCCAGCCTTTAAACATCATGTTCCTCTGGCGAGATTGGGTCTGCTTCATCACACCTCCAGCAGCTCCATCCTCAGGCGATCCCTATCAGCAACACACAAAAAAAAAAAAACAGGCAAACACAACATGCACAAATTGTGAGGACGAGATTGGAAAGTTCCTGTTGTATTACTGTTGTACAGATACTTTTTGAGAGGGATCATTGTAAAAAGATGCCTGTGTACGGGTTAACTTGCCTCTTGGAAATCCATCTCACCAAAGACAATTGTCATGATTTATTCACATATATTAGCATGCGCTCTCAATCTATAATTCAACGGCCCAGACTCCTACTTATCTAAAAATAGCTTCTTAAACACAGACCTTTGATTGCCTGAATAAGCTACTCAGCATGAGTACCTGTACAC
The DNA here is from genome assembly GCA_008360985.2 of Macquaria ambigua. Lineage (NCBI taxonomy): Eukaryota > Metazoa > Chordata > Actinopteri > Centrarchiformes > Percichthyidae > Macquaria > Macquaria ambigua. The sequence goes on from VMKM01000023.1 coordinate 940,200, forward strand.
ACTTCTCCTGCCTCCTTTTTACTGTACATCACGCAGCAACAAACAACAAGCTGTCATGCTTTCATCACTCCACCTGGCTTACATTGTTTTTGTTTTCTGATTGATGAATAGCACTAAGCTTGTAAAAGGCATTGTGAATGCGTAGTGTATCTTACTCTAGGAGCTTTTCTCACACTTAGTAATTCGGGCATTATGACTTAAGTACCTGGCCTGATTGGCATCAGTTTGTTGTTCAATGAGTGACTGACTGGCCACTGGCTGCTGGTGGTCCTCTGCTCTCTCTGACCAGGGATCCTGCAGGACTCCCATCTGCGCTGAGTCCTCAGCTCGGCCTCGCTCGCCGCTCCCCTCGGACCCCATCAGACCCAGCAGCGGTGAGTATGAATCCTGCCACACAACCCGCTGCCCTGAGTTCAGTCCTGCTTCTCCTTCAAGGTGCTTGTTCATGTCTTGCTCAACAAGTTTCTTTTTGGCCACTGGAGAGTCCTTTGGTGACTCGGCTTCAGTGTCTCCGTGGCCCCTCGCTTCCTCTGAATCTGCGAGCGGTCGTTGATAGGTCTCCAGCCACTTCAGCTGCCCGTTCTTGTGGCTGTACCGGCTGTCGCTGAACCAGCGCACCACCTCTGGCTTGGGAAGGCCTGTCTGGACGCTTAAGTCCTCGTACTGCTGACTGCTGGGCCAGCGGGTGTTGGAGAAAACCTGTCGGAGGATGTGCAGCTGCTGGGGGGTCTTGTTGCCTCGGGGGGGTGAGAAAGATGGCTGAGAAGCCAACACCTCGGCTATTTCAGACTTATGTTCTTGATGTACAATCTCAGATGTAGTCTCTGGTTCATTCATCTTCAGCCTCTTGAAGTTGATCTTCATGGGGTCAACTTTCAGCTCTGGGCAGCTTCTGTCCCTGGCAAACGGGTCCTCCTCCTTAATGAGTTGCTGTAAGATTGACATGCCTTTTATGGGAAAGTCCTTGTTGCCTTTACCCTCATCTAAAATGGATGAGCTGCTTTTAGTAATGACAGTAGTGCTGGTGCTTTCAGTTGGGGATTTGCTGGCATGGTTCAGGTTAGGGACACTGTCATTACAGGTAGTAATGGGGTATTCATTGCTAATACTGCTGTTGTTGGTCTTGTGGATGTAGTTGTTGCGTTCGTCGTTGGGTTTTGCAGCGTGGGCCTGCTCTTGTGGACTGATGATGCTGCTGTTATGATTGTTACAGGTGATGTTGGATTTGCTGGTGTTATCGATGATCACTTGACTCTTGGTACTGTTTGAACCTTCCAATTCGATTGGTAAATTGTTGCTTTTGACGTTTGGTTTCCCGTTGGTGTCAGCAACACAGTGCTCATCATTATTGCTAATGTTGGTAGAGCAAGTGGCGATGCTGTTGATGCTGTTGGTCAGGCTGCTGTTATGCACCAGTTTCCTGGTGACAGTCTCACCACCATTACTACTGCTGGAATAGCTGCTGATGCTGCTGCTACTACTGCAACTACTGCTGCTACTGCTGCTTCGACTGCTGCTGGTGCTACTGACACAACCGCTGCTTCCAGCCATGTCCAGGCCAAGGCCATTGCTCTTGTCTGGCTCCACAGTGGGTTGAGTATTCTTGGTCAGTACCTTTGTTGTTCTGACTGCGGATGGAAACTTTGGGGGAACAATTGGAGTAGAATACGAGACCCTAGTGACATGGGGGTTGGTTGACATGCTTGCCTGTGTGGCCATGACTCCGACAGGCCTGGTTTTTATACTGCTGTAGGGAACTTTGGCCATCTGAAAGTTTGGTCCTTTTGAGCCTGGATGGGCAGTGACAGTGTGGTGGGTTACAATGTGATTGACATGCCGTTGTGCAGCAGGTTGCTTTTGAGGTGCTCCACCCTGGAACACGGTGTTGAACATCTTCCTCCTGGCCTCTTCGATCTCTTCAGGAGACCAGCTTATGCCCTGCTTGAGCCTTTGGGCAGTAAACCACAGTTTGATTTGCTCTTCGGGGAACTCTGAGACCACCGTTAGGTAGCAGAGTTCGGCTTTGGTCGGGTAGGGGAACTTGCCAAAGGATGTCTTGAGAAAGCTGCTGGTGTCCATGGCGGCATCGTAGGTGGGGATGCTGCTGAGAGGGATCATCACCTTTGGAAGGTCTTTATTGGAATCAGAGGAGGGGGGGGAGTAAAGGGAGGGAGTGTGCTGGTGAAAGACTTGGTTGGACACTGTCGTCGTAATCAAATGAGTGACAGTGTTACTCGGCATAGCTGGGGCGCCAGAAACACTGAGAGCCCCGTTTTGGAGTTCAGGCACATTTGTCAGCATGCTGGGGTCTACATCCTTTCCAGTGTCTATCTTCCGTACCTCGACGGTGTGAGAAACTACAATCTTCTTGTGCTCCCCCTTGGCTTTCATCATCTTTGCAATCGGTGTTTTGGTGAGGGAGATCCCAGATTCTCTTAAGTCTTCTCCGCTGTCTGTGAAGAGGCTTTGCTCCACTGTTGTTACTCCATCCCTCTTGTTAACAGTTAGGGAAGCAGTGACCAAGCCCTCCATTATCTTAGGGTGGGCTTTAGCATTATGCAGAGCCAGAGCCTCAAAGCGGACGACTGACACCCCACAGTTCAGGCAGTAGAAGGTGGGCTGGGCCCTGAAGTCTAGGTGGCAGTTGTGCATGTGATCCAAAAAGTAGTTTAGATCTCTGGACTCAAAACGGCACTTTGGACAGCTGTATGTACCTCCTTTCTGTATCTCAATGCCACTTTCAGATTTGGAGGAGCTGTGAGAGAAATGGCCAGACTCTTCTCCAGAGATGCTGAGTATGCTATCTTCTGGGATTGTTGGTAGGAGTTCTGGTAGCGAGCCCAGTATGATTTCCTCACGCACATGTTTGGATTTGGATGGTATCATGCAGGGTACAGTGGATTTCCTCTTGCTGGCCATTGTGCAGCTTTGTGTAGATGGGAGAGTGAGTGATTGCTTGTCCGGTATGATGAAAACAGAGGGCGGGTGGAGAGTGGAGAGGGTTGAATGGAGTTTAGTGTCATGGACCAGCCACTATGATATCACAGTGTTGCTTCATGCCCTCTGCCACTTTAGGACTCCTGTCACATGGACAAATTTAACAGCTCCCAGGGAACCTGTGAGGAAAGAGTACAAAAAAGAGAGACGTGACTCTTTCTGCCCATCTTTAATTTAATAATTACAGAAGAAGAAATGGCAGTATGGCACCTGAACATTATTAAAATGAAACAAAATAAAAACCTGTCATATAGAGATAGTAGATTTATAGTATATGCTTTGAGAAAATTAAAAACATATGAAATATTTAAGCATGACATATTACAGTACGCAGGGTGTAGAGGAATCTAATAGCCCCACACAGGGTAATAAGTGTAGGTGGAAATACAGTGTGATAAGTGTAGGTGGTATTTATCAGCAATTCAAGTAAACTTAGATAAGAGTCTAGGGCTTTTCTTTTAAAGAAAAAGCCTTTTGCATTATGCTCATAATCAAAAATGAAGGTTACATTAAATTACTGTACAGAGAGGAAAAGAGGATCTCGATCAATATACACATTATTTTTAATAATGGGATGAGTGTTCATGAACAAAATTATTATTAACATTTTAAAATTACATTTTGCTGATTTCATATTGAAAAATATTTAACATTAAATATATCAAGGAAATCTACAAAGAAAAAGGCTTTTCAATAATAAAAAATAGGGCACCACACACACACACACACACACACACACACACACTCCTTCAATCAATGCAGCCTGTCAGTGTTCTGGTTATTTACTTGGATTTACAGACTTCTGTCTAGCTGTCACTTTTTATGAATTCAGAAAAAAGAGCATGAAAATCAGCAGAGCCAGAAATGACAGTCTAATCTCAACGATATTTGTTGTTTTTCTTCACTGTTGCCATAGGCCTGGCTCCTCTAATTATTGACGGCACATGTCAACAGAATTATTTTTAGTTAAGCTTCATGATATTGACAAAACATGTAATAAAAATGCTGGTTGGCACTAAGACTAAAGCTAAAGTTAATATTGTGTATATGTGATGTGCTGTGTTTGAAGCAGTGTTGGGATCTTTGTAGCCAGATGCCACCTGCGTCCCTCCAGGAAAGAGTTAATATCAGTAAATAAGTGTCGTCCACAGACTACCCTGGGGATTTTGCACCTATTGAGTGGGGTGCACTTCACCACTCCAAACTGATAGTGCCAGATGTACCTAACCTTAGCAGCTGTTTCACATTGTCTTGCAACCACAAATATGCAAAAATATGCACACAGGTTTGTGTTTGCAAAAAATATTTGGTAAACTTGTCTTGTAAGTATAGGTATTATTATTTTAAATTATGTACAATTTTACATTGGGAAATGGGACATTTTTTAAAATTTGATTTATGTGCAAAATGTGTCACATACTCTAGGTCGTGCTGTCCTGTTCCTATTTGGTTTGATATTGTAAAGCAGACATGTGAAGGTTAAGTGACTTGGCTGGTGGGAGTGAGCATTTTACTGCCACACTTGGATGTGAGCCATGTGTTTTACATTGGATGTTACAGTGTACCTTCCCGGCATAATGCAGTGTCAAGAAGGGAAATCAGGTGACTAGTGTGTATGTGTGTGTGTGTGTGTGTGTGTGTGCCCCAGCAGTCAGCCAACAACAGTACTGTTAAGGACCTGAAACATTCTCATAAGGACTGAGAAGGTTACTACAAACACATCTGAAGCCATTTGCAAGCTCTCTCATCCTACAGTGTGTTCCAACAAGCAGCATGGAGTCGCATGCATGCATACAAACACAATACACAGATCACTGGGTGCACAAATCCATTAGCAAACCACATCCACAGGCTTTCCCTTCCTATAACACTCCAGCTATGAGGATGGATACAGATTGTCTCTGCAGTCTTTAACATTTCTCCTCTTTCTTCTCCAGCATTATGAAGTGAAAAACATGCCTCAGAGCTGGTTCTCTCACAAAGCCACAAATATTTAACAAAAAGTTTGTAGGACAAGACAATGGATACACTCCAGCCAGTGTTTCATTAGCGATACAGCTGGTTTTTATAGTCATTTTAACACTGGAAAGTACAAAACATGCAAAACAAATGATGAGGAAAAAATGTGGAAACGTAGCTCTGCACCCTCTGCCCTCTGCATGAACTTTTGACACACGCACACACAGACACGCACACACAGCCTCTGTATATCACTCTCATCTTTCTTCCTGAGAGTGGAGAAGCGTTGATGTGCGACATGCTGCTGAAAACTAGTCTCATCCTATCATCATCTATCCATATCAAGCTAGCTTAGCCTTCTGGGAAAAACATAAGCTGCACAAATTCAACCACCATACATACCACCCAAAACCTGGTTTCTGTTGAAATCCAGCATACCTCAACATCTTGCACTGCATTTTGTTAGTTACAAAGAAAACAATTGCACATACTTTCAACTTTGTCACGCTGCGTTTGTACACAGTGAAAAGCACTTTCGCAGACTTTCATTTTACTGCATCCACGTGCATGTTCACCATGGCCGGCTGGATGGTAAATAAAAGATGAACCTGTTCCAGAATTAAAACCCTCAAATGACTGCTCAACAGTACACACTGATCCCAGACAGACTGTGACGTCCTCCTTGTAACTACCTTTTTTTTTTTTTTTTTCCATTTCTACTGACGGCTGCTGCTTTCTGACAGAAGAAAAAAACCCTAAAACAAAACAAAACAAACAAACAACAAAAAAACTAGGTCACCAGCATCTTATGCAGTAATCCCGGTTCACTGCATTCAGACGCGGGCATGTGCTGTATGTTTGCCGCCAGAGAGGTCATGATATCCTCTGACGGCACACTCAATTAACCACTGGTGAGGACACGGCGTTCATTGAGTTTGTTCCACTGAATGAGGGATTTAGGAATCCACTTTTACACAACAGAGGGTTGTAGTCATGCACATATGAAATACCTGTGTGAGAGACGTTGCTATGTTATAGAACTTTGTGAAAAAATCAGCGCTGGCTCAGTTTAGCTGTGCTGTAGTGATTCATTTTGTTTGTCCCACAGACAGCACACTGTGTTGTGTGATGTTTCAGGAAATAAAGTGATGGAGAAGGTAACTTGGTCACGGCGGTGGGCTGTGACTGGGGTGGTAGCACTCAAGAGGGGACGCCGGTCTGTGACGAGACAAGACGCTGGCCTAGTACAGAAGCTCCCCTCCCCCCGGAATAAAACACTCCACTTCCTGCATGAGAAAACCCAAGACAAGCCAAAAGTTAAGAAAGGTTACATAAAGAATCAGGTCACCTATCAAAAGAATGGGCTGCTTTATCTGGCGAGCGAGACGTGCGATCAGACACAAGACAAGGGCTTCCCAGACAGGGAGCCACTGAATGGTTTCCTCTGAAAAGCCAGGCCTTGTGTTTCAGCAGCAAGGTAGACAACGCTCAGACGATCACTGTCCCCAGTGTGTCGTATGTCCTCGCACTGGCACTGGCTCTGTGGCACAGGGGGAGGGAAACTCTTTTCATCTCAGCGGACCGAGGGGAATCGTATCTGAAGTGAGGGAAAGTGGCAGAGCTCTCAGACGTGCTTTCTGAACACCCACGCTCAGCGCAAGCAGAGGGGCCTTGTTCGCCGAACTAAAACCGCATTTAGACCATTCAACTTTTCAAAAACAAGCGTTTCAAAACAAATGGGATTGGGCTAGGTTTAAATTCAGATGGGATTTATACGTTCCGCCTGATTTTAATAGCAGCTTTAAGATTTACAGGAGGGCCTCCCTTATGTGCTCTTACACTGTAATTTCCATAACAATATTATATTTACATGTCATTAATATTTAATGATATTCTCTATACTTTTACATTGCAAACAGCTGAGTGTGCTGCTCCCATTTCAGGAAACCAGTTGAAAGAAAGCAGCATGTATTCCCTTTCATCACCTCATAAACTGCTGCAGTAATTACAATATTACAACACGAAAAACATGCCCAATCTACAGCGAGCTGCTACCGGCGGGAAAGGGAGGCGAGGCTGCAAAGTGGTTGCTAAACATTAAAATTTAATTCAAAACAGTCCACTGATTCAGACACTCCCAGCTTGCTGGGTCACCTACAGTTGACATTAACAAACAGAGATTGGTGTTTTTGCTGTGCCGCCTGTCACATGAATGAGAATGTGAAGGCTGGCAGAGGGAGAAGGACAAAGGAAGACAAAACTCAGACATTTGGGAGTGAAGTGAGAGGATGACTGATGATGATGACAGGCTCTGCTGTTTCAATATTCCTCCCCGCTGACACCTTGTAGGCACACATCTCACACACACACACACACTCCTCACACACTCCTTCCTCACCTCCGCAACATTAGGCACCTGCACCGTTCTGAAAATCTTTCTCTTTGAACTGAATAACTGGCAAGGAGTCTCTTGACGCGACAGTCGCACAAGAAAAAAAAAGGCATAAATTCTCTCACTTATGACAATATTTGTTTTGCGTGTAATTTGCTTTGACAGTGATCTGCAGCTGTCTTGAGAGTCTGCTTCAAAAATCTGCCAAAAAAAAATGACCTGGCGCCCGCTGGGGGTTGGGGCAGAGCGGGGGGGAACTCCTGACAGACACATTTGAATGATCAAAAAATCTGTTTAGCGGGAACATTTTCTGCCAAATGTCCATTAAATAGATTAACGTCATGTGAGTGGATCAGCTGGACACCCAAATATAAGCCAGAGACAGAGAGCAATTACTGTCTTGCACAGAGAAGAGATTGGGAACAATGGCGCCTCATTTATAAGGGAAACGTGATCCAGCGCTGGGAGCCTTTAGACGGCTGACTGTCGAAATTGCGATTGTTCTGTTCCCTGCGTGTGTCCTGTGTCCATCATGGTGCCAGCGTGGACTAATGTGGTGGGTTTTTATTGACAGTAAGGGTGGACAGGTTTCAGTTTGGGGACATCTTTTTTGTGCGTGAATGGCAGAGTACGCTTGCCAGCATGAATAAGTGTCGGCTCCAGCGTTACGTGTGCTGAAAAACAATTCAGAGTCATAAGGGTCCTTAGCACAGTGCTAATATAGCACATGAGTCCACGCCTGTCCAGCTGAAGACATGCTGTGGCTTCACTGTGTTGTCTCAATCTCCACTGCGGGCTCGTCTTTTTTTCTACATGGGCGTGTTTGTGTGCGTATTAGTGTCTGAATGTGTGAGATGCAGGTGTTGTCAGCCATCTCGTCCTCCTCCTTCTCCTCCTCCTTACACACACACACACACACACTCCCCCCCTTACCTCCATGACTGCAGCCTCGTCCACTGGGAGACCGGTCGGTGGTGCCACTCATGTGTTAACATCGCCATGGCAACCCCTCTCTTCCCCTTGCCCACCACACCACACACACACACACACACACACACAGCAGAGTCACTCGCCCACACCCACCAACCTCAAGACACACACACACACACACACACACACACACACACACACAGAGACATACACACTGAATTCCCTGGACTGCATCCGGTGCAGGACAAACTTAATCCACATGTCCCGCCAGCCATCTTTGAAAAGTCCATTCATGGTTAAAGTCTCTTTCAGATAACTTTGGGTGAGGTCCGCAACAACAACTTTGCCTTTTCTCTCTCAGTCAGGTCATAGCGGCACAAAAATCCCAGCTCCACTGTTCCTATGTTTATGACAGAGGTTGATGAAAGAAATACCGTGCTGCAAATGACCTCCTGTCAGTGCTATTGTCTTGCTAAATCATCGCAGAGGCTTGGAGACTGTGGCAGTACAGTACATACCTACTGCACTCTGCCTGTCTGAGCATCTTTGTTGCATGGTCCTGTTTTGTGTTAGGGCGAGCGATCACTGTTGAAATCTTACATTGTTCTCCGAACCCTTCTACCCGTGGCCCAGATGAATGATGGACAAACAAACCGTGGTGCGCAAAGAAAAAAATTCTGAGTCATGCATCCTTTTACATCACTTTTGATGAATAACTTCTTCAGTTCTGTAGCCAAGACTACAGGCATTCATTTGGCAACTTAGAAGAAAAAGAAGAAAGATGGCGGCGTACCGCACGTTGTACTGTCCATCCTAAAATGGCTGACATCACAGCCTCTTCTAACTGCCAAAGCCTGGCAAATGCCAGCTCCTGCTGACCAAACCTTTCTTGCATGGGACAGAGAAAGTGGCAGGGGCTCTTTCCCCACTAGCCCCAAGATCTTTTTTCCCCCCTGTCAGTGCACGGGCATTTCTTTTGGTTGGAACTGTGCAAACATGCTGTTTTAGTGAGGCTTTTGAGCGGTCTGGGCTTCGATACGGCATTGGTCCAATGACAAAAGCAATACCAAAAAGGATGAAAGACCCAAATAAAAGTGAACCTGTATAGAACGCCGCCCTTTCTGCTGGAAAAAATAGGACTCTGCATTGTGGTTCGGAGAATTTTCTGTAAGGATCATGAGGTATGCCGCTATCATGAATGCTTGTTTGTATAAAGATGGCTGGAAATAGATCTGGTTGGCATTAGATAGTTTAGTTTAGTTAGATTTTCTTCTCTGAACTCAAGGAATGTTATACACTCCATGTCAGCTAAATCTGAAAATCATGACCATATGACCTTCCTTGGTATTCTCTGGCAGGGGATTCATTTCGAGCTGTGGGAGGCACACACAAACATAACATCTACAGTGACTGCTGGTAGAAAACAGAACACCAAATCCTGAAAAGTACAGTTTTCCAGGTATACGAGGGGTGGCGTGTGCAGAGACTCTGCTTTGCGGAGGGGGAGTGGGCAGTCTTGGCCCACTACATTGTATCTGTGTATACAAACACTCCGCTGCGGCCATAACGAAAACTGTGAGCTGTGCCTAATTGCAGAGAGTGAGGGATGAAAGGCAATATGCCTGGCCTCATTAGAGCAGTTCCGAGAAGGGAGATGGAAGAGCGTTCCCAGGGATCCACAAAGGGAATTGACATTCCCCCAGTATAAGCGTCCCGCTGGAGTGAAAACCTCCACACACACTGAACTCACTGGGCCAAGCTGAACCCAATCCGCCGGATCCGCACAGCAAGAGCTCATTTACCTTTGTTTAGCCGGTCATCACACACGCCTGAAAATTAACTATCGGAGTGCTGTAATGTCCACTGGAGACTGGACTCTACTCCATACACCTACTCTCTCAGGAAAACCTCAATGGCTGAAGTGTTGCGCAGTCATTTCCAAGACCTACTTTATACGTAACAAGCTTACATGGTTAAATAATTATAATACATTCCAAAAACTGCAGATGATTCATGCCTGTCTAGCTGGCTGCTTAAATGATATGGGGTTGTCTCTTGTGTTGTGGACCCACGCATGATCCACAGAGGCAACATTAGTCAGCACAGAGGTCCCTCCCCTAAAGGCAGAGGGATACACATGGCATTCAAAGCTGGGTCAATATTTATGCACAGATAGAAAATGTGACCCACAGGAACTGATATTTTTAATACAAAGCCTCACCGATAATCCACAGTTTGCTAAATATCTGTGCGCTCCTTAAATGAGCAGCTCTTCCTACTGTACTGTATATGTTTCAGTGTGTGTGTGTGTGTGCGTGCGTGTGTGTGATTAGGGCAGCAGCACATGTTGGCAAGAGGAAGAGGAGGAAATGAAAGAAAAAGAGTCCTGTGCATAGACGTACAGGCCTACCTTTCTGCTCAGGCAGGAGGAAGAAATGTGTAGAGAGTGAGCGATCGATAGATGAAAATTGATACTTGGCGTGCAGTTTGAACATCTATGGACTCGGAGGCTTCTTATATCAGTCGATAAGCCTGCTATGGCACTGTGTTCAGAAGTCTTTCACAACTAGAAAAGCACTCACACTCACGGCACAGTGGGGGAAATACAGCGCGTTGTGCAATAAAAATAAGCAGATACGCCACATTGTATAGCGCGAGAAGGAGCGCAAATTCAGCCAGACGAAGGATCCGTTGTTGTAACTGTAACAAACTGACGAGTTAACCCGTTTCACTCCATTCACAAGGCTGTGGGGCTACACACTGCCGGAGCCTACTTGCCAAAGGCGATCTGGCACTCTATATAACCTTATGAATATTCCCAAAAATCCTCCACCCCCCTCCTCCACCTACTGTCGCCATTTTATACATTGGCGACTTCATATAAACTGCCTTGACTACAGCACCAGATGAAAATTCAATATTCAATAGCGAGGCATAATTTCAGTAAACAACTTTGGAGATCACACCTCGCCAATAATGAGCGGTATTCGCGTTTAGGAAGAGTAGATGTGTCCTTACCTCAACAGTCGGTGGGAAAAAATGGAATCCGACATTAATATATAAATGAATAATATTGGATTAGCTCCGATCGTTGCGTTTTGAGAAGAAGAGGAGGCGAGCAGGGGGTGGGAGCTCTCCTCAAGTGAACCCGGTGAACTGGCGTGAACCCGTCAGTGACCACGGCAAGGTACATTACATTACATTACCTTTCCACCCCTCTGCCACACTGTATGGAGACGGCAAAACAACTATGGTCGGCGGCGCAGGACGAGGCAGCTCCAAAAAATTATAGCGAGTGTATTTCCTATGAACACGTGATTCGGAGCGTCATCCAAAATCCAAAAGCCCTTTCATCTAAAATTTTGGAGAGGGGCGGGGATGAGATGGGGATGTGTGTGTGTGCGTGTGTGTGTGTAGAAGGGGAGGAGGAGGGGGGTACGTATACTGAGCCCGGTGCACATTTGGGTATGTCGTTATAGGGGTAAGGCAGTGCTCTAACAGATTGGGTTATACATAGCTACAATGGCGCCGTGGAGCACGCTGAACAGATGGATTGTATTGTGTAAATTTGGGATTTCACAGGAGTTTAGGGATCTGCCGTTTCAGTGAGCTTCATCACCCAAAAGGTCCTTTTAATTAGGTCACATGTTTTTTCAATACATGGCTGCCGTCTTTAGAAAAAAAAACCTCTTGATGGGCTACTATGAATATTAATCGTTGTGGGAATTGTCATTTAAAGCACAGGCTTATTAGCCTACCGGCTTAAAATAGACATTTACGCACACGCGTAATAGTGGTAGACCAATTTACGCAGATGCACAGTAAATGTAGCCTAGTGTCCATTTTTATAGTTAAACATAGGTAGACATTTTTCCTTTCCTTTAATCACATTATTAATGCTAGTTATGTTTTATTGTGTTGAATAGGGGTTATATGGCTTTGACCCTCATGACCTTGTTGGCCTTCAGTGCGTAAAAGCGCACTGAGAAAAGTGCAGAGGACCAAAACAGACAGAGCCAAGCTTAGAATGAGGGTCTAATTAAAAAAATGTAATTAGAGAGGAAAAACTATGGTGATATACTTTGTAAGGATACTGAGAAAACATATTAACAAGTCATATCAACAGGAGAAATAGAATACTGTAGTAACTGTACAGAGATAACATTAAGTAGGCTAAGATAAAGTACTTTAAAACCACCGAGTTACACAATTATTATGGATACTTAGAAATATTACAGTAATATGACGGATTTAGTGTGTACACTTGGCTATGTGTAACAGGTAGGAGGACAACAGCGGAGGCCTAAAGCATATGCAACATCCGCAAGGTTGTAAATTACGAACATATAGGGTTACTACAGGCCTGCAGCAGCATTTAGGAAGCATGGATTTGCTCTTCCCTCCCACTTTGTCCTGACCGGGTTCAGACGTTCGTTGCCTGTAGCTGTATACAGTCAGGAAAAACAAAGATTATCTATCAGGAAGATGAATCACTCAACAGAAAAACAAAAATCCAGACCATGGTTCTGGTCTGCAGGGGTGAGACATGTAGTTGTTCATGATCTGGTAAAGTTCTAGGATTAAAAGACATTTGCCTCAAATAGGACAAAATGTAACTTTTCTTGTTACAGCAGTACATTCGGTGCACATGTGTGCTGATACTATGTGATCAAGTGATGGACACCAACAGTCATGTCTCAATACAATATAATACAATAGATTTTTTACTTTTTAGCATTTTTGTTACTATACAGTGTTTGCATTCTGTTGGACAGTTTGGGGGTGAAGTTGTGGGAGTAAGTGTCCGTCGGATTCCTCTGGTTCTGTTGGCACTATCTCCACTAATGCAGGTCTGCCTTTCTGGCCCAGTAGGTCCTATGCACTTGACATTATGCATGTTGATTACACATTAGAAGGTCCCAAGAGAATGTACAGAAACATTTTCTCTTGATTACCCATGCTAGTTTGTTTAAGGTATTAGGTTTACAGTTTATTTACTTGCAAATTGAATTGAATTTTCTGAAAGACTAGATGTTGCTAATTTAGGCTAAAGCTCGAGGTGAGCTTATGTAGCCTATTACAGTAGGCCTGTAAGGATGCACTCAATGTGAGTGACCACCAGTCACCACAGGTGTCACCAAATCCACTTGACAGATCTTTCAGCACTCTTCACATTTAAGTAGGCCTGCCTGCTTCAAGTAGGCGTATACGAATACGGATATTTTATTCCGCAGAATCCATTATTTTCATATATCAGGACAACTCGTCGTGTATTAACGCACTTGTGCCATAGTTAAACAAGGTGGGCTGTGTTCAAATCATACGCCATTTTTTTTGTAGTTTGTAGTCAGTTTAAGTTAACACACAGCATCCAGAAGTAAATTGGGTTAAACTGTTTTGTGGTAAATGATTTTAAACGCACACTTTTTTTCTCTGACATTGGCATTGAATATCCTCGTGACAGTTTGATAAGCATTTGTTTGTTCAAATACATAACACAACCTATGAAACTGTACTGACTTGTATTGTTTTTGTGATACATTTTGACATTAAATGCATTGCGCTTACTTAGCCTGAGTGTAGTTATCTCAAGCCTGGAAGCATTTTACAATAGAGACTAAACCTCGACCACAATCACTATGATGCAACCTTTTGTTTTTTAGTATTGTAAACTAACATAACCACTAATGAGCTCCCAGCTCAGAGTTAGTGGGATGCTTCACACCATAAAACAGAGAGTGCAGCTTCTCTTGACTGCCAACAGCTTCTCAAGCTTTAGTTCCTCACTGTGACAGATGACAGAACAAGTGTGGGCAGATGGGGGAAATTACTTTCATGTTTTACATTACATGTTTATCTTCTTCTAAAGTGAAATAGAAACCCCTGCCAGAAAGCAAGCGTTTTAAAAGACATGGTGACTTTTTTTTAAATGTTATTATTTTTTATTGAGATTGAGGAAACGGGTCCCATGAAATCACACCGTCAGTGATACCAGGAAAAAGCGTCAGAGTGGGAGCTCTGTGCTCTTCCCTGCTCTCTGAGGTGTAACCGGATCAGGGCAGAGCAGAGGGACGTACAGGAGGCTTGTTTGCCTCCAAATGAGCCAATGAGACCGGCTTTACATTAGACTGACAGTCAGACTCAACGAGCCCGGAGACGCCATTCTGGTTTGACAAACGTCCGACAGCCAATACGGATCCATGACGGACAGGAACGGAGGGAAAAACCAAAATACGAATTTGGCTCCCTGGGGGTCTAAACGTTACCTGGCTGCCACCTGCGGTACAGCAGAGTCTGTTTGAGGAAACGGTGTGGAACAACACCCACAGCAATGGCTCTGTCGCAGTTCCTGGACGACTCACCTCTGAGGTTGGGTCCAAACAAACACGCCGGGCCCGATGACCTGAACCTGCAGGATGTGTACAACGAGAGACACCGGCTGGCTCTGGAGGAGCTGCTTTCGGGAGGGCTCGACAACTTTTTGGACTTCCTCAGGAAAGAGAGGATCCCCAACTTTCTGTCCGACGACGAGATCCAGCGGATCAGGAGTGCCGCCGTGCCCCCGCGATGTGTCTCCCTCCACGGGGAGGACCAGGCACTGGAGCAGTCGCTCAGCAGCTCCCTGGACTGCTCCTCTCTCACCTATTTCCCCGAGGTGTCTGACGTGGAGCCGCCGCTGCTGGAGATCGGCTGGCCCGCCTTCACCGCCGGCTCCTACCGGGGAGTCACACGGGCCGTGGCGCACTTCCAGCCCAGCTACGGGGAGTGCATCTATGGCTGCAAGGAGGCTGCGAGGCGCATGATTAAAAGTGCCAGAGAGGTATGCACAAAGAAAGTATTAAAAACACAGCTGCATACCGGTTTACCGAATAATTAGGCCTACCTAAATTATTCTTTGTAATTTGACAACTGATTCTATAATTTCCTTTAAAGAAACACTATCCTCTAGGCACTGGTACCATATTGTCCGTATTTATTCTCATTTTGATATTTCTCAAGAGACATACTGTATAATATCTAGTTGTGGTCCATTTTTGTGTTTTCTACTCCCCCATTATTTCAAATTGTAATAGTTCCTATAGTATTATTCTAGGCCTAAAGGCTACAGTGATACCATGACAGTCACATCCTAAAACAGGATTATTATTTTGGCTGTTGTGTGAGTGTGTGTAGCCTATATATGGTCACACAAACATTTTTGGAGGGAAAATCTTAAAATACATGCCAGATTGTCTCCATGGATTTTCCTTGATTAGTCTGAAATTTTTAGAAGTTCAGGTTTTTGAAATATTGATCAAAAGTATAGTGACCGAAAGGACGAAACAAACAAAAACAGAGCATGAATATTCATGGTGATGTTTTCTGATGCGAGCTGTCAGCCCGTCCAGCCTCTGGTTTTGGGAAGAAACATTCCAGCATGAAGGGAGTGTGCGGCTTCAGCAGCACCTCAGGCCTGCCTGTGTAGGGCCTGCGTGCCAGATGTGCCTCGACTTGCTTTGCTCCCCTCCATGAAAGTTTGCATTCTCTCTTTAATTAGAAATCCTTAAACAGTGCATTTCCTCTCAGGTTTACAGCTGAAAAGGTGGTGGTGTATGCACAGTGTGCTGGCAAGCAGTTGAAACCTTAGAAAAATATTCTCATCGAAGTTCAACCGTTAGATCGTCTGTCCTTTTGTAATGTTTAACCACCTCACTGCACACTGTCTTTATTGTACAACGGCGCCACTGGCTGTAACAACACACCGTGCATCTATATCGTCACTGGTCAGCTCACGGGAACAGCCTGTTCCTGTATTTCTGTGAACTTTAACTCTTGTTTTTTTTTTTTTTTTTTACACATTTTCCTAAAAATAAGCACCCACACACTGTCATCCAAATAAGGTGGGGAGCTCCTGACAAAGCTGCATGTGGATAACACCAGTCTGAAGCAATAAATCTGACGTATGTAAACATCCGTGTCTAATCCTAGACACACAACCTTTACCACAGCATGTGAAATTCCATTCCTCCTCGAGAAAAAGAGAAATCTCAGTGCAAAACTAAGCTCAGCAAAATGGAGGCAACCCCTACAGTGCACCTACTTGTCTCCTGTATAAAAGTAACTTGTTTGCTGACCAAGCGTTACTGCAGATTGCCATGGTAACAGACCACAGTCAATAGAAAGCTCATCAGCACACACATTATTATTGGGAGTGTGTCTGAGAGAGAGATTCACAGCTCTGTTTGAACAAGGCCTTGCATTTGATAATAATAAAAACACACTCGTGCTACACCTGGGAGAATTCTATTATATATTACCTCTGTAATTTTCCACTGCAGGTGATTGCCATAGTTACAGACTCCCTGACAGACCTGGATATCTTTAAGGATCTTCAGGAGGCATGCTCCCTCCGCAAAGTCCCTGTCTACATCCTGCTGGATCAGTCATGTGCTCCTGCTTTCCTCAATATGTGCAGAAATGTTGGCGTTCGCCTGGATGACCTTCGGGTATGTGGTTGGTTCAGTAAAGCTGGGTGTGGCTCTGTGCACAATACCAACATCAGATGGCATCAAATTAAAATATGTCCTGTAAGATTTGATATGACTGGGCGGGTCTGCGCTTAATCTCTCACTCCTGTTCTTTCTCCTTTTTAAAAAAAATCCTGACAGCAAATGAGAGTGCGAACCATAACTGGTACAACTTATTACATGAGATCAGGAGCGAGGATTACTGGGGAAGTTCATGAGAGGTTCATGCTGATTGATGGAAACAGAGTAGCTACTGGTTCCTACAGGTAAAAGCCTACTAACTGTTTTACCTAAACTCAAATGCTTTAGTTGGCTATTATGTAGCTACATCATAGTAATACATTTTTCTTGCTGGGTTTGGATAAGTGTAGCTGCTTCCTTTCAGTCATGCGTGTTGTTAAATCCCATTCCTGTGCAGGTTCAACTGGACTGACGGCAAACTGAACAGCAGCAACCTAATCGAGCTTTCTGGTCAGATAACAGAGAAATTTGATGAGGAGTTCCGCATCCTCTATGCCCAGTCTCTACCTATAAACCCTCGAGGACCTCCAAGTGTCCGAAACAGCGGCATCTACGAGCACCTCCTCATCAAACACTCAGTCAACTCCTCCCCTCACCTGGCCAGAGAGAGGCCCGTGGAGCCAGTGTGTCTGACCAGCACACCCAGCCGCAAGCCCCAAACTGTCCAGCCCCAGTGTGAACCCTTGACTCCAGATTGCCATAAAGCCAACCCAGTGTCCGATTCCTCCACCATAGGTGAGGACTGGACGGAGGAGCAGCACTTGCAGATGGAGGAGGAGATCCTGGCTGGTAGCACCGCTCGGCGTTTCCTTGCAGATCAGCAAGCGGAGAAAGAGCCAGTGACCCCCATCACCGTCTCCTGCCACGCCTCCACTCAGACCAGCCGGTCAGTAGCGGACAGTGACACCCAGACTGACCTCCAGCTCGGGGAACACGGCAACCGTATCACACCAACAAGCACGGCAGTGCCAAACCAGGCCGCCTCTCCCAGGCAGATCTCGCCCACCCAGGTAGCTCCAGACGACACCTTAAGGGACTGCTTCCACAAGCTGACCAAAGAGCGCCAGTACCACTACTCCACCATCCGCTCCAAGCTGGAGCACATGGTGACCGCCCTGTCCCAGAGACGAGAGCTAGCGGACGTCACCAACATGACTCAGGGGCCTGGCGCTCTCAGCAGGCAGAGGGTACAAAAAGACTGTGGGCAGGAACCAAACCCCGGACTGCTTGTTGAAAGTGCGGGCATGGGCACGTGGCCAAGAGCCAGATGTGTACACTAGTTTGTCTTCAGGGATTTCGGTGATGGAGGGCAGTGGGGGAAGAGCTTCTTGTGGATCTCTCTGTTTCAAATAAATGGTTTTGGCTTACGCAGTAGAATTCCAGCTTTCTTCTATTTGTCTTCTTTTCTGCTGTGCCCACTTTTTGTCCTTTTCATGCTGTGTCCTGTCCATGTCGAAGCAATTTTACGTGCAACGGTAATAACAGCAGAATTGTAATTGACATTAACATCTTGCAGAAATTATTATTTTAACCAAAGACACGGTGCAATAATCATTTTTTGACCATGTCAGTTTAATGAATATCATTTGCTGAGGCGGTTAAGACTGGATAATATCTGCTGTAGGATGAGTGAATATGCATTGAAGTGCTGTTTTGCTTCTGTAAACACATTTGGCTGCTGTAACTGCTGCTCTCACTGCGCTTTGCTAATAAACAAAGTAGTATTTTGCTAGATGAGTGCTTATGTTTTTGTCTTTTCTAACACTTACCCACCCATTGTGTGCACTTTTAGCTCTACTGCAGTTGAAATTGCAATCAAATCCTTGTGAAAAATTATCTTCAAAAAAATGTCCAGGATACACAAGGAAGCAAACCACGCCAAAGTGACTTCACAAAGAGGATGAGCACCTGCGCCTTATGCACTGCAGTGCCTTCATGCAATTAGTTGAGACAGCATCTGTGATACTGGCACCTCTGCTGATTACGTAGCCAATCACAGTCGCTGTCTGTCCAGGGTGGATTTGGAGAAGAAGCTCTCACACATTACCAACATAGATTAGGATGAATGCTAAATGAACGCCTCTTTACACACACAGATGGGATTTTACAACTCCTGATTCCTTGCTGTTATATTATGTTTTCTATTCATTTTCCACACTGATTCTTGTCAACATCATTCTTGGAAAAAGCGATTTGAGATGGATAAACAGCCAAACAAACTGCACATTTTTATGCAGCAGGGAAGGAGGCTTTTGGCATTTGTGCAAAGCTCCATATTAGCAACAATCAACTTAAAGTTATTCTAAATCTCCACATAAACTGAAGCATGGTTTTACATGGGCACTGCGTGCTGCTGAGCCTGGCACAAATGCACATTTATGTGAGATATGAAGCACAAAGGTCCCACTGTAAATGATCAAAACACGTCAGTTCTTGGCTCTGGTGAGGAGTGTGCTCAGAATGCCCTGAGTTATAAATGCATTACTCTGAGCTTTATGTGATTAATGTTTAACTATATTGAGGAGATGATGTGTAACTACCTGATATCAAGATGTACACATATTCACAAAGGAAGGAGACCTGTTGGATGTGGTTACATGATAAAGATATTATAATGGAGAGCAGGAAGCAGTAGGGGATCAAAGGATCGTGTTTACAGATGAACAACTTAAGGTTGTAGTTAACTAATGAGCTAAAGCACATTTCTTTCTTGCAGTCCAGTAGTTTTAAATGTCTTTCTGCTATTTACTCTACTACTTATTGCACAGTAGACACATGGAGTTATACATAGACATATAGAGACACAACTAATTTGAAAAGAATTCCATATGAGGATGTAAACATACTTGCTTTTCTAAAAGCCCATATTTCAAAATACTGTAGATGAGCTAACGGAATGCTTCCAAAAACATATAGAATATGTATTTTTAGTTGTGATACTGAATTACATTTAGTAGTATTCATATTGCATTTAACAAAGGTTTATTGCTATGTTGTATAGTAAGTCTACGTCTCAAAATCAAGTCAGTCATTATTTTTATGATGGCTTATTAATTTATTCCAGTGGTGGAAAGTACATAATCAACTACTGTAGTTAAGTACAATTTTGAGGTATTTGTACTTTATTTTTATGCTACTTTACACTTAATATTGTACTTTTTACTCCAGTTCATTTATCTGACAGTTATAGTTACTTTACAGATTAAGATTTTATATACAAAATATGAGATGATCTTAAAAAATAACGGCTGCAACTAATGATATTGTCGATTCCCCATTAATCTGACGATCAATTTCTTAAAAAACACCCATTACATTTTCCCAGAGTCCAAAATGACGTCTTCAAATGTCTTCTTTTGTCCGACCAACAGTCCAAAACCCAAACATATTCAGTTTACAATGATATAAAACAGAGAAAAGCAGCAAATCCTCACAGTGAATTATCACAATCAATCAACCAATCGTTTCACTTCTAATATAAATATGAAGGATTGTGTCACATAAACTACCCAACTGCATATAATGTAGTTAACTTAGCTCCACACTGAGTGATAGGGGATGGTTAAATGATATTGACAGGGGCCATTCTGCCTCCATAATGTACGTTTAGCTACCACCACTGATGTATTCATTGAATAATTTACCTGCTTGTTGCTATTAAGGGCCACATGGATGGCTTACCCAATATCAATTCATTGATTGGTTAATTGTAGTTTCACCCATATCAGTAGTGTTTGATATTGTATGATATGACCTTGTTTTACAGAGAAATTTACTAAAAGGTCATAATAAAGCACGATTATAACTGCCAACTATAAAATATCACAGTTTACAACTTTAAAAACAAACACCAGTGTTGTAAATGTTTTTCATTTACAAGATGCCACAGTGTTACATCCAGCCTACAATTCAAACTATTGCATGGCAATAAGGTAAGAACAGGAGGCCCGTCTGCGGCTCCTCCTGTGGTGCGTGCATCTCCTACCAGGCAAACACATCAAAAGCCTCTGCATTCATTATGCAAAATGGTGCAGCTGAAGGGAATTGATCTACAAGTAAATACAATGGTGGTAATATGTGTGAGAATGGTATTTGATTTTAATTGGCTGCTGCAAAGCAAGCACTGGCTGTAATCAAGGAAGCAGTGGGGGATCCACAACAACAGTGTGTACCTATTAGGCTCGGCTCACTTGTAAACAGAGGAGTTCACATACTCCACTTCACATGTGACGATTAAAACACTATATATATGATTTACTTTTTAATTGTTTTTTTTGTTTTTTTTTTTTTGGTTTTTGTTCCTGGATAGAAAGTGCCTATTTTTACTCATTTACTGGAATCACACTTGTGAAGAGCATTTGCTGTAACACTAGCAGGACTCAGCCACCAGAGAGAGCCCTGTCCTTAGCTAAAACATGCTCACTGGCTCATTTGTCTCAGTGTGTCCTGCTTTGCTCCCCTTATGGAGAAGTGTTGGAACTCTTGAAATACAAATGGCTTATTTCTTAGAATGAAACAGCACTATTTTCAACACAGAGACGTTGCTGAATTCTCACAATTTAATCCACATTTTAGATGTATTTGTTATAATAATTAATAATAATAATTCTGATGGCTGTCTCACGCTGTCTTAAACCATAAAATGCTCATATTCAAGTTCAGGGTGAACATATTTGGACGAGACACCGTCCGATGTCCTCTTCAGGTCACTTATGATCCCTGGAGAGTTGTAGTGGTAGAACATCTCCCGCTGCATGCTGGGTAAAATCCTTGTCGATGTCAGCATGTCTGATAGAAGGTGTAACATTATATCCTACCAAATACTGTGTTAAGGCCTAATCCAGTTAGTCTGCATGCATGTGCTATTTTGCATAACGACAAATCACACCAATCCAGATGTGAGATAACCTCTTTATTGCAGGTGTGCAGAACCAGGGACAACAATAGTGATCATTTGTTTTAGGAGGTTATAGTACATACTAAATGTCAAAGGGGTGTAAATGGGAATTTCTTTGCAAAAACTGTAATGTATTCATTGCACATGCACGTTTGTATGTGTGTTATGTGTTTATTTCTTTTGAATATCCTGTGATTTTTTTGTGTGTTAAATGTAGATTTGGATTTGAAGGCCAGGGGTTGTGCACTATGACTGCAGTATTTTACAGTAACAGCCCCTGTCCCCTTCTAATAGCCCATAGCCCCACAGGACAGAATAGATCAGGATGATGCAGACAGACAGCAGTCGTCATGTAATTGATTATTGGATTTATATCCATCACCGTGTACATTTGTGTAGGTTCCCTCTGTGCCTGGGTGTGTGAATGCACAGACTGGACTTCTAACTGTTACACAGTGTATTTGTTATGGCATTATATTATCATATAAACTGAGTGAAACAGTCAGAGCAGTGGATTTTGTGTGAAATGTTCCGATTTTGGCTCTGGCTCCTGGAAATAACAAACATCAGGTTTGGCTTCTGACACTGACTGACAGAGTCAAACGGCTCTCCTGGTGCTGAACATAAACCTTTTAATTACTGCAAACATGGTTGATGAGTTTGAAGCTTGATTACTTGGCCTTCATTAGTCAGATTGTGAGCTATAGTGGCTCCCAGAGGCGCAATTTGGCATCTCTAAACACTGCCAGCCTCTGTGTTTAGCAATTACATTTACCCTACAGTACACCCAAACAGGTGCGTGCAGCCAAATACACACAAACAGGCTCAACACATTTTTTATTATCAGCTTGAACAAGCAGGACTGGATGTAGGAATTTCAGTCTGTTCTTTAATTCAGAGGAAGAACCTGACTAAAAGAAAACACTGATAAAATGTGCTTAGTGTGCTGAGTCCTACTTTGTTGAACTCTGCCTGTCATAATGATTTCGTGTTTGCTGTGCCACCTTGGCTTTGTTTTCCATCAGGGCGGCCGGTGGTTGTCACTACACCGAGGAGGGAGCGTTCTGCCTCAGGCTACGACACACTGATAATGAATGTTCAGCTCATTGGAAAAATAAAGTGTGTCTGAATTATGTGGTCGGGATTCTGGCCGTTGTTTGGGTGTGTGAGTCAGACACGGTGACATGCGCGGACGCTCAGTTTGCACAACAGTCAGTCACTTCCTGCGCTGTAATGCTGATGCCAGGCCGCAGCTAGGCTAATGCAGGTGGAAGGTATTGTTGATAGGCTCTTTGTGCTAAACTGCATGTTGAGCTTTAACACGCTGTCCGGCAGCAGCCTCGTCGCTATTTATAGATGAGTACAGCTGCTCCTTAGCACCCACCCTTAAACCAGCCATCCACCAGAGATTTATGGCACGAGCCCACGAGAAACAGCTGTACTGTCTTGCCACTTGCTTGTCCAAGGAGTGCACACTGAGGTCTATTAGGAATTATATTTATTTTGTCTAATATGATGCCTATTGACAACAGCTGACACCAGTATTAAATGTAGTTATCAGTGAGTGGTATGCCTCACGCCGTTGAACGTTAAAACCACAAGTCTGGAGCGTCCGGTGCTGCAGCGATGAGTCAGACTCTGGTCACTATGCCACCTGGGTCCAACACAAGTTCAACACTTGTGGTGAGCTGCTCCCCCACAACACCATGTGTCCCTGCATGTTTGCTCAGCATACTGTCTTACATCTGAAATACAACAATATAGTTTGTTCCAGAGAAAAGATTCGCAGGACTTTTTGTTTGTACAGAAAAACACAGATTTGTCTTTTTGTTAATTTTCCTGCCTTACTGTTCCCTTGATACTGTATCTGCTGTCCAGTGAATTGGCAGGAAACTGCTGTGGAGCTACAGTAGGCAGAGAAATTGGCCTGGTGGTGGCTGCCTTTATGAGAGAGAGTGTGTGTGTGTGTGTGTGTGTCCGTGTGTTGGGGATGGGCACTAAATACCCAGCTCCCTCAGCCACACTATAGCAGCTAAGCTTAAGTTTAGCTTATCACTGTCAGTTTGTTGTCTCCATTATTCAAAAGGACACCTCATGAGTCGGGGGTGACTCGTATTAGTCTTCTCTACTGTGTGCTCCACACAATGATGTTCTACGCTGTTCCACATTAACTCTGGTGTCTATTTCAGCAGCTCTCTATCCATTTATTGATGCATGTCTTCCATTGATCCCGGCATTGATTTGCTATGCAATCCATTACCCATCTGTCTGTTTCAGCGGGATTTTAAATGATTCGTCAGATTGAGCTATTAAGGGGAGTAGTGGGGAAGTCCAAAGGTTGGTGATACATTCAGGGAGAGAGGGGTGCTCTGTGTGTGTGTGTGTTTGGGGGTTGGGTGCAGGTGTTGTCAGGCATTTAGAAGTGTGCTCCACAGTGACATGATATTTACAGTGTATATGAGTGTGGACCTCGTAAGCATAAGTGATTATAGAGTCAAATCGTCTAAATTTAGGGTACCTATACAAAATATAGGTACTGAACCTCAACACTTTTTTGGCATTAACCAAAATGTGTGTGTAGCAGAGTATCAAAAACTGTAAAGTACAAAGTTGTCGAAGTTAATTTCATTTGACAGCCATTTGATTTGTGCTCTTGTTTTCTATGGTTATATTTTTCTTATGATCTGTATACTAATACTTATACTAAACCAATTATCAAAAACAAAACTGAAATCAAATATCTTGTCAGATTCATAATTGTGATAGTTCCTGATTTTAATCAAAATTTTAAACTATTTTATTTTATCAAAGTTCTTGTCCCTCTGTTTGTGTTAATACAACATTTAGTAAGGTATCAAAAAAGCTGTTTTGGTATTGGTACCAAAACTCTGCTATCATATTTCAGTATAGTAATAGTATAGTAGTATTAAAAGTTTTCAAATGGCAGGCCTAACTAATTTTACTCATTTTAATTTTAAAGGAAGCTAACTATGAAGCTACAGCCAGGAGACGGTTAGCTTAGCTTAGGCAGGGGAAGCTAGCCTGGCTCTGTCCAAAGCTCAAAAATACACCCTCCAGAACCCCTAAAGCTCACTAATTAACATGCTATATCTTGTTTGTACAAGCTGAAATATGAAAACAACAATTTGTAGTTTTACAGGGAGCTACATGCTGAAACTATTTATTAGAAGAGTGCAGTGACTTAGCTACAGCTAAGCTAATTGTCTCCTGACTCTAGCTTCATACTGAATGGACAGACAGTGGTATCAATCTTCCCATCTAACTCTCAGCAATAAAGCGAGTGAGCGCATTTCCAAAATGTTTGCCTCTTCCTTCAGTTTAAATGGTCCTTGATGGTTTGAAGAAATTCTACAGGCCTGAAGCTCATAAAAACCTTTCAGAATTCAATTGGATAAACTTAAAAATGCTTGGTCATCAAGCTAAAAAAACAGGTTGTGTTTCTTAGTTCCTGAAAAGTTGACATTTTGGAGGTTTTCACCTGACAACAGCGATATTTAGGAAAAACACATCCTTCACACAGCACTCTCCCTTAAAGTTCTGGAAATTTATTTCAAGGGGATTTTTTTTACACAGTAAAAAAGTGCGCTTAGATTTTTGATGTTTCATACTTTTTTTGAATTATGGTCTGGGTTTTTTAGGGTAACACTTTAATCTTCCTGTAAGAACACACTTTGAGGAAACAAAGAAAATGCCACCAGCCAAACATAGATGTGGGGGGGGGGTTCCAGATTGAGATGCAAGATGGATTCATATATATTCATGAATTCAGTCAGAAAAGTCAAACGGAAGCAGTATGATAATCTTGCAGTAATTGCATTTTTCCCTCCAACTGTTTTTGGCAGAGCTGAGAGCCACATCCTGAGACATGCGATGGGGAATACAGTCTTGAGGAGTGTCACAGCGGTGAACAGTGGATACACTCTGACCCTGTACCTAAGGCCAGTCAATCCACAACGGGGTCAAGTGGTGGTTATGCCAAATCCATTGGATTCATGGGCAATGGGATGGCTATCATTAGTCCTTGGATGGTCAATTATATGTTTAATTAAGCAAGACAGACATCAGATAATTGAACTATTGACTGGTCTCTCCTAGTCACGTCTGTCTTATGACACAGGGACGGCACAGCTGAAGTCATATCAGATTTGTTTGGAGGCATGAGATCCTGATGAGAGTGGAAATAAAATCCAGTCCTTTCATTTACTACTCGACAGATTCATTTGATGTCCTGACCTCTGACTGAAGAACTTTTTGGTTTAATTTTCTGACCGTGCACTCTTTCTCTTCCAGGCCTCGGGAAATGCCATTATAAGCTTACAAAAAAAAAAGAAAGAAACATCCAAAGGACCATATTTCAAACTATCAAGCTTTTTTTCATACTTGTCAGTCTGCTGGATACATGTCAGCAGCCGTCTGAAAAGTGCTGACATTGCTGCCCTCCTGTCCGGCAGCCCGCTCCCTCTGTGTGAACTTGGATTTAGCTCAAGGGTATAGCCACCCTGCTAATGTGATGTAGCTCCAAGAAAGAAACAAATTGGCCTGACGTCTCATACACTGCCTTGTCTTGATTGTGTGATGGCTTCTACTGCTAATGTGTTACGATGGGTAGACCTGCACGGGGAGGGAGGCGGGTGTGTATGTGTGTGTGTGAGAGAGAGAGAGAGAGAGAGAGAGAGAGAGAGGGAGGATGGGGGAAGGGCCTCAGCCTGCAAGATCAGCACAAGTGGAATTGCATTGATTCAGTTAACTGCAGAGTTGGAGCGTGATGTGGAATTCTGTTTATCAAGGGTGGAGTTTACGCGATAGGCTCCATTTTGATCTTATTTTCTACATCGCATTCATAATAAGTCCCTGCTCACTTACTTTCAGCAATAAAATATAAGAGCATCTTTATACATATAGCTTAGCCCCACCTGGAGTTTCATATGTTCAATAAAATGAGCAGATATGTGTTTATACTAATTTAATGTCTTGATTTAAATGGCCACATAATGTGTTTCCCAGTGTCCTTTGTACCACAAACACAACTAGAAATGCTCGCACTGCTCAGATGTGACGATACTGGCAGATACACACTGTAAACATCGTCATAATCTGTATTAATCTACAAGATCAGATGTAAACAACTGACACAGTGTTCTGTAAATCACCAGGATATGTGCCGCATATTCCAAGTAAACACCGGCTCGTGTTTTATATTCACACTGAAGCTACTGGCCCAGAAACAACATCTGCTGAATCTTAACAAACTGTTAAATAAATCTCAAACATTGTATCAATTATAGTTGAATAAAGCACAGAATTGTAGTGTTGTAACTGGCTGTTTCTTATGAATGAGGAGTGTTTAGTGGTTGAAAATACACAGACAATACTGTGTGCAAGTGTCAGAAAAAGATTGAGAGTACAATATAGGAAGTACATTCCTAAACTGACTGATGTTACCATATAATAAATCTGCCGATATACAAAAAAAAAAGAACCTATGGCTGGTGTTTAATGTTTAAAAGCCATCTACGTGCAGTCTGTCAATGTATTTGGCATTCGGAGAGGATACACGTATTGTAAATGAACAAGGCTCTCTCTTAAACATACATTTAAAATGGGCATATTGCGGATGTATATTTTCTTTTCTCCCTTACCTCTCTCCCCCTCTCTTTCCTCTCCTCATTTCTCCGTCTAGCTGTAGGGAATTTGTCTCTAAGGGTTTATCATGACTGCCTCATATTTCCCCCCCTAGTTTGTCATTTTGCTGATCCAGACGCTTTTTCATATTTCAGCATTCTTATCATCCACTGGCAGTAAGATGATCCATTTCACTTATTTCTTAGAAGTGTGACTGTAGCCTAAGTCAATATCTACAGAATGAGTTCAGTAAATGGAGGGTTAGCCGAGGAGGGGCAGCTAGTTAGCGGTTGTGGTGGTGCTGGTGGTGGTGGTGGTGGTACTGGTGGCGCAGGACAGGTTTTTTTTTTTTTTATCCAGAGTCAGCAAGGGTAAAATGTCAAGCATTTCTTAGGGAAGCGGCTCCATAGGATTCCATTTGAAGCTTTAATCTTAATTGAGAGCATCACACATTGATATTCCATAGGTCTCTTTGCCCTTCGCCTCTCAGCTACTTTCATTTAGAGGACAGCCGTACTGCACTAGAGCATGGGGATTGCTTTGTCAGACAGCCAAGAGGCCAAAGGCAAGGTCAACCTCTCTTTGTAATGGTGGCTCACTGTGGAGTGATGGCATCACCTCTTTGATGCTGTCAGTACTTTCGTGTAACATTTCGGAGTCTTCCTAAAGTGAAACTGAATAAAATGTATCACATTCTGACCTTATACTGGCATGAAATATTATGGAGGACTCTTTTTTTTATTATATCGTAGTAAAGTTAAATAGTTTCACAGCTTCCTGACTTGTGGATCTAAACAAGCCACTTCTTTCCCCCCACAGCTCAAGGCCAAACAGAATGATGATTTAATGCAGTGTAGAGTAAAAGAAGATATTTGCATATTTAGCGGTCCATAATGCCTGTCTGTCCAGAGAGAGTCCATCATTGCAGCCCCAGAGATTATTCAATTATGCAAAAGATTATCTAAAATAATCGCTTGACTCTAAATACGGACACTTCACAGAGGAAGAGGTCTGTGCCTCGTCTGTGTCGGAGAGCTCCCAATTTAGTGTTCCGTAGCTCACAATGGGTGCAGTAGCGTCCCCTAATCCTCAAACAAAGGGAGAAGGACTAACCGGCCCGGCAGATGCAGCGATAAGGCCTATGTCATCAAGTAAGGTGAGGAGAGGAGGAAGGTGCGGGACGGCAACGCTCTCTGGGAAGACTCGTCGTGCCACCTTTCCAGGAGTGATGAAAACAGATGGAAATAAAGACTCACGACACACACACACACACACACACACACACACACACACATACAGAAACCGTTTACAGCTGAGTGCACAGCCCCTATCCGTGGGACTGAGGACCAAGCTCGCCTCCATTTCTCATGCTCCTGCCTCAGCCTGCTGCTGACACAGATATACTGTGAAGAGATAGCAGCACAGATAGGTATGCATGTGCATGTCAAAGTAGCCCCGGGGGTAAGCCGGTCTGAAAACACAAAGAGTGAAGGGATAGCACACGATCCACCTGCCACACTTTCTTCATTAATCTCAAACATTTATGTGGCACTTTAAACTGATTTGGGAAGCACTGCTCGAGATAACAAGTTTAAGTCTTTGCAGCAAACACAAGTGTTTCTTCTGCTGATGAAACACTGAATCAGGATTAAAGGATTAGTCCTTCAAAGATTTGTTTTACTAGCACATACTATGAATAACAGGTTCCTATGGAGGGACGGTGGCTTTATCAGGTGATCGGGGCTTGATAAAGCTTCAGAGGAGCTGCTCCTATTTCAAAGTCTTCTCCTCTGGTTCTGTGGGAAAACCCAATGCTCCTGTTTTCCACTCCTTCCACCAATCAACCACAGCGGCCTTGACTAAACACCTCAGCTGCCACCGACCAATCAACACAGTTAGCCTCCAGATCTATTCAGACAACAAAGCGACTGAACTCCTCAGCAGGACATTGTGAAAGAAAGGGTTCGCTTTATCACATGGATCAATAAAATCTATTCTAACCAGGCAGTAATACTTTACTCTTTCCAATAATATGCAACCTACTTACTAACTTATCAGGGGACATGAGAACATGGTCCAAAATATACATCTCTTTGTTTTTAAATTTCATATTTAATCGCCCCTTTAGAACTGCCCTTTATTTCAAAGGTTGCTGTTTGCTAATTCAGCAATAGATTACACAATCAGCGTCTTAAAATAATTATTGTCATTAAGTCATATGGATGCTGGCAGTTTTATTTAGGGCAACTTAGCAAGAAGAGCAGTTTCAATTTTTGTGTGTGGAAAGAGGATGTGCAGGGTCCACAGATGAGTCAAGGCTGTTCCTCTCCACCGGGATTTAAATATAGCCCCACTCACCATTACTGCTGTCACTCACAGACTTATAGTGACCTTTTGACCTCGCCTGTACAAAAGAGACTTGAAGCTGACATACTCACTCCCAATGTTTTTCACCAGAGGCAGAGACACATTTTAAGATTGTGTTTTTTTCTGGTCTTTCTGGTTATCAGTCTGATCGGTATCGTTTTCACTCATTTGTCTCATTTTGTCTGAGGTTTCATCTGCGCTCCAGAAGACAGCGTAAAGGTACGAGAGGCAGGCAGATGGGGGGTTCCCACAACAATTGGACAGTTGAACGTTTCTCAACACCTGATGTGCAGACTGAGGTCACAGTTTGTTGGGTTACAACTCGGAGGCCACCAACTTTGTGTTGTTGTACAGCTTGGACGTGTTAGCTGCTGCAGGCCACTGCTCTGCCACGAGTGGGCGGTGTGTTCCTTTACACAATTCACTTTCTCCTCTCTGCCACTGGACTGCTGCTTTTTTAAATCATTTGCAGTTTTACGTCAGTGCGTTCATACCAGCCTTGTAAAGGTTCTAAAGTCTTGTAAAGTCAGTTAACAATCAGCTGTATCTCTTGATAAATGTTTAGAGACACAATATAATGCAACCCAGCACAACATCACCACAAACTACAACCTCAAAAATATTTTGAGCTGAATAAACACATCTCTGGGACAGCCTTCACAAAATCTAAATTCTGAGAGCTGCTCTAATCCAGCCATTCTCAGCCAGTGGGCCGCGGGCCAATGGTGGGCCTCAGAGTGGCATCTAGTGGGCTGCGAAGGCAGAGGTACTGCCAAATAAAAAAACATGTTTTTGGTAATTTACCAAGCTAGTTATTTTTATATCTAAATGTGCTCAAGGATTCACATAAATAAAAAACGTCAAATTAAAATAATTAAAAACATTTCAATGACCAGTTACGTTTGAATATCACCACGCCAATCACAACACATCATCAGGTAGAGACAAACATGTTTTGCCCCTGTTTAGCTAGCTAATGTTCCCTCGGATGCAGTGACACAAAATAGATCGGTTTTTGAAACCAAAAAGTGATGTGGGAGACAACCCTGCGCCAGTAAAAGCTCCAAAGTTGTCCAACATTGTCATTGTGAGCATGTTAGCATACTGACGTTAGCATTTAGCTTGAGTGCCTTAGCAGTGCTTAGTACAGCCTCACAGAGCCGCTAGCAAAGCTTTTTAGCGTCTTTTAGCTCAATGTTTTGGTTCAGTCTTGCTGCTCTCATCAGTATCATTTCCAGATGCCGCAGACAGTTGTTTTCAGGTCTGATTAACTCACTGTACACTATCTGCCCAGCACCAAACATGCTGGTGAACATAGTGGAGCATTTAGCAGCTAAAGTGCCAGATATTTCCCTCAGGAGTTGGTAGAGACCAAAAACAGTGCTAAAAGGAGAGTGAATATTGAACTTACAATCAACAGGTGGGCACAAACACAACTCCAAATGAATGCCAGTGTTTCTCCGTATCTGCTGGATATGTAAATAAGAAACTGCTAGCATGTTTGCCGTATCAACTTAAAGGAATAGTTCAACATTTTGGGAAATACTTTCTTCGATGAAAAGATTGATACCACTAGTCACTGCAAGGTTGCCAGGCAACTAGCAGAGACTACAGGAAGTCACTACTCCCAGCTGAGAAATAGTCCGGCACATAACCCCACATAACACCACAACTTGTCGTGTTTATACTTCGGTTTTTGTACCAATTAAACAGACAAGATACACTGTGTTAATCACTGAGCTTCAGACGTCCTGTTAGGTGGACTTTGTTACCTTTCAACAGAGCCAGGCTAGCTGTTTCCAGTCTTTATGCTAAGCTAAGCTAAATGGTCTGCTGGCTGTAGCTTCCCAAAAGGTCAAATTAATCCTTGGTGATAAAGTGTTGTTTTTACAGTCAGCCAAAAAATTAGTTAGTGCAGGTTTGATTTCCTAAATTATCTGTAATAAAGTACTTACATAACAATTATTGTATGTATTGCATTTGTCAAAGTTCATCATTTGCAAGTAACCATGAGAATTTTATTTTCGTTTGCAACAATCAAGACACAAGAAGCAGATTTATGTGACTGCTGGTAGTTTCAAACGACGTTTGTCTTACAAGTGAACTCAGTGGGAAATCTAATCACACCCTCCATAAACTTACTTGTAACCTTTCATTTTATTCTTTTGAGAAGTTAGGGTTTCTTTTTTTTTCTGCCGTTAAATCCCAGAACAAAGTACTTCCTGTATCTTGACCACAAAAAGAGCAAACAAGTACATGGGTTCACTGTAGTATAAAGGCCTGCATTCCCTTAAATAGATCCCTTATAAGCTCTGTGTTGGCCAATCACAAGCTTCTCTCCCTGACA
Organism: Macquaria ambigua; assembly: GCA_008360985.2. Lineage (NCBI taxonomy): Eukaryota > Metazoa > Chordata > Actinopteri > Centrarchiformes > Percichthyidae > Macquaria > Macquaria ambigua. The sequence continues at coordinate 972,260 of VMKM01000023.1, forward strand.
GTCCAACCACAGCACACAGTTGGTTGTTTCTCAGTTGTTGTAGCAGAGGCTTAACATCGAGCATGATGACAAAGATGGCCAAGGAATCAAAGAATGGGCGTGTGAACACTCCTCTGCCAAGTCCTCCAGCTGCGTAGAAGGCAGAGACGGATAAGGCTGCGCTAAAATCAGTTGAAAGCAAAAATAATATGGCTTTAGGTTCAGCATAGTCCTTCTGAGAAACATAGCGGAAGAGTTATGACACAAGGGAGATGTTAACATGACACATTAGTGGGAGAGTGACACACCCAATTCCAAGGAGGCCTGTTTAGAGACTTTACCAGAACGTATGACACTGCTGCCATATTCTCATGTCAGCGACACCCGCAGAAACTTATGAAGAAGGGTGTTGAATGGTACATGTGCAGTGACAACTGTAGTTTCGATTTCAAACCCCAACATCTGTTCATACCTACTTTGGATTTAATGGATTTAATCCACACTATATCAGGGAAATTCACTCGTCATTTTCCCCCAAATAAACCTAATCAAGATATTTGTTTTTCTGGGAGATATTTTGCTGTTCTCACTTTTCTGTGCATTCATTTGTCACTGTGCATTCATTAAACGCACAGTGACAGAGTAACAACATCCCAAAAACAAAAAATTATCTCCAACACACACACACACACACACACACACACACACAAAATCACTAAGCTTTATAACCACCAAAAAACATGTTTTTATCTCTTTCATTTCCTAACAGCAGCAAGAAGTGTTTATTTCCTCATCTGCAGCGCCACCAGTCCCACCATTACTTTTCCTGAATGCAAGTTTGTTTTATACCAGAAACATAATACGGTCCCAGAGGGCTGGACCCGCTTTCCAGGTTGTGTTAAACTCGCCAGGGTGCACATGCTGGTGTTGGAGCAGGAGCTGACCCTTAATCAGCGAAGCTTTGCCAACAGCAACTGAGAGCCACAATTATCTGCCCTGTAGATAGGTAGGTTGTATACTAGCGGCCGGGGGCTGTGGAAAGGAAAGAGGCTGTCGGTTGGGGGGGGGGGGGCTGAGTTAACCTCTGTGGCTCGTGTTTCTACTGTGCACTAATGGACGCCTGTCATCATTATGGACAGAAACAGGAGGGCGCCTGCCAGCTGCATGACCCCCATAAAACAGAGCAGGAAATCCTAGCAGGGAATGAAAGAGAAAGAGATCTCTTCTCTTCTCTTTAATGATCCTTCCTCCACTCTCTGGCCTCTTATTTACGCCACAAAACTGCAGTGTCACTCTTGAAACAGGAGAATATGCTGTGTATCCATCATGGGAAACAAAGGCAAGGTGAGGGTTGGAGGGGGCGGTTATTGGAATGTATATAAAATGATAAGTCACTTTCACATCAGTTGCACACAGCACAGTTCATTTACCCTTGTGAATGCCAGTAAAAACTCTCTGTTTTTCACCTCTGGTAACAGGCTCAGGCTGTTTTATAATGTTTCTGCCACGCTGGGAGGAACCTGTATAATCATTACATACAGTGGTTCATCCTTTGCTCTGTAACCAAAGTCCAGGGTCTGTAATGTGACGGGACTTTGTAACACTTCTCTCAGTGGTGTCCACTGAAACGTGACAAGCACTTTATCAGAAGGCCTTCCTATCAGATCCCCAGGAGTTCATGCACAAACACGCTGAACACCACGTCCCTAGAAGCCAGATTCCTTATTACAGCCAATAAGATAGCAAGACAAGCTTTATTGTAGTTCTGAGGCTACACATTAATCCACTCTGTTGGAGCCTGCAGAGCCCATCATGTGATAACTGTAGTCATTACCAGTAGTACAATCATAATTACTGTGGAATCTTTCAGTATGTGGCAATAGGAAACAAAAAGCCTTCTTAGTCTAATCAGGAGCTAAGGCAAAAAAAGAGAGACACATTTCTGAGAAAACTGTCACAATCACATGATTTAATTAAAAATATGTACCTCTGTGTGAGAGATCAAGAAAGTGCACATACACATGAATGTCTGTATTTCCATACACATGTCTGCGTGTGTGTATGTGTGCCATGTCCATGGAGACGTCTGTGTGCGTGTGTGATCGCTGCATGATTCACAGTGTCACAACCGTGCGCAGAAACGACTGGACATCCTGAGCGGAAACCACAGCCGCCGAAGCTGCGTTTTCCTGCGACATACAACCTAACACTCTTCACAAAGAGTCACTTGACTGGACCCTCATATAGGAAGTGAAAGAGGAAGCCCCTCGTCCATCCTGTCCTCCATCCCAATCTCTGCACTGCACTTCACGTGAAGCCACTCTCATAGACGATCACCAGTATGAGCCTTTACTGTTGCAAAACAACAGCGAAAGAACTGGCTGGGGCTGGAAAGGGTTTGCTGTTGGGGGTCAAATGTCCAGTCAGTTGACATTTAACCACAGAGGATTAATGACAATCATTATTGTGAATGCAGAATTCATTGATTGATCAAGAGCGATTGTTTGAAACAAAAGAATATTTGCTCAGCTGATGAACTAATTCTTATTTGACGGGCCATTTTGTATCTAATCTTTGTGACAGTCAGTCAGGAGCTCTTCAACAAGATACTCAGTGTTTAGACAGGCAAGCTGGACCAAACCAACACTGTCCAGAGGAGATGGGTATGATATCACAGATGGAAGTGGTGAGCGATGTTTGACTGTGGGGTCTGTTGGCCCCGGCCTTCCCTTATGGCTCGAGGCCTCTGGCTGTGTTCATTGGTGACAGTGTACGTAGCCTGGCAGCCTGCATTCCTCTGCCTCTCCCCACACAATGGTGAGTATCTGCAGCATTCCTCTGTCTGTGTCCGCTGTCTGAGACGCAGCCAGGCCTTGGCAGACCCCAGCACTCGGCCAAGAGGCTGGCATACGTTTAACTGATTCTGATGGACACGTTTGAGTGTTTTCACCGAACCCCAGCCTTTATTCATTGAGTAAACATGGTGTCATAGTTATCTCTATCTTGTCATATTAGTCACTATGTAATGAAAAGGACTTATTTTGAAATAATTTAGGAGATGATGAATTCCTCTTTAACCTGCTTCATCATCGCGTTCTGACTTTTTTTCCCCCGTGCAATAGTTCCTTCTCTCCATCTGTTTTTAAAAAATGCAAAGCACGTCTATTCTAAACCGTTTTCCCTGCTCTTTATCCTTCTCTAGCTATTTTGCTTTCTCTCTTGTTCTGATGCCACAGCCGTGCAGACACCTTTCCCTCCTGCTGACTCAGTAGCCAGCCCCAGGCGCTGTGGGCTTGGGGTGTTGGTGGCGGGGAGGAGCGGGGGGGCGAGGAGGAGGTAGAGGGGGAAGTGCGAGGCTCCCACATCAGGCCCACCAGCCTATCACATGCGAGGGAAAAGAGCTGGCTAATCGTTTCTACAATGGCACCCTGCACACTGTCACACAGTACCACAAACCGCTCTTCTCGCCAACACTTCTGCTGTATTATTCCGCTGTTGCTTAGAATTTCACATGTGATGTATGCAAGTGCGCAAACATACGACACTGAACAAAGAAATGCACCACACCTACTAAAATACATCAGTGTATGCAATGTAAAATATATGCAAGTATACACATATATAAATACCTTTCTCCAATATTGCATGTGCAAATATACACTTACACTTAAGGTAGTTCAATCTAAAAATGCTGTATAATTTTGGAGATGTTCAGTTTGATGTTAAGAACTCAGCATTTTAATATTTAATCTGATTATGTAATTTACAAATGACATCAAGACATGTATTTATTGGAGACAAAACATCTAACTAATGTAACTAATGTAACGCCAACCTTTCTCAAAAATAATGATGGTGTGTTTTATTCTCTGCACAGCAGTCATCTGAGCAGGTTTACTGATAATGAGCATATTTACGAGTACACTTTTAAAATAGAAGAAACCTCATTTTAAAATTAAACTGTGCCTGTAAACACATTCTTATGCCATATATAAGAGCCACTGATTAATGAGCCCTTCCCAATAACATTAAAATATAGAGGGGCATTATTCATTGCCATAACCAGCTGGTTATTTTCTGCTACATCCTTGAAGTTCGCAAACGCACTCATCTACGTCATGTACTCCCAGTGCAGCGAGCCGACCTTCAGGGATTAGGCCTGTTTTCAGAAGGAAAGTGCTTTTGCACCTGTGGTGTGATTTTAGAGCTGCTTTCCCTCAACAGAGGGGTGAGGTCAAAATCTGTCAGGGGTCACACATGAAAAGGGAACCTGGTTTCTAGGCTAAAGGGTGGCGCCGTTAATGGAGCCACCTGCCCAGCTGAACGGGGAACGGTGAGAAAGTGTCCTCTTGACAGTGAAAAACTCTCTAAGATTTTCGGCACACAGGCCATCACAGAGGTCATAGACTCAGATTACAATGTGACCACTTATCGCACATTATCACACTGGCCTTGGAACTATTATGGTCATCCAAATATTATTGTAGTCCTGAACTGAGAATGATCTGTGTTCAGGAAATTTGCTTGAGGATTTCAAAATGTAACAGGGCAGGGGAAAAAAACCCATTTCAAGTGAAAAAAAATTCCTCCAGAGCCCGGCCGTGTGTGTGTGTGTGTGTGTGTGCGTGTGTGCGTGGTTGTTGTTTCTCTCTTCCTCTGTTAATGAATGCAGAGGTGATCTGTTTGTCTGAGGAAGAGAGCAGAGGGGAAGCCTGATTTCCACTCCATTTTATCTGTGCCCCACAGCCCCTGCCAGTCAGGCCCCCTGTGCTTTCACATGCCGGGGTCCCACAGGAAGCAGCACTCCATGAAGGGCAAAGGTCAGGGAAGGAGAGAAAGCCACTCGTCCTTTCATTCACCACCAAACCAACGAATACACAGCACTGACACTGTTAGCGCGCCCCTTCCTTTGGCTGTCAAACAAAATACTTCGAACATGATAATGAAGACTTCTTGAGCTCACACTGTGAATTTATGAGTATTTTAAATTTTTATAGGGTCATATTATAATTAGAGTAGAAATTTATAGTAGGGACTGTTTTTTGTGCGTGTAGTCTTAGCATTTACACTGCGCACAAATTAGTCAATTTACTTTCACATTTATATATACTATATACTGACTGAAAGACTCCAATACCTTACTTCTATGTAGTGTGGAAATATGTTATATTTGATGTATGTCTTTGGATGGATTCAGGAATTTAAAAGCATTTTTTATTTGTATATTGTGTATGATTATTAAATATGTTGGAATATCTCTCATAAGTATAACAAATTACTATACCATGACGAAACAAAGGAAATTGTACATGTGAGGTAAATGTTTCACTGTGTGGGACAGTTTTTCTTTTTTTTTTGTAAGGATAGTAATTCCATCAGCAGATGAGACACAATTTTAAAAATTCACAATAGGTTTATTGATCCATAGTAAATGAAAAACAATTTGCATAATTATATATTATCTTAAAAAGGAAAGCAAATGAGGAACACATCTGTCCAGCAGAATCAGCTTCATAAAAATAATGAAAATGTCATTTCTAGCATCATTCTTTTCAGCATATTTTCTATTTTAAGAGAGCACGAACACAAAATATAATTTGAGCTATAAAAACTAAGCAAAGCAAAATCACCAAAATAAAAAGATTGACCGGTAACTAAAGCAGAAGGATTAAAGTTGTATATTAATGAAAAGGGAATATTCTCTGATTTCAAGTATCTCCTTTCAAAATACAGATGAGCCTGTATGAAATAAAAACATCTCACACATGTCCTGCATGCATGCTTCATTGTAATTTTCATTCATAACTTGTTGCCTAGTTATATCTATTACAATTATTTGAGTGATATCCTTATGTCCAACATTAATTAAAACTTGGTGAATCCATGGGATTGTTTGTTAAAGAGCAAGGCGAGCTGTCAACATAATGCCTCCCTATGGAAAAGAATCAGTTCTGCAGGAAATTAACAAACTCACATTAAATACTCGGGGGAGGAAGGATTGTCACTGGTAGACCCAGTTTCGTGGTAACAGTTTGCACCGGACAGTTTCTCACATTTAAGTTTGTATGCATCCCTCTCCCGGATCAGTCTGTTGAGTTCATGTTTCAGCTGCTCGACCTGTGACACCAGGCTGGTCTTTTCGTGCTCCAAAACGTGTTTCTGCTGGACGCGCTTGTAGCGGCAGGACTGTGCGTAACCTCTGTTTTTCAGGGTCCGGCGCTTCTGCTTCAGACGCATCACTTCGTCCTTGCTGAGGCCTCTAAGGAGCCTATTGAGCTCCCTTACGGACATGGACACCAGCTGGTCGTCTGAGAAGTGGGTCTCGGCGTTGGATCGCCTGTCGTGGCGGCTGTGCTGCTGCTGGAGATGGTGGTGCGCACCGAGGACCTGCAGGGCCTCCGGCGACTGAGGGGACGCGCTCCCCAAGTCATCTTTGAGATACGGGTCTTGGCAGTGACTGCTGGGGATGCCTTGCATGTCGGGGTGACCCGGGAGTCCCGGGTAGTGCTGGACAGGCTCGTTCAGGTGGCCGTAGCCTTCGTATTCAGCTTGGAAAGGTGGCGGATGGTGGCCGTGGGGCGCAGATGGGTGTCCCTGCTGCGCTGTGGCGCCGATTAGGGCCTCCATTGCGTCCTCGGGTGTCAGGCCAAAAGCTTGAGGGTACATTTGCTGAGGGTAACCCCCGTTGTTAGGTATCCAGAACTGGTCGCCCCCGGGGTTATTTCTCTGCTCGTTTGGATTGAGGTTTGGTGATGAGGGTACCGAGTTGCAAGGTGTGCTGCCAGGGGTGGAGGAAACAGAGTCTGGTCTCTGGAGCTGGCTGCACGGCCCGATGAAAGAGCGGTCTATCCCCTGCATCGACTCCTTCTTGACGCCGAACTTCATCAAGTCGAAATCGCTGACGAAATCCATGGAGGTTTTCTGCAGTCCCAAATGTGAATGCGCCTCAGCGGTCATATTAAGCCGGTCTCTTCAAAGAGCTCCAAATGTCCACAGCTATTTCATGCAGTCAGTTAAAGCGCGCTCACTTTAGAAAAATAGCAGTATTTCCAAACTTTGATTTCAGCTCAGAAGGAGAAAAAAAACATGCGTGCGCATAAAAGCCTCCCACCTGATCAAACTCTGTGCGAACTGGTGAGTCTGCACCGCGCAGATTGTTTGGCTTCAGCAGCCACACACTGAAAGTACGCTGACGCCAGAGGACTGGACGCACCTCTGCCTGTTCGGGAGAAGCGCACTTTCTTCATAAAGCTGCATTGGCATGATGTCACGCCTTCCAGACTACACCTCCACCCTGCTCTCCAATGAAAACACGCCGAAGAGGGCGATTTGCATAAAAGCTGCTACGAGTCTGTCCCCACGAGCTGTTCGTGATGATCATTTGACCAAAATCTATAAATGTCTGCACAGCGGCACAGTATCTTGTGCAATGTTTTTTTTTCTTGTTAGACCTGTCCTCCATTTTACATGTAGTCCTATTTATCACAAAGGTGTTTACACACAATGTGTTTAAGGCCCGGTCAAACACCTATACGCCCACACAAGTCTAGGCAGTACTTTTATTATTTTTCAAGCAAATTCACTAAACATATGGGGTCACTTTTGCCTACTTCAAATCTATATTAACATAACTGAACTACAATTTGAAGTTTTCTTTCAGCGTTAATTTGGTTTATATTTATGTCTGAATTTGTGGTGATGTATACATGTTGTCATGACTGCCTAATTTCACTAAAACAAATAAAAGGAGGCTGCAAGACAATTCATTTGACACTACTGTATTGTTGTTGATGTGTCCCTTGGTTAGTACACAGGAGAATACTGACATCTTGTGGCCACTAGTCTACACTGCACAAGTCCCTATATCTGAACCATCTCAGGCTTTCATGAGTGCAAGAGGGAGCAATTGTATTTCTGTGGCCACTAAACTGAGGGTCATATTTTATATGAAAATGAACAAATTGAGCGTTTGTTTTCACTCCTTGGTTGTAAGCAAAACATTCCTGTTGTTCAGGTCAGGTGAAGACCTTCCAGCTCCTTCCAGGTTCTGTGTTTTCTTAATTGTATGTTTTTGTATGTTCCTGTTTTGAAAGTTACAATGCTATTAGTTCTGGGTTATTCTCACAGTCTGTAGGATTGTGCACACAGGGCTCCAAAGCCTTTAGACACTTGCTGATTTTACAGTAGGTCGGCCCTAAAAGCCCCGACAGCCGGAGAAGTGGCTGAAGGTTTTAAAAAAGCATCCCATTAATCCCAGGGTTGGCGGTTCGATCCACGGCTCCTCCTGTCCACATGTCGAAGTGTCCTTGGGCAAGACACTGAACCCTAAGTTGCTCCCGATGGAGGCCAGCACCACTCGCCATCGGTGTGTGAATGGGTGAATGAGACCCATCTGTAAAGTGCTTTGGGAACTGTTAAGGTTGAAAAAGCTCTCTATAAGTTAAGTCCATTTACCATTTATCCCGCCAGACATCATGAGCCCCCTGACAACAGCTCAGCAACATCTCTGTCACAATAAAAAACCTCTGGCATGTTCCAGGATCTGCTGTCTTATTCAGGGATGTCACCCCTAGCGGTGTGTCCTTCAGAGGTTTCACAACTGCACAGGAAATCAAAGGGTTAAGCGACGTTCCTGCCCTGAAGTGACCCTCTCAGGCAGCGCTCACTCCAAAGATAGTGAAAGCCTTGCTGACAAGATAGAGGACTCGAGCCAAAACCAATAGAAAACGCTGTCCGAGAACGCCGAGGCATTGTTTCAGTCGGTTTTGGTAGCTGGGAATAAAGGAAAAGAGGAGACAGTGTGACTGAGCAAGGATGGCTCAGGGACACATATTAGGATTCATGCCAGCAGGGAGGGTCACAGTATGTGGTATAACTTATGCTAATGATAGGATGCTAACAGCCTAAGTGCACATCACCAGCAAACATTAGGATCATATTTCACCACAAAAACACATGCAGAAAAGAATGACACCAATATAATCCATAATGATCATCAACAGCTCTTGGAAACAAGGCTTCACTTTATTTGCATCCAAGAACTGAGACAATAACGCAGACATGGATATTAATTTGATATTAATCCTGTGTGCCAACCCACCTACAGCTCCACCAATCATGTTGCTACTTTAAGGTTGAGGCTAAACATAGTTGGGGTTTAGGTCTGCCAATTCCATTAAAGTAGGCAGGATTTATATGCAACCTGAGAGGCAGGAAGCACGGATGCCTTCACATCCCAAGGCCCACCTTACATGACCTGTTGCCAGACAACTATATGACAACCTTTAAAATGCAACCTAATTCAAGTTAGCTAACAACGGTGTGTTTTCTAGGAAGCTGTAATATCCATAGACACCCCAAATAATCTTGTTTGAAAATGATTGCAAAATGCTTGTGAAGTGCGGCTTTTAGTGCAGAATTCTACACTCAAATGAGCAAAACCATTCAAAAAACACAGCCTGCATCACAACATCCACTAACTGGCTGTAGCTGGTTGATTAGCACCATGAAGGCAATTAGCAAAGGGTTATCATGTGGATATCAACAGTCATTCATTTGTTTTTCTCAGAATATTAATAAATGTGACTACTGGACAACAAGGGACAAAGTCAAAGATGTCCCATGTATGTCCCAGACCAGTCCCAGACCAGCCAACAAGAAAACTGGTGATAGCTTCAGCCTTAAGAAAGGATAAGAGAAAAACAGAAAAACATTACTTTTAACACTGGACAGTTTGATGTCTGTGGCATCCTGACAGAAATGCACCATGTCTTTGTCTCTCTTTCTTTCTGTATACACAACATCATTTTCCCACATGTCAGTGGGGTTCTGTGTGTTTCACTGGCTATTTTGTAAACACAAAGGGCCATAACTAAGAGCTAGCTTCACTTACTTTCTAGTCCACAGATAACAAACATGGAGCGAACAAGTAGCATTAGGAGAAAAGCCATGGCCAGACAACATAAAGGAGAAGTCATGATTGCTGGAGAACAACTCAGGTATGAGGAGAGAGGGGGGGTTTCAAGGGTTTCAATTTCAGGATTATGGCCAATTTGAATTTAATTTCAAGGTTGAGGCTTCACGATGGAAAACTGATCAAGGACCGGCGCTACCACCTGCGCACGTATCCAAACTGCTTTGTGGCACAGGAGCTCATAGACTGGCTGGTGAGCCATAAGGAAGCCCCAGATCGAGCAACTGCTGCCTGCCTCATGCAGCACCTCATGGATCATGACATCCTTCACCACGGTAAGAAGGAAGGAACAACACAAGCTTCAGCCAGGGGATATTCAAAGACCTACTGTACAAATGAAACAAATGTTATCGTAGCTACATTTAGAGACTCATTTTAAAACTTTTCTTAGTCTGTGACAAGAGGCAAGTGTTCAAGGATGCCAAACTGCTGTACCGCTTCCGCAAGGATGATGGCACATTTCCTTTCAATGCAGAGGTGAAAATCTTCATGCGAGGACAGCGACTGTATGAACAGTAAGAGCTGCTGTTTGTTTTGTGCTGGGATTCTCTGGTTTGAGCAATATCAGCTGACCTTGAAGTGTACTGTCAATCATAGTCACAATCTCACACACACCAATATCATTAAAAGGCTGGGTTTTTTTTCTGGAGCAATTACACACACAGCAACACAGTATTCTCCTTTCAGATATTGGCAATTTTGTCTGTTGAAATACTCCTTCCAGCATTTTATTAAAAGTAACTTGCATGTTATGATGCATCTGATCTGTGTTTTTGTGTTTCTTCAGTCTCATAGGGGACAAGAACTCCATTCTGAAGCTAAGGGAGGAGCATGGTGTTGCGTATCAGCGCTCCTTTCCTGGCTGCCAGTTGATTGACTGGCTCCTTCAGAACGGAGAGGCGGAGAGCCGGCGCAGGGGACTGGAGCTGTGCCGCACATTGCAGGAGCATGGCATCATTCAGCACGGTGAGGGGAGATCCTCATTTGCCCTTTGATGTATGGCACCAGGAGTGAGCTGGCTGTCAGTGGCCAGCTGGGGCTTTTGCAATCTAAAGCAAATACACTCATTGACTCTTTTCTAAATTCTAAAAACGTGGTCCACTGTTGTTTTGTGCTCTCTCTCTCTCTCTCTCTCTCTCTCTCTCCCCCACTCTCACCTCTAGTGGCAAAGAAGCATGATTTTTTTGACAGTGGACTGCTCTATCAGTTCTACATCAATTTCCGCCGCCGCCGCCGCCTCTCCGAGCTGTTAAATGAAAGTGAACAAGACAATGACGAAGGTGTGGCAGTGTCGACACAAGAGGACAACCAATCTGAGAGTCCATTTGTTCTGCGCAAAAGCCCACCTCAGGAGGGCAAAAGTGCTTTCCAGTCTGGTAAAAATAAAAGACATGTTCTGCCCTTCTTGCGCTTTACACATTTGTTGTGAATGCTAATTATGGCATCACAATTTTACCACTAATTTAATTACAGTGACTTCGAGTAAAGACCTGAAACAGGTTACCAGTGGGCATCGGGGCAGCTTGAATTCCTGTCAGCTTCGCTCCGCTGGATTTCCACCTCTTGTCCAGCTGTCTTCAACTTCAGTGGTGAGATGCAATCCTAAATCAGGCAAGTGTGTAATTAATAATCATGTAACAAATGCTTTTTAAATCTCTTTAAAGGCAAATTATTTGTTATATTGAGGCTTGTTTGTATTTCATTGTCCAAAATGGAAAATTGTGAATTTTGAAATCTTTCAATTATTTTACAGTACTTAGAAGAAATTTTACATGTGAAGAGTTATTGGCACCTGGTGCACCCTTCATCAAGAGAGTGTTGACGGTGAGTTACTGTAAAGACTTAACCTAAATAACAGTCCTCCAAAGTCTAAAAGTGGATAATTAAAGCATTTATCTGTGATGCCAGTATGGGACAAAACTAAAATATTCCTTTAAAATGAAAACTTACTTGGGGTGAGCTTTTGCCTACGGATTTGTGATATCAACATGAAACCATTCTCATCTATTATCCACTTTAAACAAAGCAGAATCATTCTTAGGCCCCGTCATAGTTCACATTAGAAACAAGACTCAACACATTCTTGGAGAGATTATTTTTCTATGTGGACTAATAAAGGTGTATCTCACAAAGTCAACTAACCTATATAGATTAATTTCTACAGAATGTGTAATTTATCGCACCCTCCTGCCTGCCATCACAGGTGATAGGAGATGCCCTGGGTTGGGGCTTTGTTGTCAGAGGCATGGCTCCCTGTTATGTGCAGGCTGTTGACCCTGGAAGCCCTGCAGCAGCTGCTGGAGTTAAGGTTAGATATTAGATATGTGTTACACACATTGCACAGAAAGAGAAAATGCTCTCAGAACCTCAAACAGCACATATTTGACACTGAGACAAAAATAAGACCTATGTACCTCTGATCATTTTCTTTAGGTGCGGCAGTTTGTGTGCCAGGTGAATGGAGACTGTGTTCTCCACCTGGACTATAGGACAGTCTCCAGACTGGTGATGACAGGAACTCGCACTGTTGTACTGGAAGTTATGGAACCACTGGAATGACAACAACAACAACTGGCTCTTGTTTTGGACACAACTACATGCTGGAACGGAAATATAATATTATAAAATATATCTTTTTTTTTAGTTATAGACTAGTAGGCCTATGGGCAGAGTTCATGTGCTCATTTGTGGAAAACAAAAAATAAATAAATAAATGAAAATGGTTATCTTGGGTTGGTTGCAGCACGAGTAAATAAACTACAAAGGACTGTGCCTGTGGTGTTTTCAAGAACATGAATTCCTGAACAATGAATTTTAGCTTTTTATAACTGAAAATAAAAAAATGATATCCTGCACAGCTCCCTGCTACGACTTCCGTCGTTTTGTTGTCGCCATTTTGGATTGAGAGTAGCCTCACTGGGAATACAAAACGTTAGTTTACAGACTGGCTTTACCACCGGTACAAGTAGCCTACAAGAACTGCGCAGAGGACACTGGGTAGTCCTAACTCCTGGCAGTCATCATTTTTGGAGTATACTGTTTTCATGAGATTTGCACTACTCTGTCCTGCCTTTCGTCCCTACAGCTGGCTAGCAGCTGCAGCAAAGCAGATGTGACACCTAACGAGCTAGCTTAGTTAGCTAGCTGTAGAGCTGAGCATCAGCACCGGCTTTGAGGAGAGCGAACATCACCACCAGTCTGCACGTCAGACCAGCCATTTAACTTCTTCGTTAGCCATTTATGTAGTGAGGCAACCGGTGTAAAGCCAGTCCCCAGACATATCATTAGGTGAGTAAAACGCATCGATTGATTTCGTCAGTGCAAATAAAGAAATAAATAACGCTAACCGGCTATGCAGCGCTAGCTTTGGTGCTAAGTAAGCGACCAAGCCGACAAGAGCGGGCAACAAAGCTAATGTTGGCTAACACATTAACACAACGCTAGCCCACAAAGCTAACAACATATACTGTAAAACTGATTCCCGAAACCACTGGCGACAGTGGCGCAACAAAGGTCACAGATGTGCTCTCTGTTTTAGTATTTCTGGTCAAACGAGTAAATCAGTAATGAAAGCTAACGTGAAGCATGCCCGGGCTGAAACAGTAACGTTACTGGGCCCCTGAAGGAACTGAAGTCTTGAACATAGACAACGTTATCCTGTTATCATAAGTAAATGTGGTGACTGTGATTTATTGAATGGGGACAAGCGCTGAAAGGGCGCGTCGCCTGTTTATGAAGTCAGTCTCTTATGATGTTGGTGATTATTGATTAAACTATAATGTTAAATTCCAAAACATTATATTAAAGACGTTGCCCGCTGGGATTTTGCTTAGAATCAAAACTACCAGAAACTAATAAGCTGTTTATTTTCTTTGTCAGGAGAGATGTATCAACTTCCAGTGAATAACCTTACAAGAATCAGGAGAGCTAGGAAGCAAGTGAAAAAAGCACTTGGAGACATTGGACTGGAGTACTGCAAGGAGGCAGCAGAGGTGAGTGTATTTTAGTTGCATGTGAGTACACACTCTAAATCAAACTGAGAAACATGACTTATTGTAGAGCTTATGGATGATTATCATTTGTGTTTCAAAACGTAGTGTGTGCATGTGTTTATTTTTAATCTCTCTGAAAGTCTTAAAGGTCTATTTAGAAAAGACTTTATCTCAAATGTGAAGGAAATAGCAACTTAACTCAATGCCGGCTCAGCAGAATTTGTCCAAAGCCAGTGTGGCTAATAATTACACAGCATTGTATGCTGTCAAACATGCCAGATTGTATGTAAACTAGTACTTACTGTATATTATAACAAAGAAACAAAGATGCCTTAATCTCTTCTCTTAATTTTTCCACAGGAGTTCAAAGAGTTTTGCCCGAATGAGCAATTTGTAAAGGGAACTTATTGCCTTGATATCTGCGCATGGGATCCAGCATACTCTAAAACACAGGTAAATCTTACTTCTGTGTTCAAGGCCTTTTCACATGCTTATGCACAAATCACTATATGTGTCTAAATGCCATTGCTTTTTTCCCTGATGTCTTTTAGGAATACCGATCAAAGCCATTTTGCTGCACAGAGTGCCCGTTTTCTTCCAAATACTACTCAGGCTACAAGAATCACTTCCGCAATGTACACAGGAAAATCTTTGAGAGTAAAATTCTGCTCAACTGTCCATACTGCACATTCACTGCAAGCAAGAGAACTTTGGAGACGCATGTCAAAATATTCCACATACCCAGTTCAGCACGCCAGAATTACGGGAACCCACAGGGAACTGTGCTGGGAAAGAAGGACAAAGCATATCTTGATAGAGCCAGACAGGGAGATGGTGTGGAGAAAGCAATGTACTTTTGCAAAAAATGCACGTTCCGAGACACTCTCTACAATGTTGTCAGAAGGCACATCTACAGAGAACATTTTCAGCATATTGTCTCACCATATCTTGGTATGGTTTCTGAATCATCTGTCAAAAATGGTGCAAATTCTGTCAACGGTAACAACATCCTGTGTAAACGCTGCCAGTTTTCCACCCGTAGCTATGAGGCATTAGTACAGCATGTTATAGAGTACCACGAGCGCATTGGTGCTCAAGTTACCACCATGATTGGACATGCTAATATTATTGTCTCCAGGTCTCAATCCTTACCAGTCACATCTCAGAAGGCCCCTCTGATCATTAGCAGGGGCCACACACTTAGAGCTGACCCAGTAGCACAACCAGTAATTGGTTATTTAAAGCCAGCGGCCCCTGTTATTAAAAATCAGTCCTCCATCGCAGCCAGTCAGGTGCGTGTGTCAGTTCCTGGCAACAGCACCGTGGCTGAAAATAATGCTGCTGGCGTAAACACGGCGCAGACACAGAAGTGGAAGATATGCACGGTTTGCAATGAGCTTTTTCCTGAAAACCTCTATAATGCTCATTTTGAGAATGCGCACAAGGCAAAGAAAGTGTGGGCACTGGCCAAGTACATCATGAAAATCCACAACTTCACCAGCAAGTGTTTGCTCTGCAACCGCTATCTGCCCAGCGACACACTGCTTAACCACATGCTAATCCACGGGCTCACCTGTCCCCAGTGCCACTCTGCTTTCCACAATGTTGAGAAAATCATGGAGCATGTGGCCCAGGCTCATCCTGACGACTTTGTTGGCCCCCCCGGTGCATCCCCTCTAACCTTTGATCTCACCATTAAACAAGATAAGTCCAGTAATGTACAGCTTGTTGTTCTCACTTTTAACATGAAGGAATCTATCAATGGTCAAGATCAACCTGCACTTGCTCAGAATAGTGTCCCACCTCTGGTCAAAGTAACCGCTCCCAGAATGATTGAGAAGAAGAGTGAACCACTTGCTAGAAGTTTCCCCTCACCGACTCAAAAGAGTGAGGTTGGGAAGACTCTGTGTCCGCTGTGTTTCACCATTCTTAAAGGTCCCATCTCTGACGCTTTGGCCATGCATCTGAGGGAGCGACACCAAGTGCTCCAAACAATGCATCCCGTTGAAAAAAAGATGACGTACAAGTGCATTCACTGCTTGGGAGTGTACACCAGTAACATGGTGGCCTCCACAATCACGCTGCATCTTGTGCAGTGCAGGGCTGTTGGTAGGACCCAGGCAAGCCAAGGCTTCAAGTCTGCCTTGACTCTCAACTCATCCGGGGCAGGCTTCCTCAAGAGGCAGCCACCAACGCAGGCCATGCCCAACCCCAAGAGGATGAAAATGAGCAAGGAGTCAAAGATTTCGTCCACAACCGTTGGAAATCATTCCGAATCTGATGACTTTGCTCTGGATCCTAGAAGCTATGAGCACAAGACGTACGAGGCCAGGAAGAATTTCCTGACCGCCTACTTCAACCGGCGGCCATACCTTTCTAAGCAGGAAGAGGAGAAGCTGTCTGCAAGTCTGTGGCTGTGGAAATCTGACATTTCGAGTCACTTTGAAACCAAGCAAAGGATATGTGAGAGACTATGTGAGACCAGGAAGCTGTCTGTGCTGCTTGGCTTTGACATGCACGCCGTCAAAAAAGTTAAGCATGACTTGATCTTTGAGGAGAGCAAGTTTGATGGCACCTCAGTGGGGAGGTCTGGTGGCCTCAAGTCTGGTACTCCAAACACAGACCAAAACAGGCAGTGTGAGACATTAAACTGTACCTTAAAATTCAGTACATGCACAGAGACCATTTCCATTGACTCGGACAGTGAACCAGAAACAGAAGATAGACCTTCTGAGAATGGAAATATTGACACGAACCAACACGAGAATGTAAAATCCCAGGAGCCAGCAAACCTGACAGAAGAGACGGAACCTGTGAACACGGATGATGAGAGCTCTTTGCAAGATGAGAACGCAAATGCTTGGATGACTTTCTGTTAGTGTCCCTGCTTAGCAGTGTGCCTTGGTTGAGTGACAGTTCAGTTTTAAAGGAGTGTATAAATTAAGATGAAGAAAAAAAACAGGTCTACAGACAGTTACAAATCACAGATATTTGGTCAAATGGCATGGGTCACTAAAAGTCTTCAACTGCAGATTTCACATCGACCTCATTACCAGTGTTGGAAAGAAGGAAAAAAAGTTACATTGTAGTGCATAAATATATGGCATATGTAAGTGACATTGTATATAGTTTAACCATTGTTCTTTGTTAGGTTCTTCATACAATCTGTGTTATTTACCTTTTAACTGTCACAAGATTTATGAAATGATTATGCCAACTTCTCTACTTCCATATTTTCTTTCTCAACTGTGACAAAGAAATGTACCATGTTGTCATTTCACATTTAGAAAGTGTAGGATATGCTAATTGCTTATGTACACGATTTAATAAATATGTTTGTTTAATGAAAACACTTTAATTTTTTCCCCTACACCAGTCACTTCAGTCTGTAACAACTATCTGTTGTGCCAGGTGTTATGAAAACCGCCATTTTTCAGTGTTATGTATACAACACAGTGGAGCTGTAAAATTTAAATAGAGCAGCAAAATAGGTTCTTAGGAAGGTTTTTTTTTTTTAAATGTAATCTAAGTCTCACTTTTTAGTTGGATAACTTTTTATAGGATGCAGTTGGGAGGAGAAAATTATATCAAAAGTTTTGCAAATACATGCTTTTGTAAAAGTAAATTTATGTTAAGTGGATGTTACGATCAACTACAGGTCATACATTACTGAACCACCGGCCACCACATTTTCAAATTAAGCCACTGTTAATTCATATTTTCAAAAAAAAGAAAAACAAATACACATGCTTAAAATAAGCTTTCTTTATTTACTCAACTCAACTTTATTTATATAGCACCTTTCATACAAACATGCAACCCAAAGTGCTTCACAGTGGAAGGATAAAACAGCAGACAAAAAATAAGAAAATACACAATAGAATTTCACAAGACTAAAAACAATAAAATGTTAAAAATAGAATAACACAAGGGATAGAACTAGCGTGAAAACCAATGATTAACACTTAAAAATAAGGTCAACGAATGACGAGGCACCTAAGTAAAAGCCAGGCTAAAAAGGTTTCTTTTACAAGTGGTACAACAAT
This sequence comes from Macquaria ambigua, assembly GCA_008360985.2. Lineage (NCBI taxonomy): Eukaryota > Metazoa > Chordata > Actinopteri > Centrarchiformes > Percichthyidae > Macquaria > Macquaria ambigua. Next base: position 990,250 of record VMKM01000023.1, read on the forward strand.
AGTAAAAACACTGCAAACATTTTACAAGCTAGGGGAAGTTATTTTAAACTAAATTGATTAAAATATGTCCTTACTTTTTTGTACGTCACATCTTTAATTATTATGGCACCCCACTGTTGCAGTACGAAAGCCCGTCCGTTTATATCTGTGGATGTGAAATTTACCCACTACAAACGTACATACTTCTCCAATGATTTTGCTTTTTATTTCACGGGCCCCTTAATTTCCGGTCTCTCTCAGACGTTGATTGGTGCAGCGGCCGGAGGAGGCGGGACTTCTGGCTCGTACAGTAGCAGAATTGGCCAACCGCCAGCGTGCATCACTGTTCAGGCCACAGTCTGCAGCTGCAAAAATGTCCATATTGTGTCTGCATTCACAACTACAGCTTTTACTAACTCCATAGCTGCGCTCTCAAAGGGAAAACAACCTTTCAGCAGTTGTAAGTATAACTGTCAATAATGATTACCTCTTATCAGTCCCGTGGCTGTAGTTTGTAGTTGTTTTTGATGCGTTTCCCATGGACTGTTTATAAACAGCTAGTTAGCACATGAAGCTAAAACTGGTAGTATCTACGCTATTTGTAGCCAGAGCTGTCAGCGGTGGCAAGTTGGCTTTTAGACGCATATATTTGGCTTGATGTACATCGTAATGACTTAATGTTAGTGGATTTCATAATGCTGAGCTTGTAGGGCTGCTATTTAGCTAATGTTTGTTAGTGTTTATTGTCAAATGTTTGCTACACTTTTAGACTTTTGGATGCATTTTTCTCACCGTTCCAGTTATCCAGTAGTTTCCATTCATTTCTGTACAATACGAACAGTCTTATCAGCAGATTGCGAAAACATGCAGTGATCATTTTACAATTGCTAATGCAGTGCAGGTAGGCTATTTCAAATCAATCTGCAATTAAACTGCATTACCCAGCAATAATAATGTGACAGACAAAAATGAGTGCAGACTTGATGTTCACTGTGATGGATTACACAACTCAAGCAAGTTTCAAGAGCCTCCTGATAGATGTTCATATCATACAGAAATTAATGGAAACCAATGGATGCTAAAACACAGCAGCATGGGTTGCAAAATGTTTGCCTAACAGGAAATAATGTAATTTTTTTTCTCATCCCTGTATGCTTCCAGGCTGCTATTGCTAGCTGCAACATAAGGTGAAGAAGCTTTTAATGTGACAGCTGACAGACTGAGAGGAATGGCAGGAGAAACCCCGGGGTCTGATTAGGCTGGCTGTGTGTTGGAGGTTCACAGTGTGGAAATAATGTCGTACAGTAACAGAGAGCTGGTGGAGTTCTTTATAAGCTACAAACTTTCTCAGAGGAACTACCCAACCTCTCTGCTGAGGCCAGAGGATGCTGGTGGAAGGACTGAGGGAGACAAGGCCAACTCAGCTGCCAGTAACGGCTTGCTGGTCAACAGCAGGAACGGGGGTGGCCAGCCGGGGACGTCGTCATCCCCACATGCTGGCATAGAGGCTGTAAAGGCAGCTCTTCGGGACTCGGCAAATGAGTTTGAACTGCTCTTCACGCAAGCGTTTAGTGACCTTTCCTCGCAGCTTGACATCACCCCCGACACAGCCTACCACAGTTTTAAGAGCGTGATGGACGAGGTGTTCAAGGATGGAGTCAACTGGGGACGTGTAGTGGGCCTCTTCGCCTTTGGCGGAGTACTGTGTGTGGAATGCGTCGAGAAGGATATGAGCGAGCTGGTTTCCCGCATTGCAGACTGGATGACCATGTATCTTGATGAGCACATCAATCCGTGGATCCAGAGCCAAGGAGGATGGGTGAGTCGGCAGGGGAGGAACTCAACATGCAGCTTTATTTATGGTGCTGTGACTGTGTCCAGGGACGTGTCGATCCAATGCAGATCGGTATCTGCTCCAATACTGACCATATTTAGCAGATCAGGTATTGCACATGATGTGACCAATACAATACAATCTTATTATATTTGTCAATCTTATTATAAATATCTGCGTTTCCACTATAAGCTACAATTATTCCGTTATGGTGGGCTGTTGACTCTAGTTCTTAGTGTCACAGCAACCCCTGATCTCATGTTACATAAAAATGATCCACATGAGTTCCAGTAGTGAGGTATACAGACTTTACATTTGGGGGGGGGGGGGGGGGGG